>JAHWFO010011261.1:521036-547074 GCA_023313115.1 Rhysida immarginata
GATTATACAGGGTGTCCAAAAAGTCTGGTAACATGCCGATATAACATGCAGATATTATCAAAGCTGCCAGGTAGGCGAGATCTGATGAGTGTAGTTTATAGGTAATAGGGGGGGATTCATTGCTGCACTCGAATTTGACCTTGACTCCCAAATTTAAGGTCATCCATTTCCTAACTCGAAAAGTATTATAGATACAGAAAAACTTCCGATTGCTATCCTGTAGAGCAACACCACATTAGTCTAAAAACAATTTTTAATCGCACCCTTTCCCTTGAAAGATATTGAGAAAATGGGCGAGAAAGAGTCACTCAAGAGTGTGCTTCACTGCAATTCAAATGTGTTAGAAACCTCAGACAACATGGCCAACTAAACCTTCTTGCTAAAAAAAAACAACATCAATCCGGGGAAATGTCGTTTAGGAAAATGACAGATCAAGAAACGATGGATACGGGTTTTATTATCATGATTTCAATAGCAGTTGTGCAGGAACCAATGGGAAAAAAAAAATCTATGGTTATGGGAAATCGATATATCCGGGAGCGTTAGTTCGAGGTTCAACTGCATAAACATTTTTAAACAAGAACTTGTAAAAAAATATTAAAAGCTTTTTTCTTAATTTAGGAAACTGATAAAAAATACAATGTAAATTGAATTAAATAAATTAAAGTTTATTTATTTCCATTAAAATTCACTTTTAACAAATAGACAAACTTTCATGTTAACTGAATAACTTATTCTTGAGTTAACAAAAAATAATTTTTTATAAAAAATTGTATAGAACTTTTTTCTCATTATGTGAAAAATATTCCCAGAGAATTCACCATTTGCTAATGATGCATAACCATTTATATAATTCCTGCATACAGGATATAAAAACAATCATTAATGCAATCGTGCAAATGTCTCAACCTGTTTCTTCTTACGCCAAAAGCAGTAAGTATCATATGAACTTAATAAATATATTGCAAATTTATTTAAATATAGCTGTACTATAAATCATTTAAAGTCAATTGTCAAAAGAAATGGCAACATTAGATAATGGTAAAAAGAAACCGTTTTCAATAATTTGTGTCGGAATTTTTTCTTTAAAACCTTTCTTATTCAAATTCAATTTTACGAAGTCAATTGGTTCATCACTAGAATTTACCTTATACTTGATTACTTCACAAAATTTACTACAATACTTGCATACGTAAGCAGTTTTTATCCTGCTCTTCCTATCATGTGACAGACTGCCATTAGACTCGCCAAAATCATCACGGCAACTAACGATTGGATGTCGATTACATATATTTACAATGTCACAATTAGACAAACACTTTTTGCAAACGCTACAATGACTCGATTTCAGCTGAAGTCTGTGGAATCTCATGTGAGACTGGGTTTCACCTTTATAGAAGAAAGTTTTTTCACAATAGTTACACTCATAACGATGGGAAGAAGAATGAGTCTGCTCATGCATTTGTCTTTTGGAGTCACAGGTAAAGCCTATTGAACAGTACCGGCAGTAATATAAATGTTCACGTACACGAATTTGGCGATAGACTTTATCCCTATAATCTGCAGTTAATTTTTCGGTAGATTTTCTCTCCTCGTTTTGCGGGCAGTATGATTGCTCATGTGCCTGCTTATAAGCCATTAAAGTGAATTTTTTCCCACAATAAGTACAAGCATGAACTTTTTCATCAGCATGCGTGCTTTCGTGTATATCTCTACTACCTTTTGTTGTAAAAGCTTTCTTGCAAAAAGTACAGAGAAAAGGCCGCTCTTTAAGATGGGTGTATTCGTGTAACTCTTTTTCTTCGATATTGCAAAAGTTTTTTTCACAATATCGGCAAGGATATTTCTTGTACTCACGTTTTGGACTTCCATAGGTCATTTCTTGTTGCATAAACATTTCAATAAAACCAATCTTATTGGGTGAAATTTCTGGGTTTTCAGAAATCGAATCGGTAATGTTTTCGTGGCCCATATCTTCGCTTTCATTCTTGCCTTGTGACAATAGCTGGCTTTCATCAATTTTTAGCATATCATATGAAATTAATGCAAATATTTGTTGAAAAGGAGCATAAATTTCATGCTGAAGGGCAGAACGTGCTGAAGTGAAAGCAAATCCCATCACAATATTTTTAATAAGGAGTAACAGATTGTCAAGCACATTATCACAACTCTGAGTTGACAAATCATTAAAGTTATAGCATTCGGCTTTATTTGTACGTAATATGAGAATTGGTTCCTTTGCTGAGGAGGTGATCTTGTACTGTACGTCAAAGTTCAGCTCAGAAACTGAGACTTCAGCGCTTCCTTTATGAACATTTTCAGCGATAGAAAATAAATCATTTAGTATATCAGCATTGTTTTTTCCGTGAAAAGACAATCTATTCACATTATTTAAAATGTCGCATTCCATGTTTTTCAGTTATGATAGATCATCTATGGGGAAAAGAAACAAAGGCAATTAACAATCACAGAAAATTAAGAGAACACTATGTCAGATGCATAGGTATACCTCGACTTATGACCAAAACCCCACCAGTCCCTTCACACAAATACTTTCAATTCACACCTGACAGAAATTGTCAAAATTTCAGACATAATATCCATTAAAATTCTGATAGAGTTCAATAAATAACAATGGTTCCAATCCCCGGATAGGTTAATGTTGTAATTTCAATAGCACAATAAAACAAAGTATCTTATGTGGATTGGCTATTACCTTATTTACCACAATGTTTGGATTATAATGCGCACTTGTGTATAATGCGCATCTAGTTCTTTTTTTGTGGGTTTTGGAAAACTTTCTCGTATGTAATGTGTTTCTATGTATTGTGCGCACCCAAGTTATTGTAAAAAATATCCATTACAAAATAAATATTTATTATTCAAACCCTTCATAATCAGAATGGTCACTTTCAGAACAGAAGAGTTCCAAAATATCAGTAGGCAGTTCATCATTAGATCTATTACCCCTTGTTCGTCTTCCTCATCTTCATCGTGATCCTCATTATCATCGCCTGTTCGTGTAGACAGCGAATGCCTTTTGTAATTCCTTTCACAGTTTCGGTTTATATAGTGCTTGCATTGCTATCACCATCATCATTGACCAATCAACATAACTGGCCTGCAGTGCCCATTGACTTAAGGCCCATTCACACCCACGCGGCAACGCGTCCGTCTTTGCCGATGAGAGGCCGGACGCATCATTGTTCCCACTGACGTGTCATGTGCTGGAGCGTGGCAGACATGATAAATAGGCCACGGCCGGAGAGAGTCTCTCTCTGAGAGACATGGCCGTTACCAGTCTCTCTCACATTACATCGTTCGCAGTCATAATTTGTTGCGAAAGCATGGCTGCAAAATCGAAATGCAAGCGCTTAATATCTTTATCCTATTAATATTCACGTGTGCATAGTTTTCTGCCTATAAAGAAGTTTGGAAAAGCTATAGGAATAAACTTTTGAACTATCGAAATCATTATCGAAGCTACAGAAGTGCCGATCGTGTTTAATTTTGCGATTTAACTTCTTAAAAGAAATTAAAATATTCAGATCGTTCCTATAAATTAACGAATCCTTTTAATTAATTAAAACAGCATATAATCAAAATATTTCTCCATTTAAAAAGCAGTCTTTTTAATAATTATCTATAGCTAGGCCAGCAGTGGCAATTTTATCGTCGGCCATTTTCTTTTCCTCCATTGCTCGACTGTGATTGGATAAAGGCCGTCCGTCAGTTGAAGTCAGAGGCAATTCTCAATGCGTTTACAGAAGTGAATAAACTGCACATGCGCAATTATGTCCGTCGCCAACCGTCCGTCACTTGACCGACCAGTGGGAATGTGCCTTTAGAACTCTGCATTTTTTTTTTTCTTAGAATAAAGAAATCTTCACATCAAAATAGGAATATTATGCGCACTATACAAAAGTGCGCAGTACCGATTTCTTTAACTATGTTGTATAATGCATGCATTATAATCCAAAACTTACGGTAATACCCTTAGCTGTATTTTCAATGTATGACCATAAACATTTACAATAGATCGATGGGAACAAACTTTTGATAAGTCGAGGTGCACCAATATTTTAACATGCATTAAACAAAGTTACATTCTAATCTCTCAATCATATATTAAAGTGAATCTTATTCAGTCCCTCTAATGTATTTTTACAATACATTGCTCTCTCTCAAATTCATCCTTGTTGAATTGTTAGATTTTTTAATTAAATAAAAGATGATCAAAGCCATAAATTTACAGAGACTTAGGATCTGAAAATGGAATGATTTTAACGATCCTAAAACATCAACAGTTTTGTATTTTTTGTACGTTTCTAAATAATTTTTTTTTGGACATAGTTTGATTTTTCGATTAGGAAGATAGTTTGAACCAATTTCAGGAGAACTATTTTCGTGAAATGAAAATTCAATGTAGAAATTGTGAAAAACTTTTTGGTGGTGCAATGTCTTTATTTTACTGATACCGAATTTTGCCTTGGATGACCTTCCTATTTCAACTAAAATGAGTTTGCCCAATTCATAAGTTGCCTCATCATTAGTAAAGTGCATCCAGTAGCAAACACTCCACAGACCACACAGGCAGCCATATTCTCATATTTGGCTGTTCATGTTTGTATTTGCTGACATGGAACTCTACGGATTTCTTCCCCATAAGATTTCTTGATAAATGCAGCCAAACGCGATATCTCAAATTTCACGGGAAGAGAAAAAAATTCGAGGAATGGATGGTTACTTTTAAAGCAAGAATTTTAAGTTAATAAAGGCACAGTATACATTCAGTAACACATGAAGTGACAATCACGTGAAGTGACAATCGTCTATAATTGGCTAATTTAAGGAGAAATGACTCTATATTCACAGAGAATTCATAGCTACTAATGATCCCTAAACATTTATGAAAGTAAGAAAGGGAAATAATCCTGTATCAGGTGTAAAAGAAAACATCATCAATGAAAAGCTGGAAATGTAACTTGTTCTCTCTTAATGTAAACAGCAATCAACAAAAATGAAACGCAATGCATATCATAAGATCTTCAAAATTGCAAATTTATTTAAATATAGCTACACTTTTAAATCTTTTCACGACAGTTGTCAAAAAGCAAAGGCAACATTAGACACTGGTAAAAGGAGGCGGTTCTCACTAATTATGGTCGGACTTTTTTCATTAAAACCTTTATTAATCACGTTCAATTGTACGAAATCACTTGGTTTATCAATAGGATTTACATTGTATTTGATTATTTCACAAAATCTGCTACAATATTTGCATATGAAAGATGTTTTTATCATGTCCTTCCTATCATGTGATAGATTACTACAAGACTCGACAAAATTTTCCCTGCAACTGATGATAGGATAACGATTACATATATTTACAATGTCCCAAGTAGACAAACATTTTTTGCAAATGCTACAAAGAGTTGATTTCAGTTGAAGTTTGTGGAATTTCACGTGAGATTTGGTTTCAACTTCAAAGAAGAAACTTTTTTCACAGTAGTTACACTCGTAGCGACGGGAAGAAATATTAGTCTGCTCATGCATTTGCCGATATACTTTATTCTTACAATTCGGAGTAGATTTTTCCACAGATTTTCTCACTTTGTTGTGAGAGCAGTATGATCTTTCATGTGACTGTTTTCTAGTTATTAGTGAAAATTTTTGCCCACAAGAATTACAAGCATAAGGCTTCTTGTCAGTATGCTTGCGTTCGTGATTATCTTTATCAAATTTTGTTGTAAAAGCTTTCGTGCAAAAACCACAAAGTAAAGGTCTCTCTTTAAGATGAGTATATTCATGTTTCTCCTTTTCTTTAATGTTCCAAAAATTTACTTTACAATATTTGCAGCGATATTTCTTTTGATATACACGTTTTGGACTTCCACAAATCTTTTTTTGATGCATAAGCTTTACGATAAAATCAATTTTATCAGGCAAAACATCTGGGTTTCCAGAAATCGTATCAGTAAAGTTTTTGTAATCAGTATCTTCACTTCCTTTCTGGCTATTATCAACTTTTAGGATATCGTATGAAATTAACGCAAATATTTGATGATGAGGAGCATGAATTTCATGCTCAAGGGCAGAACGATTTGAGATGAAAGCAAACCCCATTATAATGCTTTTGATAAGAAGGAATAAATTATCTAGCAGGAAGATATAATTCTGAAAGGACAACTCATTTCTGCTACAGTAGTTTGCTTTATTTATACATAAGAAGAGATCGGGCTCCTTTGCCAAAGAAGAGATCTTGTATTGTAGGCCTACATCAACGTTAAGCACAGAAATTGATACTTGGGCACTTCCTTTATGAACGTTTTCAGCAATAGAAAATAAATCACTCAGAATATCTGTATTGTTTTTTCCATGAAAAGACAAGTTAGTCACAGTATTTGAACTGCTGTATTCCATACTTTTCATTTAGGGTTATTTTATTATCTAGGGGCAAGAAAATAAAGGCAATTAACAAATATATAGAAAATTAAAAGAATTGTACGAGGCACGTTTTTTAAGTAAGTACAGTTTTGAAATATGGCTACTCCAGGCACTGCGTTCGCCATTCCACACGTGTGCTAATTACCTTCATCTTTTGGCTAGCCACAGACGCCATTATGGAAGCATTTGCTCTCGTTAGAGTTTGTTTATGCGCGTTTAAAATGCCCCAGACCATTGAAATTTGCTCCTACTGTGAAATACAAGCTGACCAGCGTGACCATATATAGCCCTTTGGGGGCTACTGTAGCCCTTTTAACCCCCAAAAAATGACCATAGCCCTCAACGTAGCCCTTTCATAGCATTTTTTTGCATTTTCTCGAAAAGATTTTTTCTTATTGCTGAAAAATAAATTTAGTGACGATCTAAATTAAATCAGGGATAGAATCAGAAAGAGGACGAGACGAGAAGACCAATGGTCACAAGAGGCGTGTTTACGTCATATCATTTTTCTTTCACTTGATATAGTAGCCAATCCGGTTTCAATATTTGGCGCTGGCCTCCCCATTGGTACTTTATACACAACTGAGCAGCTGATTGAGATAAATAAGGTGCAGCCTCAGCCTCGCATCAGAAGTTGACTGTCGATCGATAAGGACTCCAGCAGCAGCACACACCACCAGGCATATTTTAGAAAATTTCATTCACAATTGTAAGTACAGGGTGCCCAGATTAATATATACAATCTTTGAAAGCGCCGTGTGCGCGACGGATGCAATTCAAATTTCGCGTACGTTATGTGAGCAAGGGGATGCGAAAAAGGCGCGAATCATGAGGATCGTCCATATCAAGATGGCGGCGCAGCGATTGAGTCTGGAAGAGAAGGTAGATTGTGTGAGGTTGTACTCAGCGACCAACAATCACTCAGAAGTGAAACGTCGTATGGCAGCTAAGTTTGGGACACCTGGACCTTCGTTGATGACGATCAAGAATGTAAACAAGAAGTTTGATGAAACTGGCAGCGTTAAAGAGCGTAAACGCAGTAGACCCAAGACCGTTGTTACTGACGCCATCAAAGTGCGCCTGCAAAATGTGTTGGCCAGTTCTCAAGAAAAGGAAAAGTCGCAAAGGCGGCTATCTGCTCGGTTAGACATTTCTCGTACGAGTATTCAAAGAATCCTGAAGGATCTGAAACCGAGGCCATATCATCCTCGCTTAACAAATCACTTGCTCGAAGATGATCCCGACAGGCGATTGGAGTTTGCCGAAACTTGGCTTGCAATGCTGGAGGACAATCCTGAGTTAGCACGCCATGTGGAATGGAGCGACGAGGCAAAATTTCACGTCTCAGGATATGTGAACTGCCACAACTGCGTGTATTGGCGTGCAACCAATCCACACCTTAAATTGAAGGTAGACAACCAAAGCCCTGGTGTCATGGTGTGGGCCGGCGTAAGTTTTCCGTAATAAAATTTCTCTACTTTTTCCTCCATACGTAAGTTGTAGTTTCGATTCCTTTTATGGTGGATAACTTCCCATAATGCAGGTAGCCCCAGGTTGGGCGCGCCACCGTAGCCCCACGTAGCCCTATTGGGTTGTGCCACCGTAGCCCTCCGTGGTTTTTACATCTGGTCACGATGATGCTGGCGTATATTATTGAGACCTTACAAGGCTTGTTTTGCTTCTGACAATGCTAGTCCACACATGAGTCATTGAATCCAACATCTTATCGCTTCATTTGGCTGGAAACAACTTGTTCACCTTCCTTATAGACCTACATAGCACCCAGTCATTATCATTTGTTCTTCCATTTAAAGAAGCACCTTGGCAGTCAGCGCTACAACAATGACGATAAAACGGCCGTGCTATAGTGATTAGCAAAGATGTAGCCCATTTCTACAAAGATGGAATTCAGAAGCTGGTCGTAAGATATGACAAGTGCCTTAATATAGGTGCAAAGCAGATTAAGGTCTAGACTTTCATGTAAAGGTATAAAGGTGTTAAATTTTTTTTTTTTATTCAAAATGGTACTTACATAAAAAACACGCTTCATATATTAGATGTAGAGGTATACCTCAACTTACAATCAAAGCCCCACAGAAGATTTACAACTATTTTTAGTTGTACTTGACAAGTTGAAGTCATAATCTTATGTCTTATGGTAATTTTAACATCGTTATTGGATTTGCAAAACTCAGTCTTTCTGTTGCCAATTTTTTTTTAAATTTTGACTTCAGATTCGAATCGAGCATCAAAAAGGAAGTAGAGGTCCTATCTATTCGAGAACATGGTCAAAATGATGGTTAAAGTTAACATTTTTAGTCCTTTGCTAAGGGTCACGGCACCAAAATGCTGAACTTTAAACATCATTTTGGCCATATTTTCTAATAGATAAGACATGTGTGCCTAATATAATTTTTGCTTATTTTTGGTGCTCTATCCGAATGTGAAGTCAAATTTAAAAACTTTGAAAAAAAAATTGGAAACAGAACGACCGACTTCGCTAATACAGTAACGATGCTTCCAATTGACATAGTATGGTAATGCAGTACAATGTATTCTCAACTGGCTTTTGCTGTAAAATCATTCCCGCATATTGCTTCCCATCCCTGACGGCTTAAAAGTGTATTTTCAATTTACAACCAAATGGGCTTATGATTGATCTATTGGAACATAAACTAGTGGTAAGTCGAGGTGGACCTCTATTCTAAATTAGCATTAAACAAAATTATATTCTAAACTGTTAATCATATGACTGAAATTAATAAAGGCAAGTCAATAAGTATATGCACAAGTGTTTTCACGTGGATTGGCAGTACTGCTTAATGCACGTGCATGCCAAGAAAAAGCAAGTTTGTTCCTGCTTGTTGAAGTTTTAGCATCATCATTATCAAAATTTAGCTTTGCACTGTGACAAAATGGCTGAGCCACTCTCCATTTGTAGTTTTTGTGGCCTGAAGGTGTACCAGGATAGATGATCCATCAAGACTTTCAGCACAGTATGGGGGCAGTGCTTAAACAATTAACTGCCAAATTTATTTTTATGATTTGTTTTGCTTTGTTTCTATTCATTTACATCCTGATGAATAGTGAATGAAGAAAAACATGTAATTTCAAAGATGGCATCAGCATTTTTTTCAAAATTCAATTGTGAGTTGGATACCAAAATGGGGATTGAAAGGTTTGGGCTCATTTAACACATCCGAATTAAATCGAAATTTAAAAAAAAAATGCAGTTCTAATACATTCACGATGTTGACAATTACCCTTTTTGAATGCAGTACAATGTATAAGAACATGATGTTTTTCTGATGAATCCCCATCTCCTGACCATTGAATCAATCATAACATTATCACTGTAAACATCACAGATCTGTCAACTGGTTTAGTTTTCTTCACATTCAGAAAATGAATTACACATCTAATCTCGCAAGCAGCAGATTTTCAATTTTCTTTGCCATTTCAAACAAGCAGGGTGAAGCAATCACAAATGACAGCTACTGCAATATGGCATCAACCCCTTCCAGGATAACTGCTGTGCATGTGCAGAACTACAATCATAGCACTGCCGTAGTGAGAAATAGAAACAATACTTACTTTCTGGGCGTACCTCATACATCATAAAAAAAACAAACTTGTGCGGATCCTTATTGACTTGCTCTCATATATAAAATACGAGGGGCAATGAAGCCAAAAAGTTTTATTAGTCGTTTTCAGCTATGTACTTCAAGAGTACTTTTCATTTTAAGCTATGTACAGATCCATTCTTTTAACTATCAGAAAAGACTCGTTTCCAATCGACTCCATGTGTGTGGCTACGACAGTCTCGTCACAAGAAAATCTAATCCCACAAAATTCATTTACCATGCAAGGAAACACAAAGAAGTCATAGGTAGCAAGGTTCGGCAAGTAAGGTGGATGGCAGAGGATGCTCGTAGCATGAATTCTATTATATCCTGTATACAGCAATCACTAATACAGTGGATGTGATCAATAATAAACTGACATGAACAGAAATGATCACTGAACATTGTGAAATGTCAAGCAGTATACTAATCGGATAGCCGGTTGTTAAAATTTGACGAATTTAGCAAACCACATTGGTAGATAATCAAGCAGGTGCAAGAAACGCTTGCTGTTTTTCATTATGATTCGCTAATTATTATTACATAATATTTACAAAGGTGCTTCAAAAATAGGTTTAATTTACCAACGTGCAACTGATTAATTAGCAATATGCACTTTTAACCTTTTTCTGATTCCTGGTAAATTTTTTCTGAGTACAGTTAAGCACAGAAATTGTTTGACAATTAAGCTCAGAATAATTTATGATAGTTTTCTGCTGGTGTCAGCAGGTGCATATTTCTTGTAATCAACTGAAGACAATGACAAAAATATGTATACCTTTTACAGCTTGGAGTAACAGGAATGATTCAATCTTCTGTTCCCTCTTATGCAACTTAGAAAGCAATTATCCCACTATAAGAAAATAGTGACATCACTAAAAGATGCTATTTGGTGAGATAGAACTTAAGGGAAAGTCCATCCGAAATGAAAGTATACAGGGAGATTACAAAAGAACTTCACACTTTTAAAAAAGTATTAAATTAAAGCTATACAGAATATAGACACACCACATACAGATTCTTAAAGAAACACTCTTGAAGTTTATTGTGACACAGTTAAAGATGTTCAATATGCCCCCCTGCAGTCGAATTCGTCCCAAACCCGCATTAACATGTCTCCATCAATCCCACGTATCGCTACCGTAATGCATTCTTTCAGCTCGTCTAGGTCACGGGGAAGGGGTAGGATGAAGACCTTGTTCTTTTGTAATCACCCTGTATAGTTGGATATCAAAATATTCAAAATATTCGATAGTAATTAACAAAAACACAAAACTTTAAGCACAGTCTTCTCCCAGATGTAATTTGTGATGTGGTTGATGACAACGCATAGGGGCACGGCAAGATACACAGAAAAGCAACACTATATGCAAACAGAATGCATGCAGTGCATTAACACTGTGACAGACTAAAATATGTCATGACAATTCCAAATATAAAAAATCAGAATCGTGTATTATTTTATTTACTAGCTCATTATTATCTATGTTAAGGTAATAAATCGAAAAAAATCGACTTTATTTTTTTGCATCATAACATTAATCCAGGTTAATAGAGTATATATCATTCAAAATTTTTCGATTTTTTCCTAATAATTTATTAAAAAAATGCCTAGAAAAATTGAAAATTGGCGTGGGATCTTCCATCCCTTCTCCAGAGAACACTGCGGAACAAGGCATCATTTCCTGATGTGAGAACATCGGGAATTTCGTCGCCGAGATTCTAGTCTTTTAGAACGATTCTACATATGATAAGATTTTGCTAACCTATATTATGTCGGTATGCCTTCAATTTGTTTTTTGGATGTGTATATAGACAATCGGATAAAAATTTCACATTTCATAGATTTCCACAATCGGAATCGATTAAAAGACAGTGGATTAGTTTTTGATAGCGAGGGAACTGGTATCGAACTCCAAGCAGCATCGTGTGCTCATTTCGTAGCGTCATGCTTTGTCTACACATCCGCTGTTTTAAATTCAGTATCAATTCAAACAAGAAATTCGCTGAAACTAGATCACATATAAGGTGGAACTAGATGCTCTTCCGACTCTAAACGTGCCTGGCGTTCTTCAAGAACAACGAACGCAACAGCATGTGCTAAACGCTGAAGGAATGAGGTAAACCTATCTGCTGTGTAGGGCACACGCCGACGCGGCAAGCAGAAGCTCCCGTTTCACGGTTTAATGCATAGGGCTGTACATTGCAGAAGTTGCAATAGCATTTAATTCTGTTAATGGCCCTTGTATATCACTGTCACTTATCAAAATCGCAGTTGTTATTACCGGTCTTGTTACATATTAATAGTCCATTGCGATGCCCAACTAACAACTAACCAATAGCATCCAATGTGTGACGTCACGAATTCAAAACTCCTTTGCACTTCTCGGCAACCTGTGACGTAAAAGTTGCCGAAACATGGCGCCAGTGTCAATCGCAGGGGGAGGGAAAAATGAAAGTTTTTTTTATATATTTTATCAATTTTGAATTCGAATTGAAAATTTTTATACATGCTACGTTGTTATTGAGACCTTCATCTTTCATTTTAAACAAAGTTGTTTTGGGTGTGGAGTTTACCTTTAATAATTTTGTAATCGCAGATTAATATTCATAAATCTGTTTTCCCATCTTGATATATTCATTATTTATTGGATGCAGGTAGAATGTATTGTGCAATCTTGTCTGACTAGCGACTGGGCTCAGGCTTTGCTCTTAAGTTGGGCAGCCCACCCTAATACCTCATCCGCACTAACATTTCCAAACTAGTTTAGATTGCTGAGCTAGTTCCGATTTTCAAGTGCGTACACAACTGGATTAAACGAAACCGGTTTCAGGCGTTAGAAACTGTCTCAGATTAAGTGAGTTTCCCAAACCTTCTTGAGACAGTTAAACTAGCTTCGCGCGTGGAATTGTGGGATCACAGAATTCCGTGCGCCGATGCCATGCGCTTTTTTTAGGATCGCCTTGCCTTGTGGCCTTGCCTCTCCCTTGTGTTCATCGAGGCCTTCGAGAATAACTAGGCCTGAGAATGCTGCTCTGTTTCAATGCTAAAATGCGTGCTAGAGCGATTTCCCCAATCTGCCGCCAGATGTCCTTCTTTCATGTGCAGCATTTTTTTTTTTACACAGTAAATAATTTATTGTAAAAATATATTTACATAGCTGTATTTTTTATTAATTTTTTATATATGAAATAATAAATTTTAAATTGCCATCTGATGGGAACCATGAACACGTCGAAAGATTTTAACTTTTGGCACCTGAAATACGTTATTCAGCTGTATAGCATTTTTTGACACAGTAGTACTTTATTAAAAAAAAGTACATAATTTTTTATTTATTTATTTTTGAAATTATCATGAATTTAAATTGTCATCTGATGGGGAATAAAAATATTTCGATCTTTTCGTGGTTTGACCATAAGAAGATCGAAAGATTTTTATTTTTTACATCTGAGATTCATTTATACATCTGTACAGAATTTTTTTCATAAATGATGGTTTATTTAAGACCTTTGCTTAGCGGTATATTTTTTTATTTATGTATTTTTGAATATATCATGGTTACAAAAGCACATATAATACAATTGAAATAGCTGGCTTTCTGCTTGTTTATAAAGAAAGAAGGACACCTAGTGATGAAAGTTCGAAATCGCCCACGCTCAGGAAATGAAAGCTTGTTTGCTCGTTTCAACACCTTCAGGCATTGCACACATGTTTGACAACTCGTTTGAACTATTTCAAGTGCGGAAGCATAGTTAGCTCTCCAAACTAGTTTAATCTAAAACTGTTTTCAAATAACATCTAAACTAGTTTACTTCAAGCTAGTTCAGGTAGTGCGGATGAGATATAAGGCTGACCCGATGCAAAGTTTGGTGGAGCGATGGAGCGAACGCAACAGCAACAGGTGAAGTGACACGCGCTCTGCAGTAAATGGCTAAAGTGTCGGAGAAGAACGGACTGAACATACAAGCAATAGATGATAAGAGTGCTACGTAGCGCTAGCAGGCTGCAGACCTGGAGTGTCTGCTATAGGGCATGCAGTGTCATGTGGGTGGACGAGCCAGACGGGGCACACCCAGATCACCGAGGAGTGATTGCAGCTGAAAAATGGGATGGATACACCATTAGCAGCAGCGGACCAGCGAGCAGCGTCTAACAGAGTGATTCAGTGTCTCTGCAGTTGGACATCGTGGACTGTAAGTTAGGTAAAACATGAAATTGAACTTTATAATTAACCTGGTGATTATAAAAGCACGAAAACAGTGTATGAACTGTGCGTGTAAAGAAAAGTGGGGGTGAGGGGTTGGAGCCTTGACATGAATCGAGAGATGTAATTTCTATGTAATTTGATATGTCTGGCCTGGTGGGCTTTCACTGAACACAACTGTGAAGTTAAGCTACATCAGACACGGCTGGTCACCGGATGGACGACCATCAGTAATAGACCATCTTCACCCCCACCCCCCGGCTGCTGCGAACATCATACAGCAGTCGTGAATCCAGGTCCATCCAGGGACCCAACTCGCTTATTTTATTCATAATAAATTAAAATATTCATAAATTAAAAAAAATTAAAACTTTGCTAGTCTTATTTTATTGATTTCAGTGTAAATAAAGTTTATTATATCTTAAATCTGAGCTCTTGATTTCTCTCAAGACTATCCACATGCCAGGGACAACTCAGGAGGAGACAATCTTTGGTTTTTTTTTATAAATGAACTTTTACGAAATAAAAAAATAAATGTTATTGCGGACAACGATTTTTACTTTGATTTTATCACTATACGGTTTTGGCTAGAGAGGTGGCTATACCTGATCGTAATTATAATGGCAGGTTGCATTTTCTGGTTGCTCGACAGATGGCTGGTTGGTTTATTAGAATTTTTGGCGTCGACTACGAAGGTCATTTTGCACCTTTTACTAAAGTTATATCTGTACGCAGCCAGAGACAAACACAAACATCCATGCCCACGGCGGGATTCAAACCCACGAGAGGAGGATTCGAGAACTAGAAAGCCTATGCCCTAGCTCTCTCGGCCACCTGGCTGGCCTCGACAGATGGTATTCTGGTATTTGAGTGTTCAGAATCACACTAATGTGAAACCAACAAGCGACCAAGAGGACAACCCATGTCACACCACTTAAATCTTGCTATAAATATACCTTGAAATATCTGTATTTTTGTTGCTGCTGCTTTTTCTACCCTCAGATTTTCTATAACGACTGTAGCATGACACTTAAACTTCTACATGAACAATACTTCTCGCAAACAAATCATCATCTCTTCACTGGTAACACTAATTGTTTGTCATCATGGGAACACTATAACTGCTTTAACATGAATTTCATATATCAATAAAACAAGTGCTAACGATCACTTTTGCTTGATCCTGCAGATATTTCAACGTGCAAATCTGCTGAACCCTAAAAACCTGTCTAACATGACCAATTTTTTCCCCCCCGTATCTACATAAATTTCTCAAAAAAACCCAACCTTTCCATGATGACCACTTACGGAACCAAGCCAAATTTAATAAAGTAGAACCTCATTATTATGTTTTTCATGGGACGGAGCATAAAATGTATATTATCCAGGAACACCTATTACATAGGATGAGATACAAGTCGCTGAAAACCTCAAACGTGTTGCGTTATGAGGTGGGCTAAATTCTAACAAGAATGAAATAAAAATACTGTGACTAAGGTTGTGAAGAATGCAAATATTGTGAATTCTGATCAACGACTCGATAGAATTGTAATTAACGTCAGATTCGAGATTAGCCTGTCACGACGTAACCGATATAAAAGAACAGCTCCTGAATTTACATCAAATGAATGGAATTACAAAGAGAATTTATTTACTTATTATCCAGTTTTTGACACCAAACAAGGTATCAGGAGGATGTATTTACATAAAAACAGATTTTAACGGGGACTAAAGGAAAAACAATTAATGGGGTTCGACAGTGTAAGTTTTTAATAAGAAAAGATAACTAATTATGAATCAAGATAAATAACCAATCCTAACTCCCAATAACATTACTACTGTATATACTTTACTCATCTCGTCATCATTAAGAAATGCTACTCTGCCTGGTATTCATGAATTTTATGCCTGTGAAGAGGTAAACCACTACAGTGATAATGATCCTCGGCTGGAAAATGTCCCTGAACGTCCACGTAAATTTTTACGAAGACTAGTATTCATTAGGAAGGCACAAAAGAGCAAACGAATTGACTTAGATTCTTTTATAAACTAGAAACATATACGTTTGTAAGTATTTTGTTGATTTGTAACTTATTTTACTGCACTTATTCTATAACTTTTGTTTGGTCCCATGAGTGGTCGTTATAGACAAACTTCATAAATGTGTGTAGGACCACCTCGGTAACCACTAAGATGTAGGTCCTCTGTGACTCTCATGATCACCACATCAAATCATGCAGTTGCCTGGATATTTGTGTTCATCCTGTCTAACTCCCTACCAACAGCCTTCAATCCACTTTTGGAGTCTTATTGGGCAATCTCCCTTCAAATTAACCAAGCATAACCAACCATGCATAATTGTGTGCACGGAAAAATTTGGAGTAGACCTCATTCTGCAGTGCACCTGTATGGTTGTAAATGATGGGGTGCATATTCCACAGATAATCAATCCAATGTAGCAGTAATGAAAATTTGCAAAGAGGCATTCATAAGAGGAAGTTTATGCTCTCAATGTGGAGCGATTTAAAAGCTGCAGTGTTTTTCGAGAATCTACCAAGAAACAAGACATTTGATTCGAATGCATTTGGATGCATTCAGAAATGTCCAGGGATTGCTAATCCTAAAGGAGTTGCCTTCCATTGCAACAACGCAAGACCACATACAAATTTCATCACCCCTCTAAAGTTATTGGAGCTTGGATGGGATGTGTTACCACACTTACCCTACTTGCCTAACACTGTGCTCTCAGATCCTCCACTTGTCTCGCTCTTTTCAAAACTACCATAATTTTCGAGATATAATACGCAGGGAAAAAAAAAAAAAAAAAAAAGTTAAAAAAATCAATACTACTTATTATAAAATGTAAATATTATTTAATATTCTGATAATAAACACAACGAAGATAAAATTAAAAAAAAAATAATATATTTTGGACAAGGGAGGGTCAGGAGAGAGGGTCAAAGTGGGGAAGGGAGTGAGTATTATATCCCAAAAATTACGGTACTTACGTGGTATAACATTCAATTCAGATAAGGCTGAATTTTAGTACCTTGTTCAGATTATCACCGGTCCTTTTATGAACGAGGAATTAAGAATCTCACTGACAGATGGCAAAACGTTATTGAACAGAACTGGATAATCTTATTGAATGATCTTTATACAGGGTGATTTTAAAATGGTTAATCAAATGTACCTTGCACCGTTCTGTGGGGCAAAATGAACATAAAGAACCTCATGCAAAATTTCGAAATCTCAAACTTTATACCCCTAAACGCCCTGCGAAGTTTGTTAAAATCTCACGAAATTTCGTCATCATCCAAAGAAATGAGCATGCAGTTTTTGACAAATACTGGATCAAGATTTTGACAATACGGCCAAGGATCCTTTGACATGTACTCGGCACAGTAGCTCATGGGTCAGGAGTTTCTGAGGCAATGGTATGGAGGATTCATCATAATAATCTGCAACGCCCGCTCCACATTCAGCGAGTGCATTCACTGTTAATAGGCATTAAGAAACCTGGCAGGAGCGTTGCAGTTGCATTACATTTTGCGCCATCTAGTGTGTAAAATTTGTACTTTTATATTGTAAATAAAAATTTTCATTTGCTTGATTGGAAATATTTTTAGATTGGTGGAATAAAGATGGCATGTAATCAGCACTATTTGGATGGTTTATTGGATGGCCACAGTAAAAATGTTTTCCACATATCTTGCTGTATTACTTGAATTCCATATTTTATCCTTACTATCGAAAATGTAAATATGTATAAAACCATTAATGCATTTGTGCAAGTATTAAAAAGAGTTAATACTTTATCTGCCTAATTATTTTAATCCATTTATTTTGCCATTCAGAATTCTTTTTTATACTTGGCAAATTAAACAGATATCTTTGGTATCGAATAACTATTCGAATTACATCCTAGGATGCAGCAATACATGCTGCCACACGTCCTTTTTAGTGACATTTTTGCAGCATTTTCTATTGAAGAATCCGCCATTTTACAATATAATAATTTTAAATGTCAATACTAGGTGGTGCTAAAATCATAATAATTATAGTGTCAAGTTTCCTATTGGGGATTACCATTTTGTGAAGAGCATTTTGTGAAGGAATACGGCGTATTTATTTTTTGCAAAGGTGACATAATTGGAAACTTTCAATGACAAAGAAAGATGACGAGATATGGTAAAATTCCGTGAGGTTCTAACTTCACGAAGTGTTTAGGGTTTGGGATTTTGACATTTTGCATGAGGAACTTCTTGTTCATTCTGACCTACAGAACAGGTACTTTTGATTCACCAGAATCACCCTGTATAAATAAATGACTTTAGAAAAACATCGAAACAATACAAGCAGACCTGCCAACTCACCTGGCAGATCGTAAAAATCTCCCGGCGAATAGTACTCTCTTAAAAGAACCAGTAATTTCATCAGCAATTTCTTTTTTTTTTTAGAACACTATCTAGTCTTCTTGCAGTTAAATTTGCTTATCCAGAAAGAGAAGTACCATGCTACAAATGTAAACCTTCAAAAGAAGTAATATAAAAAGGCAAAAAAAGCTACAATACAGTACAATCAGCTCCACAAGGAGACAAATTAGGGAAACTTCAAATTTATATAAGCATAATTTCAAGATAAAAGATATCTTATAATTTAACCAGTGTTGGTCTCATTATTTCACGTACGGTGTATCTTACTCCCTTAATTATTTTGACTAGTGTATAATATGTCATTGTACTTGTGGCATCTAATGTTAATTTAAGTGCACAATTTTTGTAACAATTAAATATGTTATCGATACGTATATTTTAACCTACTAAATTTACTATCATCCGGTTTTCCTCCAGAAATAGTTGGCAGATCTGTACAAGTCATGGCTTTTCTGACAGCTCCATGCTTGGTTATGAAACAAATAGTTAGAGCAATTAGTAGCCTGGTAAAAAAACCTAGTTTCTTTCATGCTGTCTTGTAAAATCTCTCTTTTCTATGTAATGAAAGAATTTATTCGTCGACAAGTACAGGCATTTCGATGGGTATTTGACTCATTCGTAAAACAATAAACACTATCACTTTTGGGCCACTGATGTAAACACAATGCAATTTTAGTTTAAATAAGCAACAGTATCAAAGACTATCCACAATATTATATCAATTAAAAAATAATAATTAAGCAACCACAACAAAATAGGAAATTAGGGTAAGAACGATCTTAATACGAAAAATGCATCTTCTTTTTAGAAAAATCAAGGGAAATCATCAACGTAAAAACTAAAATGTACCTAAATCTTACGTCCGGTGTGTTTACAAGTAGCATTCGAAGCATAATTGTTGAAATTCTAAAGAAAATCAGACGTAAACAGGCATCATTTTGCATTTAAAACATTGTTACGGAACGCAACAGTCGAATTCTGGTCGACTTCCGAGTCATTTCTTTCAAGTCGTTTACGGAGGCGCCATCTATTTTCAAAAAAAGCACTTAATAAGTGTCATTCGTCATTACTTCCTCTGATCGAAAATACGGTATGCATTTACAATACAAACATAAAACCGAAATGTATTTTTGGACATTGGGATTATATTTTAATTGAAAAGGAATAATATTATACTTCTTAATAATGTTAACCTTTAACTATCATGGTACAAAATTGGCGATCCTCAATTTTTTTCTTTGTACAAAATAACCTGATAATAAAAACACGAAAACACTTTATTTAATTTTTTATTACATATTTGTAAATATAAGTATAAATACAAAATAATTAAAAAAGAGTAGGAGTTGTAATAATGTAAAATTAATTTAAAAAAATATTAACTCCATTTTAATTAAACGAAATTTCATTCAAAAAATTTTACAAACTGAAGATGGGATAAAATATCCGGAAAACGTTTTTTTATATAATTCATTCCTATTAAAATTGTTACCAACGTTCTACTGATCATCGGATTCTTTTATCATAGCTCTTCTTCTCCTGTTACTGCGTTCCTTTCTGTGTTTTTCTTGTAACAATTCTCCATAACACCTTCTTTTCACTTGTGTTTCGTCTGCTTCAACAAGATCTAATAAAAAGCTCCACAAAACCTTCGTTTCATCATGGAGTTACTATTTTTCAATTAATAAATACAAAATAAGTTTATAAAATTTTACAATTGGGGGGGGGGGGGGATGAAAGGTGGTAAAGGGGAAAATCACCCCCTTCCTACCTCGATGGGTGAATTCACTCCCTTTCTACTCACTCTACTTCTACCCACTATACTCATTCACTCGATGAGTGGCTAGAAGGGGAGTGGCTAGTCCCAAGGTATAGTGGCTAGAAGAGTGGATACATAAGGATGAGCTCTTTATGAGCCGATATAAGTGGCTTCAAATTCATCATAATAATCAAATACTTTGTTTATTAACGACATAAAACAAGCAACATGTTAATTGGAAGGCTCTTCATTGCAAGAAAACGATCGAACATACAACAATAACAACGACTACATGCAGAAACGAAGTACACATGCAAACGAAGGAAATATTATGGCGCCATCTCTTGGCAATAAGCGATGACAATGAAGCACTTCTCCAACACAATAAATAACGACAACATTAATAATGATAATAAGGAAAATATGCAGAATATGGAGGAAATAAAAGAAGTATTAAATTGTGTTTTAACATAACCCCCTAGTATGTGGAGAAATTGAATTTGAAAGGATTGTTGAGAAATTGTATTTCAGTGACGCATTGTAGCCATTTCGGCGATGGCTTCACCAGGCCAAAATCACTTCTACTTCGGGAGTAGAAGTGATTTTGACCAGGCAGATGCTCAGTCCATAATGTCAATGCATAAAGCGAAGTTTGTAATTCTTTTTAAAATATTTTATTTTATTTATACATGGATTGTTTTTGTTTTCCTGGAAACTGTTGTTGCATATTTCAACTGTGTAATGTGTTCCAAGCATTATTAAAAATCGTCTGCAAAGTTTGATCTGATTTTTTTATTTTAAAGCATGTTCGCCTATGGAGGGTTTACATTTTTCGGGCTCTGGCTGACGTCATCGATGTTCCGCCATCTGGTGAGCACCGGGAAAACGGCCCGATGGAGCATACCTCTACTTACCTTAGGCTAGTCCCTTCTCAGGGTGGGGATATAGTCCCTATATCTCCACCCTGGTCCCTTCTACCCTCCAAAATCCAGTAGGGGGTATGGGAGATTTTGGCACCCTAAAGTTTTGACCACTAGAGCGGCGCTCAAAACAGTCGGAAGGTAGAGATCCTGTATGTATCAGAGATACGACAACTGAGAAGTCGAAAACGATTGGTTAGAGCCGACACGTGACTTATGGACGCCATTATGTGCTAACCATGCTAGCAAATGCCTTGCAATGCCGATACTTGTATCATGCTATAAAACAGTATTTAGACATCGCCCGCTGTAATTTTTTACTGAATTAAAAAACATTTATAAAACTAAAGGCATAATGCCTAATTGTGCTGCAGTAGGTTGTTCGAACAGAGGGAAAAACGGCTTTAAAGTCCACATTTCCTATAGACGATGAGCGACGCCGAATTTGGTCAGCAAAATTTAAATGTGAACTGAATGGTAAACTTTGGATTCCAGCACGTGAATCCAATCATGTTTTATGCAAGGATAAAACTTCATGTTTTATTTATATTCGTTTGTTATTATCGGTTCAATATTTAATTCAATAAATTTTAATTTTTTTATTATATTTATACGGTAGGAGAAATTGTTGAAAATATACTCATCCCCGTATTCATAATGAGCGCTCATGCTCTTGCTAAAGACCATTGTTGAATACAAATTCCATATTATTTGGACCGATAGGTACTTATGTTTTCACAATGTGCGTCCGCCTGTCTGTCTGTTTGTAGGTGCTCTAGCGTTCGAACGGTTCCGAATTTTCGACTTCCGTTTTCACCATTCGACAACTTAGGGAAAACGAAAGAGTAAGTTCGTTGGTGGAAGAAATCGGTGAACTACTTCCGGTTCAAAAGGTCACAAATATAGGGGACCCGTTTTTCACTACAGTTCCATGCATAAATGGCCTATGCACTGATCAATGCTGTTCTCTCTTTGGCATTCCATAGCTAAACCAGAGAAGAGGCTTGTGAATTAAGTGAAGACATGTGATGTTCTTCTTTGATGATCAGTATCACTCAAAACTGTTCAAGCGTCTGTGGTTTAGTGGTACCATTATGGTCCACTGGAAACTGTCAATGCTAAGATATGGCATGCATTATATTAAACACCTCGGAATAACATGGTTGAATATGAACCTAAAATTAATGGTAGTCGAAATAGGTTCAATGGTATGTGGTTTTATGGAACCATTATGATTCAGTGGAAACTTTCAAAGCTCAGATTTGGCATGTAATATATCAAACAACTTGGAATGACGTATCATGAATGAATATATCGTAAAATTAATGATAATCGAAATTGGTTCAAAGGTACACGTACGTGGTTTAGTAGAACCATTATTGTCCATTTGAATCTTTCAATGCTATGTCATGTAATATATCAAACAACTTGGATTGACGTGCTATCATTGAATATAACGTAAGATTAATGATAGTCGAAATTGGTTCCATGATGCGTGTTTTAATGATACCATTATTGAACCATTGGAAACTTTCAATGCTAACAGTAAGATATGGCATGTAATTACTTACGCCTTATATTATCAATAGTTAATTTGTGTTAGGCAAATTTAACAATAGCTAGTAGCTAATCATTCGCTTCAATAGTACATGGTTACGTAGAAAAGCGTTAGCAATTGTTTATGAAGAAAGAATTGGCAACGTTTCCTTCCCGGATTATTGGAAGATGTGATACCACTCTCTCCCACTCTTCTGACAATCGTTTATCTTATTTTTTTCATAATGTGGAAGAACTCTTTGGGTTATTCAGGCTTCTTGCCTATTTTCGTATTTCATGTGGTGTTTATTCCGGAAGGATGAGACTCTTGTAAACACTGCTTACGTCTCACCTGAACAAAGGTACAATTCACTACTCGATTGTCCACTTGCTATATAACGCCCCCTCCAATAACCCTGCTACCGCTTAGAAACACTGGGTTAGACCTTCGAGCATAAAAAACCCTTCTATTTTTATGCTCGAAGGGTTAGACAACACATTCTAGCTGTCATTGTGGCAATCTTTCATTGATGATAGATAGTCCTCAATTACCGTCATATCGAATGCATTACTATACAGTAATACCGTGTAGCTACATCACAGAGAAGAATCCCCTCACGTTCACTCTGTTTGACTCTCTCATTCTCTTGTGGATTTTTTAGCATTAACCCCCCTCCTTCTTTGGTTTTCACAGGATGCTCGATCCATGAAAGTAGTATAGTGGCTAGAAGAAAGTATAAAATAGGAATAAGACCCTTATTCCTATCTCCAAGACTCGATCACGTGGCGAGCTGCTTCAGATATCAGATTTAAGCTCTCTTAAGAATTGAAGGGAAAAAATTATTTAACGAAATGAAATCTCCTCCCGCTCCCTTTTCTCTCATTTCTTACTTTAAATGAAAAGTTATTTCTAACAATAAAACCTAAGGTAAAATCCTTTTTTTTTTGGCGCTCATAACAACTGAAGAAAAAAAAAAGGACAGGCACTTAAGAGGATAAGAATCGAACCCGCAAGTTTCGCTACCGTAGGCGGTGAAATTAGTGCAAATTTTTTAGGTAGAGCAGGGAAGAGGGAGGGGCTGATATAAGCTGAATCCTTGACGTCACTTTTTTTAAAAAATGAAGGCGTGTTAACCGAAACCCTTTTACACGCTAAATCTGTGGAAGGTGTTTGTGTCCTCCCCATGTAAGTGGCGTTAATGCCTTAATATAATTAAAAAAATTACATTATTTCAAGGAAATAACTATTTAAAGAAAGTGTTATTGAATTTTAGAACGTATGAAAAGTAGAAAAAAAATTTTTGTCTCAATTGACCAAACGGTCGAGCCGTCATAAAAAGGAATTCATTAGTGTGTTTAGCACAAAATGGCGTCCATGTAATTAGTTGTCGTATCTCTTATACATCTATCGGAAGGTAGAGTACTATCTGTTTTGAGCGCCGCCCTAGTGGTCAAAACTTTAGGGTGCCAAAGTTTTTTTGATAACATTTCGTTTATGAGCTCTTGATAACATTTTTTTTTGTACAATGTTTATAATTAATAAAATTTGAATCATTTAAAATCAATAAAAATTAATATAAAGAATATAATAATACAAAATATAAACTTAACAACATAAAACAATAAAACAAGGAAAAGGATTATAAGATGAGTATAATATTTTCAATAACAATTTGTTTATAATGATTATAATTCATAAAATTTATATCAATTAAAATTAGCTCAATTAGATCAGATATTACAAAATTTAAACATTTTAAACACAATTTTTTCCTTGAAAGAGGTAAGTAAAATATGTTGCTAGAGTTGTTCCTAGAATTTAGCTTATGTACACAAAAATTAACGGAATTAAGAAATTTAGACAACTAAATGACATTACGATGTGTATTAAAAAGGTAACAAAGATAATATAAATTCATATATTAATTAATTTGTCACATTTAAAAACATCTCGGAGATAAGTATTAGTCACATACATGTTTTGAAAAAAAAATGTAAGCTGAAAAAGTGTACGTAAGAAATTTGTTTGTACTTTTTATAAACACATTTGGATTTTAAGATAAATAAGTGTAAAGAAACGGAAATTTTATAATAAAATTAGAGAATAAAAAATTGTATAAATAGTAAAAAAGTAACTATCTTTCTATGCTTTGATCTCCCTCTGACTGTTGCGCTACCGGTAGCATAAATCGTTAAGGATGCCAAAATTTAAGTATTGGTTACTCGAATTAGAAGTGATTTTGACCTGACAGAATTTTTTCTTTAACCGCATAAAGTTCCTAATTATCGAATCATGGTTTAAACTACTAAAATGGTATAAAGTTCATTTGTCCTTTTAATGACAAAGTTTTGAACTATTTCTTTCTTTCGCAATACACATTCCATTGCTTCAAAAGTGTTAATACCAAATTTGAAGTCATTCTGGTCTTTAGATATGAATTTGAATTATACCCGTCCAGAATAAATATGGCAATGAAATCTTTTATCATTATAGTGCGCAGCCGTCATTTTATACTTTTATTACTTCTTGAAAGATTCCAATAAGCTAATGTCCATCTCGATTTGTAAGAACGTATGCTGAATTATTGCATAATACAACAACCACACTTTTTGCTCAATCATTTCTTATACACATTTGGTTAGCGATTGCATTTAATAATCAAATAGTCAAATAATAATAGACACAAGCAGAATTACTAGAGAAAAAGTAACCCAAGAAGTGATCCACGAGGCACTACTGGCTGCTAAACAAACCTCTTTTTTAAGAGTAGTGACATAAAACTCGAGTAGAGATGCACACGTCGCATCACCCAACTTCATCAGTGTTTGGTTGCTCACAGAAGATTTGGGCCTGAAATCGAAACACTAATAAATATATTTTTAAAACTGAACACCGAAGAGTACCTATGCTCATTGTCTGACTTACCCGCAAGTGACACTCAATTTCTTGAAAGGGTTTATGATGTACCTTGAAACAAAAGATAAGGAAATTTCTCTACACATGTAAAAGTCCCGGAAGCCTAGAAAATAAAATATTCTACTTTTTAGCAAAAATTTGTTTTTGTCTGCTTCTCTAAACTATCTTTTGGAATAGTTTGGTCTTTAGCAA
>JAHWFO010011261.1:557074-668068 GCA_023313115.1 Rhysida immarginata
GTCACCAGACTCAAGAAAGTAGGTTTTCCGCCTCTTGTGTTCTGCTCTGCGGGAATCTTCAACAGTCTAAACGTGATGGGGTATGGCAGGACGGAAGACGACACCGAATTCCGTGACATCATTATCCGTGAAATTCATCAGAGGAAATTGAAGGAAGATAATTTGATTAACTATACATCTATTTGTCCTTGGGAGATCAAGGTTTATATACCGGTAAGTCAATGGATCACATTCTTTTGATACAATAAATCTTGTGTTCATCGAGAAAATCCTATTCAGCATGTGCCATACTTGTCGCGCATTCCATGCAAAGACGAGTTATGCGCGGAAAAATTAATGGAAACATTCTGTCCTTTTCTATTGATCCTTGAGAACATCGCACAGTGGCACTCAGTAAAATCTGACCAAAAAAAACTACATTTCCAAAACCAACTCGGAGCAATGAATATAATCATACAGTCTTTCTTTTCAAAACGTATTTGTCATTGCTCCGAGTTTCATGTCGTCAATGAAACATCATTTTTTACAAGAAATTTTTTTTTCTTTCAAAATAAGTTTTTAATATATAAAATACTATTTATTTTTAAATATGTTGATAACCCGAAAAATTGAGTTCAAAATACCGGACAATCTGGGTCAAATCTGGACAGGAGGCAAAACTGATCACAATGGATAACACTTCAGTTGGTAAGGATTCGAATTAACTCTTTTATTCCTTAGATGAACAGGATCTCTTACAAATATTTTCAAGTTATTAAAACATTGAGCGATTATTAAGGAGTATGTTTAGGTGCTAACTCATTATTCACAGTCAAAAATGTGCAATCCATTGCTCGATAAAGGTCTTCTCTAAACGCTTCCATTCTTCTGTTTGAAGCTTTGGATTTCCAGTTGACGCCAGTCACCTTCCTTATTTCGTCGATCCATCTTGCATGGGGTCGTCCGTTTGGGCGTTTAAGGTCTCGAGGGTACCAATCCAGAATGACTGTGGTCCATCTCATGTCTTGTCTTCTAGCGATGTGACCAGCCCATTGCCATTTAGAATGTTGGATCCGTTCGATGACGTCAATCACCTTCGTTTGGCTTTTTATCCAGCTGTTGCATTTCCGATCTCTTCTTGTAATTCCCAGCATGCATCTTTCCCTGCTTCTCTGTGTTGTCTGTAGTCTTTGTGTTGTCCTCCTTGATAAAGTCCATGTTTCAGCTCCATAGGTGAGTGCTGGTAAAACACACTGGTTGAAAACTTTTCGTTTCAAGCTAAGTGGCATGTTGCTCTACAAGATAATGTTATTCTTGCCAAAAGCACTCCATGCTGTTCTAATACGTCTGTTAACTTCATTCAGAATGTTGCCATCCATAGTGATTTCTTGTCCCAGGTAAATGTAGCTCTGTACTTCTTCAATCACGATGCTGCCTGCCATGACCTTTTGTTTTGGAGCAAATGTATTGAACATAACTTTTGTCTTCTGTGTGTTAACTCATTAGTATCATCCTCGATTTCGGCTAGAGGGACAACCAGGATCCTATCCAACTGATTTCTGGTTTTCTTTGCTATCACAAAATCGCTATTTAATTTTCTTGCTAGCACTTCAAAAGTAGTAAACTCATTATCATCTCATATATATTCTACTAAGTAATCTTAGGAATTATATTAAAGTTCATAAACGAAGAAAATAAGCTCTGGCTTGCAATATCTTTATTCAAAGAAACGCGTTTCGGTCTTAGACTATCGTCAATCAGAATACATTTGATGTTTCTATTAATCAACAGAATGAGTAAAAAGAAAGTTAACATCTGTAGAGGATTGTGCATGAAATCATTAGAAAGATAAAACTTTTTTTTCCATAAACAAGCGCGTCGAATCTGAATGGGGATCTGCCTAACCGGCCGCTGCACTGTTGATGAATGGCCACTTCGCAACTATTCATTAAGATCCTCTAACCTTGTGATTTTGTGTCTTGGAGTTAAATGAAGGACACTGTCCACGTACGTATTAGCCTATTCGAGAGATCTGGCACAACTACGAAGCTGACACGCTCACTTAAAAATTGAATTTGTTCCACTCTCAACAGTTTCAAGCATTTCCAGATGGCAAAGCTTCATACAATTTTTAAGTTTAAATACTAAATAACTGAACAAACTAGTATCTCAACCGAATAAAAATTAAATAATACAATTTATCATTTTTTGCTTTATTCACATTTAAAATTCAAATTAATGAAGACCCCGAAAAGGAAAATAAATTATCATATATAAGAACTTCTAGGCTATCGTCAAATTATAATACTTAACAAACATTGCTGTACAGTCCGCTGTAAGCCCATTCTCCTGAAAAACCTGGATGTCAAAACAACTGTTTTGCCTTTTTTGATATTCTAGTCGTTTTTCACGCAAATTCTTGATTCAAATCGATCATTTGTTGTTGGTAGCTTTCAGTATTAACGGTTTCGCCAGGTTTCAGCAACTCATAATAGATCACACCCTTCTGATCCCACCAAACACAGAGCATCGTTTCTCATGTCAAAATCGCCACTTTTGAATTTTTTAAACCACTCAAAGCACTGTGATTTACCAAGAGCATGCTCACTGTAAGCTTCGACAAGCATTCGATGTTCTTCAAATGGTAACAGAAAATCAAATGGCGCCAAGAAATCAGAGTAAGAAAATGGCGCCAACGACGCGGTTTGACGGTAACTGCATTGACAGCTAGGGCCATCTATGGGCAAATTCGGGTTTCATATTTGCAGACCTGGTATTCGTAGAACAACGAAGAATAGTCAATGACAATTCCAACGATGATTCCCACGATGTTTCAAGAAAGTATCCTAGATATTACAGGAAAATAAATTCCTTGGTGTGTAAAGGTACTTAATTTGGCAGAACTCCAAAGAAGAGCAAAATAATAACATCAAAATTGTTATATGTCTTATAGGCTTTATATGTATTTTTATAGTCCGTAAATATAAAAGACGGATGCAAAGATGATTAAGCTTAATATCGAAACTAAAACTATTTATTAACAGTTTGCACTCCTATTGGCTGAAGCCAATCGGATACATATTACGTCATATATAACAAAAACATAGCCAACCAAAAACATCGTATTTTTAGTTGGCTATGTAACAGAAATAATAATACATATTAAACTTGAGTGAAAACCATCACTCTGTCACAGTCTGAACGTTTTCGAGGCCATTCGGCACTCATCATCAGAGACCAACTCACAATTGCGTTATTTAATTTTTTATTTGGTTGAAATATTAGTTTATTCAGTTTATTTAGTAAATCATATTAGTCTAAACATATTAATAATTTCATGTTTAAAATTACCTTCTTTTCTGTTCAGTAATGATTTTATTTTCTTAAATACTATCAATTAAATCAAATTGAAGTATTTGATCTTACCTATGATTTGAAATTGTTTCGTTGAAATACACGGATTAACGTCTTTCTAAGTTATTTCCAGACGTAGAATCGGCGCGATCGATCCATTTTACGGAAAAAAAGTAGCTGTTGTAATTATAAAATTATGGATAGTTCTCACTGTTAGATATTCTTCTGATTAGATTTCTTTTTAGAAAATCTAATACTACAAGTGTACTGAATGTCTAATTATTTAAGATGGAAAGGCCCAGGAGGATTTTATTGCACCATGCCTCCTTGATGCTGATAATTAAATGTAAAAAATATTATATGCTATTTTCTACATTTAATCTAATTATATGCTTGCAAAAAATAAAAATAAAAAAAAATAAATAACCAACAAATGGTTAAGGATTGGAGGAACTTTATTTTATCTGTACAAAGTAGTTATTTTAATAAGGTACACTCCTCGTAGTAAAATGAACAGCTCCGATCATCAAACAACAATGAATGAAAAATAGATTGGACACTCAAAAATTAGCTTACGAACCTTTAATTCTTATTTATTTATTTATTTATTTATTTATTTATTTATTTATTTATTTACGAGGCTTGTCCGTAAAGTAAGCACCGTTTTGCAATAAAAACAAAACTACTATATATATTTTCAAAATTTTTTCTTTACTAGATTCTAGGTACCTTTAACTATTTTTCCACCTAGTTTCAAAATTTATTTAAGCACTTGTCATAGCGCTCAATGTACTTCCGCAAGATCACTTCATAGAAACTACTGCCGGTGAAGAAAATCACGCAGTTTTCACTTGTTCATCGTCGCTGAAATGCAGGCTGCCGATGATCTCCTTTAGCTCCCAGAACAGATGGTAGACACTGATTTCAGTCTCTGTTGATGATCGAAACTCTTCGGCCAAGACATGCAGCGGTTCCTTACGATGCTGCTTTACCACCCTTTGCAGCACTCGTTGGTCTCGGGGGGTCAGCGTTGGTATTTTTCCGGGTCGAGGGCGAATGGTGGTGTTCCCTTTTTTTTCCATTGGGATACAATGATTCCGACGGTTGATTTTGGTTGCTGGAGGATGTGTGACGTTTCTCTGATGCTTTTCCCAGATAGGTGATATCCAATAATCTGTCCTCGTACGAACTCCGAGAGATCCTTCTGTCGTGGCATATTGATGATATGTCATTTGTTCTACGATTCAACTGTTCTTGAAATGGATCATTCCATTAAAAAAAAAAATATTTAAATTTTGTTGTTAACTTTAAATGAGTATTTTTCATGAAGTGATCTAGTTCCAGGTGCTCACAGGGGTGTCCCAACTCCTTTGATCATGTAGTGTATGTGAAAGTGATATATTCCATCTTTTCGCTTCTATCTTCTGGTTGCGAATTTGTCGATCGTTTTACCTACATAAGTAAGGATTTGGTGAGAAGGTCCAGGAAACCTTTCTTCCTAGCTATATCGAAGGTTTTTATGGTTTTATGGTTATCATATAAAAGCTTATTCTTTTAAATAAAGACTAAAAAGAACAATATAAAGAATATAAAATAAAAACTTTTAAAGCACACACTTTCACTATACTTTATAAAAAGTGGACAAGAGGTGTTATTATTTTCATCAAGATTTCAGTTGCCAAAAATGTGGAAGATGTATTTACATGTATTTAGACTTTCCCCATTGTGTAAAGACTTTTGACAAAATATTCATGTTTACATATTGATTCTATATCCTTTAGTGCCGTAAAGGATTTGACACTTGCATGGCGAGACGAGGTCATGAAATTCATGTGAACAATCACACCGTGAAAACCATTTGGGGAAACTGTCGAGTCGTCAACCTTAGTAAGAGAAATTATTTTATATATTTTGTAGTAAAATAACCAAAATATGCATCTTAATTTTTTTTAATCTTTATTTGCGATGAAGGAGGTGTAACGTTAGCTTACCGTGGATCCCTTTCTTTCGTTCGAGTGATCGTCACTCATAATTACAAATTCCATCAAAGACATGAAGAAATCATACGAAATTTACATGAAACAAAAAACTTTCCTCTTTTACCTGTTCCTATTGTAATGGTAAGACCCTTTTCTTTACATTAAATCTGAAACTATAAGTATTTAAAATCCTGAGTTCTAATTGCAAATGCATTCAGTATCACGTGATCCCAGCAGGATCGGAGGAATCTCAACACGAGATATTTTATTATGGAATCCCACTTTATCGGTATACGTTTACGGAAATTTTAATCGGACTGAAGAAGGTAGTTTAAGTGAAGCCTTATTCTATATTAATTCATTTGTTTCTGATAATTTAGTTAAATAAATGTATGCTACTTTCTTCCCTAACTAGTTTGTTTACTTGAACACGACAACAAACCCGTGTTATGATGGTAACGAGGTCACCGGATGCCTCAACCGATGTATGAACGATGGAGTGAAGGAAACCTTAAAAGATATCTGCGAGTAATTAGCCAATTTATATCATAGGTCTAATATTTCTATAATCTGTGTAACTAATGTAGATTGTAATCCGTATTTCTTCTAATAGGCTCCAGTTCCTCTCCCCAACTCCAGAACGTGCCTGCGGCCATTACAACGACTCCTACAACGCAAACATTTTAGCTTACAACTTCTACTCTTCCTTCAACATTGCAACCTGCCACTGCCCCAGAGCTTGCACGAGCTACTCGTATCGGTTACTCAAGCGAATCGAGACGACGAACATTCCAGAAGTGGAACTAAAAGTCGCCTACGCCGACGATGTTTTTGAGGTTGTCCAAGAACGCTATGCCTACGAATTCGACCAATTTCTCAGTGACGTTGGCGGCATCGTGGGCATTTTCCTCGGCTTCTGCGTTCTCTCCATCGTCGAACTTATCGATGCTTGCCTTCACCACATTATCAAATTTGTTTTCAGGAAATAAAAAAAACACTTGTAATTGCATTTTCTCACAATCTTACCTTGCATTGGAGACAGTGTGACCTTGTTTGGAAGGTCTGAAATTAAAGGTTATGCTTGTCGGGCTGGTCAGCTAGTTGTGCTCGTCACGGTGGGCCGGGAATTTTGACACGAATCCACATGGATCGGAGGAAATCCGACTCGAAAGTTCTTGTAAACGGTTCGAACAACTCATGATCAGTATTTATTTAAAAAAACAACAACTGAGCTCTTTATACACCATCTTTGATAATAAGAAACCAACCATTTTCAGCCTGTATTCCCTCCCATCTTCCTCAGTTAGAAGAAACAAAACTGAAATTCCGGATAAAGGCTATCTTTTGTCAAAGCAAAGAATGAAAGTGACAAAGTATAACTTTTTAGGGTCTTACCACTTTTTGTTCAATTTTTCAGGGAACTAAGATTATTTATTCTTGACTAGTACTACGAATTGATTGGTTTAATACATGTCATATTTTGGCATTGAAAAGTTCCGATGACACCTTCATGGTATCATTAAATCACATACAACTGAACCAGTTTCATCGCTTTGTCCTTTATTTTCATCATCTACAGCATCATTTCCTCTTTTACTTTTGCCCGATACAGCAACTCTTATTTCTTTACTTTCATCATCTCCAGCATCACTTATTCCATTACTTCTTCATCTCCACCATCGCTTCCTCTATTACTTTTGCCAGATACCGCAACGTTTATTCCTTTACTTTAAGGGTAATAAAAATTATAAGATTCAAAGTGGTAGTATTTTTATCTTTAAAAAATAGAATAGACGTGGAGGCTAACAGGGGTAGCATGCGACTTTGAGCTACCATTTTAAAAGAAAACTACATACACCGTCCAATGAATTAGAAGCCTTCGTTCAATATGGTATTGACCCTCCTTTGGCTGTAATTACAGAACATACGCGGTTTGGCATGGACTTTACAAGGTGTTTCAATTCAGGTAAGGTAATCGCAGACAATGCATTCGTTAGAGAGACCTTCAGGTCCTGTAGAGTAGACGGAAGCGGATGCCTTCGACGAATGTCTCTTTCCAACACGTCCCGAACATTCTCGATCGGATTCAAATCCGGACTTTGCGCTGGCCATGGCAGATGTTGCAACTCGGTGTCATGTTCAGAAAACCACTCCTGAACAATTCTTGCTCGATGGACAGTAGCATTGTCGTCCATGAAGAACCCGTCACCATTTGGGTACAAATGCACCATTGCAGGATGGACTTGATCTGCAACAATGTTCAGGTAGTCTTTGGCTTTCAACCGACGGTCAAGGAATATCAGGGGACCCTTGCCATACCAAGAAAACATGGCCCATACCATGACACCTCCTCCTGCAGCTTGAACTGTGTTCATAACACATGAGGGGTCCATCGCTTCATGGGGCTGCCGCCAAATTCCCTGCCGGCCATTGGTGCAAAACAATGTGTAACGTGACTCGTCCGACCACATCACCTTTTTCCAGTCGTTTACTGTCCAGTCACACCGTTCTTTACACCACTGCAGGCGAACTTTCCAGTTTGTTGCTGACACCAGGGGCTTCCTCACTAGCATGCGACTTCCCATCCCTATTCGCTTCAACTCTCGACGCATTGTGCTGGAGGAGATGGGTTGCGATGATCCTTCATTGAAGTCTGCCGTCAGTTGCTCCACAGTAGACCTTCGGTTTTGCCGCACAATCCGTCTCAGACGACGTCGGTCCCTGTCTGTGTCAACGATATGAAATGAGTAGATCGCTCATGAGCTGCTTTCAGCGCCACCAACGCGTCCCTACTTGAAAGACTGTCGGCTATTGCTTTGGTTGGCATAAAATGGCCTTCATCGTATGTTTACGTTTGAAGTTTGCATAGACAAACACAGTAAAACTCAATGCCGATTGCTTGTCTAGATTTAAATTGTAGTAATAGATATATTAAAAGTTCACCACTGACCTTTCACGGGTGTGTTTTTATCTTTCTGTCTTAGAATCTTTTTCTCATGTAAAAATCCTGGATGCTTACCTCATCTTATACATTATTTCGAGACGAATAATTGTATAGCAATTATAATTATATTCATTTGTGCTTAATAACACTATTCTAACTGCAATTCTTTGACGCCCGCCGTTAACGATTTTGCTTCTCCCTTTACCGTCAGCTTTTTCACATCCGTTTTTGAACGAAGTGGTGCTGCCGCCTAGGTATGCTTGCGCGCAAACCAAGAAGTGCGGCGAACAACTACGTGAGTCGAGGGAATTTTCATGTAGGTACTAGAATGCTGGTCCATGGCTCCTTTTACTAAGTTTTTTACTCAGCCTAGTTTGATGTGTAAAGGAGGAATGAGGATTTTGTGTGGTTCTGCCAATGGTGGGTGCTGTACATTCGTTTCTCCAGGCTTAAAAGATAGCACCTATACAACGGATAATATGTCAATATCTCTGCAACAAAAGCAAATCAATTTTTTCAATGTGATATTCGTATTCAGCACGTTAAATTCATTCAGGATTGGGTACTTTCACCTAAGAGATAATTTCACTGTTGCCCAGTGTAATAGATAAACGGCAACGAAGGTCCAATTGCAACAAAAATTAGATTTTATTCGAGGCGTTTAGGTTAGGTTAAGTTAAGTTAGGTTAGGTGAACTACAGATATGGTGGACATTCTAATAATATTATTTACAGATATTAGATCTCTAACATTTATAGTTCACTTAACTGATGATGGTTTAAAACCGAAACGCCTCTATAATAAAATCTAATTTTTGTTACAATCGGACCTTCGCTACATTTTTTAAGTGCTTAATGCAAAATGGAACCCATACAAGTAACAAATAAATAAATAAATAATAGATGAATAAATAAACAGAAAGTTGGGAATGGATTAAACAAAATAAATAAAGTTTTCTACAAAAAATTTGAGGTCGAATTTCCTCCAATCTTCTACAGAGGGTAGATTATCGCAGAACGATAATCTGCGGCACTTACTCCTTCGAGGGAGTTTTTTTGCGCCATCCCAGTATCTAACAGCTGCTACGAGATGACGGTAGCAGCCGGGACCAACGGCTTAATGTGCCCTCCGAAGCACGGGGGGTTCAGGATGGAAGAGCTGCTGGCGGACGAACAAACCAGTGGCTTTCACCAGCTGCTGCACATCCCACACTGTTCACTCAGCTGTGCCCCAAATAGCCGTCCCACCCAGCAGTGGTCCTCAAGCCAATGGCTGTCACCCAGCCAGCAACTGGCCGCGTCTGAAGTTGCTTAACTTCATCAATCAGCAAGCCGACCGACGAGACAACCAGGCCACGGCCACCCCTAATTTCCTCCAATAGATACAGATCAGAGTCAAAATCCACAGCAAACCGCGATTAGCTGATCAGCTCAACTTGAAAATCCACCTCAATTCATTCCAAACTCGTAAACATACATTATTAGCATAAGCAATTATTCAATGCAAGGTTCTTAATTATTATATACTGCCCTACTCTTAATATCAAGATACCCCTATTTAGAGTCAATGACAGCTTTTCTTATATCATATATATCTTGTAATGAAATCCTTGGCTCTCATGACGGTGTTCGATCTTCATGGTACAATCTTCACTTATTCCGTGGGTAATCTTAACTACCTGGGTCCTCCAGAATTCTCGATAGGATTATGATTAAAACTTTGAAATGGTGAAATGTTCAGGTCTCAAAGCCAATACATAGAGGAATGGGCCTTTCCCGAATTTCAGGGTTATTCAGAAAGATGACGCAGATTACAAATATTTACTTCAAACATACTGTAAAGAACAGAAACCCATCACAGGCGAGTTTTACAAGCCTGCCTAGAAGTTCCATTCAATGAAACAGCAGCGCTATTTCTTGCATATAGGAAAACGGCGACGCCACAAAGCGAAATGTTGCAGTTAGCGTCGCCGTTTTGTGTGTTGCAGTTAGTGAAGTGTGAATCCACTGTTCAAGTGCAATGTGAATTCCACCATCGATTGATTTTATATTTATGCCACTCTTACATTTTCTTAAGGCGAAGTGGCTGTTTGTTCGACCGACGACGGAATTCAGGTTCACTTGAACAATGGATTCACACTTCGCAAACTGCAGCACGCAAAACGACTTCTCTAAGGTCAATTTTTTGTGTGGCCTTGAATGAAACTTCAAGTCAGGCTCTTAAAACTTTGAATCTTCCTCTATTCAGTGATGCGCAGATAAAATATTAGAAATCTGCTCCATGTTCTTGAATAAGCCTGTATTATTCAAATGCTGAAAGGTTAGGTTACCACTGGTTACAAGCATAGTATCCCTATATCAATGCTGATACGAGCCCAGGCCATTCTCATTTATACAACATATTTGGCATTTTTGAATGTGTGTCATTATCTATGAAGGGCTGTCTGAATATTAATCATAAGGCGATGTATATTTCATATATTAATGCGAGTGCTGTTTCATTCTTTTCATTTACTGCAAGAACTGCTGACACAGATATTGCTAATTATAATTTCACTTCAAAAGTGTACAAATCTACCTCAAGTTATAAAATACGTTTAACAGTCTAGTCTACATAAGTAGAACATAATATTTCTCTGTAAGATATGTAATACCTAGTAAAAGAGAAAAACGAATGTTTGTGGGTTTTTTATCAAGAAATAACACCTCCCAACATTTTAAAAGCTCACACAAAAAGCTCACACTATAAATTTATTACCAAGTGTACACATTCACAGATTCATTTATAAAACCAGCATTACATTAATAACTTATTAATTATTAATAAATAACATCATCTATTTCATAAAAAAGTCGTTTCACCAAGCTGTCTAACTCGCCAGGTCGCATTTTTATGAGTACCGGAGCGTGGGACTGAAAGCAAGGTTTGTCCACTATATCAGCGAAGGTGTAATAGTCCTTGCGCTCAACGAACGACATACAATATTTGAGGTAATGTTTAACGCCTATAGAATACATTTTCCATCTGAAATACAATTCTTCGGGGCTTTTCATAAGCCGACCAAGGAGTAAGGCAGTGTTGACAGTTTTTAAAAAATTCTGATGCAAATCCGTTGGCGTTCCTTGCTGTATCGTTAAACCTTTAGTAGAAGAGAATAAAGAAACATTATTGATGTATTATTATTTAGAAAAGAATTGTATGAGTCTTTGTACCAAATACGGCAGAAGATGGTACATGACTAAATTCATTTATATAATATTTTTACATAAGCAGTAAAAGTAACAAAAATTACATCGAAGAGTCAACGAGAAAAAAGATTATTTTAAATGTTCTAAAATGTCTAGTCAAATGGATAGGGTCCCCGATCTTGATTCATAAGTTGGCTGGAAGGTTTTCTGTGAATCTTTTTTATCTCGGACTCCGTGGACCACTTTGAACTATTTTTTAGGATCAGCATTGTGTCCTCGGATTTCCGTACTTTATGCATTGAAGTGTTCTTTAATTCTGGTAGAAATCATTCAACGGGACTGGCCGTAATAAATAGTGGGCACGTTCCACAATTTAATTGATAAACATCAGAGTGATTTTCATTTGGAAATTTTCCTTAAACTGTTCCAAGAAGTTTCCGTGGTATGTGGCTGCTTTTGTAAGCTAAGTTAAATCCAAACTTCTTGATTATTAAGTATCGAAAGGTGCTTTATGCTATCAGTGTGGGGAAACGTGTCTGTCTGTCTGTCCGTTTGTCTGTAACTCTAAATCCTCCGAGGCTATGAAAGATTTTAAAAAACTGTTTTCGTCAGTCGATAAATATGGTTCATGGCACGAACCAATCACAAATATTATCTAAATCGGTTCATTGGCACGTGCACAAATGGTACCCCTATTTTCCCGCCAAGTAATTTTCAATGGGAAGTTATATTAAGTAATATATCAAACAAAAGGTAATGAGGAGATAGAAACGGTTATTCATTATTATTTTCGTCTGTCGATGAATATGGTAAATGGCACGAACCAATCACAAATATTATCTAAATCGGTTCAATAGCACGTGCACAAATGGTACCTTCATGGCCCCACCTAGCAATTTTCAATGGAGAGATATATTAAGTAATACATCAAACAAATAGTAATAACGAGATAGAAGCGGATATAAATTACTATTTTCGCCAATTAATAAATTGGTTCCAAGAATGAACCATTTTAAAAATGCTTGAAGTCGAAACAATGGCATGTGCTCTAATGGTACCCTAATGACACTCTCAAATATTTTCAATCTTAAGATATGGCATGTAATATATCAAACGACTTAAAATGATGTGTCATGAATGAATATAACGAAAAATTAATGTTAGTCTAAATTGGTTTCAAGGATCCTAGTTCAGTGGAACCATTATGGTTCGTTGGAACTTTCCATGCTAAAATATAGCATGTGATATATCAAACAACTTGGAATGAGATGTCATGAATGAATATAACATAAAATAATGATAGTCGAAATTGGTTCAAAGGTACGTGGTTTAATGGTATCTTTATGGTCAATTAGAAACTTACAATGTTAACATAGGGCTGTTTAAAAATATAGGTCCGCGAATGGTTTAGTTTAACCTTTCGGTACTTGGTTATGCCATTCCTTAATGGTTTATTTTATCCAGACCTAGAGTTGTTTTTCTATTGTACGACATTACGAAATAATTTTTCTTCCTATCAGCGATAGGGGTCAGCATCGTGACTTCAGAGATACTTATCTTCTTTGATTGCCTTTTAATTAGCGGTTCGATGATTTCAGGTTTGTAATTACTGTAGGCGATTTTTTTTTAAATTTTGGATTTCTTCTTTTTTCTTTTATTCATGGGAAGCGTTAAAACTTTCTGCACCAATTGTTTGAAGGTTGTCAATTTCTGGGGAAATGAATGATTCGAGAAGTTATTGAATATGAGGGGCATTCAAATTTGATCTGGACATTATTTTTTGTTAATTTCATTGTTGTAAAAATCTAAACTTTCATTATTGGGATGGCAACTACCGCCTGTCATGCAAATGCACCACCACTCATCCGACTGCCATGACAACCGACTGTTTGTTTAAACAAAATGGCGGACAGCGATGTGTCGACCAAAGTGGAACAACGAATAATCATCAAGTTTCTCCACAAGGAAGGTGTGAAAGCATCTTAAATTCATCGGAAACTTCAAAGACAGTTCGCCGAGTTATGTTTGTCTCGATCATCCGTCTTTGCTTCGTGCCAAAAGTTGAAGAAGGGCGAGAATCCACCGGCAATGAACCTCATAAGGCAAGGCCAGCAACTGCTGTCAATGATGGCATCATCGCACGAACAAATGAGCTGATAAGGACAACAGGCGGATTCACATCAAAGAATTGGCTTCAATACTGAACATCAGCACCGGCCGTGGAGACCATCATCCACGATAAGCTGATTTTCAACAAGATCTGTGTCAGATGGGCCTCTAAGCAACTCTCCGAGGATCACAAAACCACCCGGGTGGAAATCTGTTCCATGTTGCTGCAGCGATATGACAGGGAAGGTGACACTTCCTAAGGCGTATTGTGGCCACCAACGAGACATGGATTCATCATCATACTCCTGAAAGCAAGCATGCGAGCATGGAGCGGCGACACACTGACTCCCCACGACCCAAGAAATTCAAGATGACACCGTCGGCAACGAAAGTGATGGCCACTATATTCTGGGACATTAAGGATATCATTCATGTCGATTTTCTGGAAGAACGTCGAACTATAAATACACCCTACTATAGTAGCATTTTGAGAACGTCCCTGAAGCCGGCACTAAGGAAAAAACCAAGCAGGACTCCTTACCAGTGGTGTTTGTTTTCTGCAAAACAATGCCAGACCACACACATCCAGACTGATTATGGACACACTGACGGAACTCAAATGAGACTTCTGACCGCATGCTCCATACGGCCCGGATCTCTTCCCTTGTGGCTATCACCTTTTTGGGCCATTGAAAAAGTTCTTGGGAGAGCAGAGGTTCGGCTTCAATGAGGAAGGATAAAGGCTGTCCTGACGTCGTTTCGACATCAGCCTGAAGATTTCTACAGAACATAGAACGCTGGAAAAAAAGTATAGAAAAGCAAGGAGAGTTCTTTGAGAAATAATTGAAGTGTGTGTGTGTGTGTGTGTGTGTGTTTTGTACTTTCCTGATTTTTATAAAAAAAATAAAGTCCAGATCAAATTTGAACGCCCCTCGTATTTTCCTTCAAATTGGAAATTATTATGAAAGCAACACAATTTAGTGGCTACCATGATGTCTCTTTTATAACCTAAGGGGAGATCGTTATAGATCAACGTATCTTCTAAAGTGTAAGCGTTTCTTCTAGGGATGCTAGCGAATAATGAAGAGATATCAAAGGAGACTAGAATGTTTCCATCAGGAATGTGCAAGTTGTTTAATTCACTGACCAAGAAATCGCTATTTTTTTATAGTGAAGTTTTGTCCAGGAAAAAATTCTTACGGAATTCTTCCACAATGAAGAAATTTAGCAATAACGTTGGTAGGGGAGCCAATGTTATCAACTATACAGGACACATTAATATGACCACATGCTAGTATCCATAATATCCACCTTTGGCGGCAAGCACAGCACCTAGTCGACGTGGCAGAGAGTCAATAAGTCCTCGGAAGGTGGTTGCAGGTATCTGGGACCATTCGGCGATCAGTGCATCCCGTAATTCCATCACCGTGCGTGGTGGAGGATCCAGCATGCGGACATGGCGATCGAGATGGTCCCACAAATGTTCAATGGGGTTGAAGTCCGGGGAGTTTGGTGGCCATGGGAGTAGCTTGAATTCATCCTCCTGCTCCTCGAACCAGTCGTGGAAAATTTTGGCAGTATGGCAGGGAGCATTGTCCTGTTGAAAGGTGCCATCACTCTGAGGAAACACGAAGGGTTGTACCTGGTCTGCGACGTCGTCAGGTAACGAACAGCATTCAGTGTACCTTCCAGCGGTATCAGTGGACTCAGACCATACCACGAAAACATACCCCAAACACTCACACCTCCCCCACCAGCCTGTCGTCTGCCAACGATGGTGTCGGGATGCCTGTTCTCAGATGCTTTCCGGCAAATTCTCCATTCGTCCGTCCACTCTGTTCACCAGAAACCGCGACTCGTCAGAGAAAACAACCCTTTGCCACTCAGCCGACGTCCAATGGCGATAGTCCATTGCGAATTGGAGGCGCCTTCGGCGATGCACCGGCGTTAACAAGGGTGCTGTTACCATACGTATGTTCTGGAGCCCCAATCTCAAGAGGGATCGTTGCACTGTCTCGGTGCTGACATGCCTAGTGGACCCACTGTTCATTTGCTGTGTCAGTCGCTCAACAGTGGACCGCCGATTGGCCTTGGGGGCCCACAGTTACCTCTTCGGTTGCTCGAAACTACCTGGTTCGTCCAGTCGCGCTACACCTTCACAACGGCAGCCCTAGAGCAGTTTACAAAAGTGGCCGTTTCTGAAATGTTGCCACCCTTGGCTCGATACCAATGATCATCCCCTTTTGGAGGTCCGACAGGTCACTTGCTCTGCCCATGACGGCTCTGTTAACGGATGCTACTACACGTCTGCTTTTGTCAGGTTTTAATGATTTTTCATCTGCATACCATGAGACATTCCAATATGTTCGAGGAGAGATGGCCATATTAATGTGTCCCGACCCTGTAGGTCTAAACTGATTGCCAGTTTTGTGTGTTTTCGTTAAACAGGACAAATGCTGACCCTAAAAAGATAATAAATTTCTAAATTTCTTGGAATCAGTGGAGATTCACAGAAGGCTTCCCAACCAGCTTATGAATTGGCTATACATTTTAGAACATTTAAAATAACCTTTTTTCTCATTGGCTCTTCAATGTAATTATTTGTTACTTTAACTGCTTATGTAAAAATATTTTGTAAATGAATTTATATTTAAGTTTAAGTTTATATTTGAAATAAGTACAATTTAACAATATCATATATAATTACTTGATCTAAACTGACTTCAAGAACATTATGTGACAGTGACTCAGTTCATTATGTTTGCAAAAACCTGTGGAATCTTTCAGAGGTTTTTGGATATTTAGATTTAAAATGACTTTCATGTATAAATGTATGACCCAAAGGAACGTACTTCTTGACAGGCTTCCTTCCTTGTACTCAATTTCCAAGAAAGAAATTTCTGAGTCCAACGTTTTCTGTTTTTCATATTTATACCAATCTTTGCCTATTGTTCAGACATCTATATTTTTAAATTTTAAACAGTAATATTAATTTAGGTTACTTGCCTGCGTCGATGATTCGAGTGAAGAAGAGCAGCCATGTATAAAGGATCAACAGCAATGTTTCGAACATGATGACAGAGCAACCTGTATAAAAATATTTTAAGAAATATTAATATATAAAGACTTAATATTTAAATACTACATGGTTAAATTTATAAATCAGAAAAACTAATCGATTTAAATCTTACCAGCACACAGCCAGAATTCTCGAAAAACTTGGTCGACTCTGTGCAGTTATTGAGCCCTTTATTAATGATTCATTTTAAAATTTCAAAATTTCCTATAAAATCAAAAATGCGTCATAGAGGAAGGTCTTCCAAGGTGTTAGAACGCTGATTTAATTTTATCACTTAATAAAATGAGGTTAATGACATAATCAGTTTCACCACAGGTTCTATAAATGGGTCATTTCGACTGAATTTGTATTCCACTATACTTCTTCGTATTCCCACCTTTCAAATCCTGGTGCTCATGCTATCCCATATACTTCAAATGTATCCCACTCTAAACATTTGAGCTTTTAACACCTGCTATTTATTTTTCTCGTCAAAGGAAATGCTTTCAAAACATCCAACACTTTTATATACCTTGTACAGGAAAAGGCCGCTAACACGTGGAGTTCGCTTCCCCCCCTCGACGTTTCCTCGAAATCTCATAGAAAATCGCATTGCAAAATGGAATTTTAATTTATCGATTAGAAAATCTAATAGTTTTTTACCACGTTTAACGGATTCTTAAATGGATGACGCAACTGAGATTTGAATCGCTTCCGTGTCGGAAGGAATTCAAAGTGTCATATTTCAACATTGAAAATATCTTAAGAAAGAAGTTTTCTAATTACTACATAATGACAACATTCAAAATTTAATATAATCACAATCCTTTATTGCAAAAAAAAATTAAATAATTATTGTACATTCTCAGTGTGTATAATCATCTTGAAAAACTTTCTTTGTGGCTTTTATCGAAGCTATCTTTCCGTATGTTTGCCCAAATGGGAAACAATTTGCTGTACTGTTGAGCATTCTTCATTGACGGCTTCATCAGACGACTTAAGTTTTTCCTGTGCCTCTTCCGATAGACAATACTCAATATGGAGTTTCACTGCGAGATAAAGAGCGTCCTTATAGGCGGAGTCCCACTCATTCTTTTGAGGTTTTATGTAGCGGCCTAGAAGGAGGGCCGTGTTGACGGTCTTCAGAAAATTCTGATGTAAATCCTCTGGAGTTCCTTGCTGAATCGTCAGGCCTGAAATATATCATAAAAACAGTCAAATTTTGTATGCTACACACGGTCAATGAATCAGAAATATCTGTTTAATATTTTATTGGTTGACAACTATGTTCAGGTAGTCCGCGGAATGCCCCCTGAATATCAAACGACCAGTTCCATACCATAACATCACCAGAGCCTTGATTGCCTTAATTGTTAAGGCATGCTGGATTCATTGCTTCATGGGGCTCCTGCCAAACCTTCTGCTTCGCGTCGATACAAAACGACGTATATTGTGATTCGTCAGATCAAATTACTTACTTCCAGTCTTCACGTTTCCAGTTACGACTCTTCCAGACACCACGGTAAACGAACTTTCCTATTCTTTTCAAAAATCAAGGAGTTTTCGTATAAGCATGCGACTGCCGATTTGGTTCCGCTTCAATTCGCGGCGCAGTGTTCAACCAAATACAAAGTCGAGTCACATGATTATGACCACCAGATAATATCCCGAATAATCGCCGTTAGCGGCACGGACAGCAGCTAGACGGCAAGGGAGTGAGTCAATAAGTTTCTGGTAGGTTTCTACTGGTAGCTGCTGCCATGCAGACTGTAAAGCATCCGATAGCTGCTCAATGGAACGCGGTGGCTGTTTCATAGCACGCATATGACGATCGAGGTTATCCCAAAGGTTCTCGATTGGGTTGAGGTCTGGGGAATTAGGGGGCCAGGGTAGTATTTGGAACTCTTGGTCGTGATCCTCAAACCACCCCCGAACAACTGCAGCCGTATGACACGTCGCATTGTCTTGCTGCAACGTGCCATCCCCTTCTGGGAAGACAGTCGCCATGTATGGGTGTACTTGATCTGCAATTATGGATAAATAACCGACTCGGTTGAGAGTGCCTTCCACAGGTATTAGTGGGCACAGGCAATGCCATGAACACACTGCCCACACCATGACGCTGCCGCCACCAGCCTGGATTCGTCCAAAAATGGTTGCAAGATGCTTGTTCTCGGAGGTTTCTCGCCTCACCCGCCAACGGCCGTCACTTCTGTGGAGCAGAAATCGTGACTCATTGGAGAAGGAAACCTCTTCCCAGTCAGAATTGGCCCAGTTTCTGTAATGTTGGGCAAATTGAAGCCGTTTTTGGCGATGAACCTTCGTCAGCAAGAGTGCGGTGGCCATCCGTCTGCTGCGGAGGCCCATACGTAGAAGGGTCCTCTGAACTGTGGTTTTAGAGTCATGTCTCGTTGGTTTGAGCAGTAAGTTGGCCCACTATAGCTCTTCGGTTGGCCTTCACAAAACTTTGCAGCCGACGTTCACCTCATCAATGGCAGTTGGTGCTCCACAGTTCCCATACCGTTTATTTTGAACGGTCCCATTTTACCAGTCATGGTACACTTTAACTACAGCAGCACTCTAACTGTTCACAAACTGGGTGGTTTACTAAATACTGCAACCCTTGGCCCGAAAGCCGATTATCATCACCTTTTCCAGATCTGATAAATCACGTTTCTTACCCATTGCAGCAATGAGTGATATGTTTTTAACATAGAGGAAACCCACCTTATATAGTCACCTAACCAATTCCCAACACCTGGCATAGTTCCTCAGCTGGGCAACCCCGAAGACAGACGTAGGGGGTGGTCATAATAATGTGACTCGACCCTGTATAAGTCAGGAACAAACCTTTGATAAAATCATTTGCCGATTGTTGCAGAGAGGTGTCCTGTTTTTATACGACGGCGTTCTGGCTGATGATTGAATTGTCTTTGAGCCGCAGTTGCCCCTTTTAGACAAAATCTGTGGATCATTTATCTAACGACTGAATACTGTGGATATTCGAGAATCCAGTCAGGAACTTCGTTGTTTCAATTCTGGCTGCAACTGGTCGAGCACCAACAAAGGTTCTCATTTCAAAGTCAGTTAGGTTTTTTTTCCCCCCATGCAAACTATTTGCATAAAAACGGATTATGACAAATTTACACATGTTTCACACCTGTTTTCATTTCATTGGGCAGTGTATATTATTTATACAGTGGTGGAAAAAAAGGTTGAGACCACCGCATTTCAAAAGAAAGGCAAACTGAATTGTAAAATTTTTGATGAATTATACTGATCCATATGTTTATTGTCACATTCAACTTGATCTATTTCCAAAAAATACTAAAACGATATATTTTGCTGAATGAAGGTCGGGAAAAAAGTGTGAGACCAGGATGAGCTTTCCTTGAGAATCATTAAAACTTTGGGAATCAGTATTTTGATAGACGTCCTCTCACTTCAATAACATCAGTGAGTCTCTTCGGCAAGGATTTCACAAGAGCTTCAAGTCTTTGTGGGGTAATTTGGTCCCACGCGGTCTGTATAGCTTTTTTTCAGATCGGAGACGCTATTACATTGTTTTCCATAGCAGAAACCACTCGAAGCAGATAACCCCACAAATTTTCATTCGGGTTAAAGTCAGGCCTGCAGGCAGACCAGTTGATTTATGTGATATTCTGTGATTTTAACCATTCCAAAGTTGATGCTGCTTTGTGTGTTGGGACTTCTCTCATTCGGTGAAAGGAGCCCTATCATAACCGATCTTCCGCCCTGCACATGCCATGAAAGATATGCTGGTTCTTGACGCATATCATGCCAGTAGCACTGAACACCGTCTGGGTCATCCAAATTAAACTATTTTGAGTCACTAAAAGCGGCAAGCTCCAAAGTTGATTATCACTGATGTATCGCTTTGCAAAGTTCATCCTGTCTTCTTTATGCTGCGAAGACAACTTTGATTTGGACTTGATCATTATGTACGCATGATGCTCTAATGTTGACAACACATTTCTAACTGACCTTGGGTCAACCGGCATCTGCAGTGATTTTGTAATTGAATGGGATGAGGCACCTGTAGCACTGGCCAAAATAAGGATTTGTCTTTCAGCTCTTACAACTGAGCTTTTTCGGCCGTCCTGATCGCTGTTTTTTCCACATTTTCTACATGCATGAATTCAACACACATTTTGTAACTAAAACCACACACAGGGTGAGTATAAAAAGTATCGGGAAAAGTTTCGGAAAAATAGATTTATTTCAGATATGGCTACAAAACCTTAAAATTCTTAAAGATACATCCCTTGAGCGTCGACACACTTCTGCCAGCGGCTTTTCCACAACTCGAAGGCTCCCTGGTAGGCGGATTCCGGAAGGTCCTTAACGGTACGCGTGCAAGCTTCTTTAACGGCACTTAGGGTCCCATGGTGGTGTCCTTTGAGGAAGGATTTCACTTTTGGGAATAAGAAAAAATCTGCTGGGGCCAAGTCAGGACTGTAAGGGGCTTGGAGAATCGTCGCGACGCCGTTTTGCGTCAGATAGTCGGTCACCTTGGAGCAGGAGTGGCTCGGTGCGTGATGCAATTTCCAATTTCTGGCGATGGCTGGCCTCACCCGGTTAACCGACGCGTCGGTATGAATTCAGCACTTCACGCACACCTTGCACGTTATTGTCGGTTCTTGAAGTCGACGGCCGTCCAGCGCGGGGCTCGTTCTCCACACTCTCTGGGCCATCTTTGAGGAGCTTGTGCCACTTAAAAACTGCAGGTTTTAACATGTTTTCGTCCTTGAATACTTGGCTAATCATGCCCAACGTGTCCGTACCCGATTTCCCTAGTCCAACACAAAATTTGATGGCGTATCGCTGTTCAATCGTTCGCTGCATTTTGAGCTTGCACCGAGTCACTCGATAGGGGGAGGCCTCGATCTAGCCTCCCCCTAGGCGCTTGGCGCGTTTTGAAGGTCAGACCCCACACCATCGAGCACGCTCGGTGCGAGCGCGTTGCGAACTACAATCACATCAGGAAAAGGTTGTTCCCGATACTTTTTATATAAATCCTGTAGTGTTCTTAGTAGTAATTTGTACGTAGAATCCAAATCTGCTTTTAGATTTTTTTTCTATCTCGTCATGTTTCCAAGTAATGCACTTCGAGACTTCTACGTTAAATTAATGAGTGTGAAGAGAAGCGTCTGCAATGTTAAACTATCCATATTTTGGGGCCGCAAGGAAATTTATCAGGCCCCAAACACTGAATAATTTTAAAAAATTTCATTTAAAAAAAAGGAATTTGTGCATGCTAGAGAAATTTCAAACTTATATTCGTAATCAGCAGAAAAAATACTACCAAAAATCACCCACTTGCATTTGGTTAAAAGAAAAATCTTAAAGGTATACTCCACACCCAAAACAACTTTGTTTAAAATGAAAGATGAAAGTCTCAATAACAACGTAGCATGTATACAAATTTTCAATTCGAACTCAAAATTGATAAAATATATAAAAAACTTTCAATTTTTCCGTCCCCCTGCGATAGACACTGGCGCCATGGTTCGGCAACTGTTACGTCACAAGTTGCCGAGAAGTGCGAAGGAGTTTCGAATTCGTGACGTCACACATTGGACGCTGTCAGTTGGGCCATGGTCTACTACTCCATGAGTTGGGCATCGCAATGGACTATGAATATAAAACAAGACCGATAGTGATGACTGCGATTTTGATAACAGTGACAGCAATATACAAGGGCCGTTAGCAGAATTAAATGCTACTGCAACTTCTGCGATATACAGCCCTATGCATTAAACCGTGAAACGGAATCTTCTGCTTGCTGCGTCGGCGTGTGCACATAAGGGCGGCGTGTGCCTTACACAGCAGATAAGCTTACCTTCGGCGTTTAACGAGTGCTGTTGCGGTCGTTGTTCTTGAGGAACACCAGGCCCGTTTAGAATTGGAAGAGTATCTAGTTCCACCTTATACGTAATCTAGTTTCAGCGAATTTCTTGTTTGTATTGCTACTGAATTTAAGACGGCGGATGCGTAGACAAAGCAGGACGCTTCGAAATGAACACACGATGCTGTTTGGAGTTGGATACCAGTTCCTTCGCTGTCAAAAACTAATCCACTGTTTTTTAATCGATTTTGATTGTGGAAATGTATGGAACGAGACGTTTCTATCCGACTGTCTATTTACACATCCAAACAGAACAAACTGAAGGCATACCGACATAAAACAGGTGAGCAAAATCTTGCGATATGTAGAATCGTTCTAAGCGACTAGAATCTCGGCGACAAAATTCCCCGAGGTTCTCGCGGCAGGAAATGACAGCTTGTTCCGCCGTATTCTGTGGAGAAGGAATGCAACATCCCATGCAAATTTTCAATTTTACGAGGCATTTTTCTTAATAAAATATTAGGAAAATTTCGCAAAATTTTTAACATGGCAATAAACATGTGTATCACTATAATGTATCAAAAAATTTTCAATTTAATGTGCATTTTTTTTTGAATTGAGGTGGACTCAAAATTTTTTCCACCAATATACGAGAAAATTTTTTTCTCCTACATAGTCTTTTCGTATTGAATAGAAACGAATAAAGGAAATTTTTTTTAGATGAAATATCGATCTCAATACTTACCTGCATCAGCGAAGGATAAAAGCGAGACAAACATGAGGAGGAGATGGAACATGGTCTATAAAAGTAAGGAGCAACTTAAAAATGGTGTATTTCTTATAGATTATAAACTTTAGCTAAGACTTGCTTGTACACAAGTTCTCCTCTCTGTGGAATGTGGCCAGTGGAGGAAGATGTTTGAAACTTAAATACTAGCTAACAGATGGAATTGTAGTGAATCACTTTAAATTTAAAATAAAATACTTTAAAAGACAGCTGCTAAAGAGTTAACTTAAACTTTTAATTGACCAAGTTAATCATGAAGATCATAAAGATTCTGATAAAATACACTGATGGACTAAATTATAAGCTCACAAAACTTTAATGAAAAAGAAAATATTACTTTAAAAATTTGATACTCAAATGTATTCAACTGTCAAATGACCAGTAAAACTGTTGTCCTGTTTTTGTATTCATAAACGTTTCAAAAACTGGAGAAAAACAAAAAAAAAAGTATAAGTATAATATTTGGTCAGCTTGATCAAAATTATAAACTCAATCTCAATAAAAACGGTGCTGTCTACTTTACGTATTTGACGCTGTTGGTAGATGTTTATTTTGTGTTTTCACAATGCTACAAAGAAATAAAAAGGAAGAAGAAATTCGTAAAATTTGGATGTTGCATGGTTCTGGGTTCGAAGAACTACAGGGTCGGGACACATAATTATGACCACCTCTCCTGAAAAATCACTGCATATCATTAAAAGCTGACAACAGCAGACAATCCGTTAACACAGCAATTGTCGCCGTCATGGGCAGAGCAAGTGACCTGTCGGATCTCCAAAAGGGGATGATCATTGGCTATCGGGCCAAGGGGGGCAGCATTTCAGAAACGGCCACCTTTGTGAACTGCTCTAGGGCTGCCGTTGTGAAGGTGTAGCGCGACTGGACGAACCAGATAGTTTCGAGCAACCGAAGAGGTAACTGTGGGGCCCCACGGGTCATGAGCAACTGACACAGCAAATGAACAGTAGGGCCACTAGGCATGTAAGCACCAAGACAGTGCAACGATCCCTCTTGAGGTTGAGGCTCCAGAGCATGCGTATGGTAACAACATCCATGTTGACGCCTGTGCATCGCCGAAAACGCCTCCAATTCGCAATGGTCTATCGGCCGAGTGGCAAAGGGTTGCTTTCTCTGACGAGTCGCGGTTTCTGGTGAACAGAATGGACGGACGATGGAGAATTCGCCGGGAAGCATCTGAGAACAGGCATCCCGACACCATCGTTGGCAGACGACAGGCTGGTAGGGGAGTGTGACTGTTTGAGGGATGTTTTCGTGGTGTGGTCTGAGTCCACTGGAGGTGATGGAGATGAAGGTGCCAGCAGTTTCCACAGTCGGGGAGGGGGGTGAACCTCAAAGACTGTCATGTTTTTGTCGTTCTTGTTCCCTTCGTTTGTAAAATTACCCAATTATCATTTGATGCCGAGTCGGCCCCTGCAATCGAGCGGGTAGGCTTCCCGTTATACTGCCCTGTAGTTATCTGCAACACCTTGTACATTGACTGTAGCAATGATTTCGTGTACGGTTAGAAAGTACAATTCTAGCCAGATGGCAATACACACGGAATGGTGAATTCCTGAATAAACTCAGAAATGGCATGCCCCATGCAGTTCAAAATCACCTTGCCTTAGTCACAACCACAGAGTAACAAGTAGTCATGGACATCATTTTAATTGACAACAGTGTTCAATTTTCATACTGCTATCCCATGACGTAGAGTGTATTTGAAAACAGAAATTTTATTTTTATTTTCCGATTACAATTCTGCTGAAGAATGAGCGGAACGCATCGCCTCTCCAATATCAGGTGCAGTGTGATTCAGCCTGAACACGTAATTCGTATGAATCATGACTTAGGTTCTTCACTTAGGTTCAAACACTATTAAATATCACCGCAGACATGCAAATTTGAGGCAGCTGGTTGCTGATAGGTTGTTATCTCTGGGAATGTACCACTTTGTTATGGGTACTTGCTACTAAACATGGAAACCGTACTGAAGCACGGAACCCACCTCGAAATCCGACTCTTGACATGCAACGACCTGACCTTAATATAACAGAAGAACCAACCTCTTGTCCACAAACACGGGTTCTATAAATGGGTCATTTCGACTGAATTTGTATTCCGCTATACAGGGCCGTACCCAGAAATTTTTTTCGGGGGGTGGGGCTGTGGGGAACTGGCCAATGTGGAGGGGGGTCCCCCATGGAAGGGGTTTAATTTAAAGGGGGGGTGTGCACCCCCCCCCCCCCCCCGGTACGGCCCTGCCACAATACTTCTTCGTATTCCCACCTTTCAAATCCTGGTGCTCATGCTATCCCATGTACTTCAAATGCATTTTACTTTAAACATTTGAACTTTTAATACCTGCTATTTATTTTTCTCGTCAAAGGAAGTGCTTTCAAAACATACAACACATTTATATACCTTGTACAGGAAAAGGCCGCTAATGCGTGGAGTTCGCTTCCCCCCTTGACGTTTCCTCGAAATCTCATAGAAAATCGTATTGCAAAATGAAATTTTAATTTAGGGATTAGAAAATCTAATAGTATTTTAGCACGTTTAACGGATTATTAAATGCATGACGAAACTGAAAATCGACGCCTCAACTGAGATTTGAATCGCTTCCGTGTCGGAAGGAATTCAAAGTGTCATATTTCAACATTGAAAATATCTTAAGAAAGAAGTTTTCTAATTACTACATAATGACAACATTCAAAATTTAATATAATCACAATTCTTTATTACAAAAAAAAATTAAAAAATATTGTACATTCTCAGTGTGTATTATCATCTTGATAAAAATTTTCTTTGCGGCTTTTACAGGAGCTATCTTTCCATATGTTTGCCTAAATTGGAAACCATTTGCTGTACTGTTGAGCATTCTTTATTGACGGCATCATCAGACGACTTAAGTTTTTCCTGTACCTCTTTCGATAGGCAGTATTCAATCTGGAATTTCATTGCGAGAAAAAGGGGCATCCTTAAGGACGGAGTCCCACTCATTCTTTTGAGGTTTTATGGCGCGTCCTAGAAGGAGGGCCGTGTTGACAGTCTTCAGAAAATTCTGATGTAAATCCTCTGGATTTCCTTGCTGAATCGTTAGGCCTGAAATATATTATAAAAACAGTCAAATTTTGTATGCTACACACGGTCAATGGATCAGAAATACCTGTTTAATATTTTATTGGTTGACAACTATGTTCAGGTAGTCCGCGGAATGCTCCCTGATTATCAAACGACTATAATATCACCAGAGCCTTGATTGCCTTAACTTTAAGGCATGATGGATTCATTGCTTCATGGGGCTCCCTCTAAACCTTCTGCTTAGCGTCGATACAAAACAACGTGTATTGTGATTCGTCAGACCATATCACCTACTTCCAGTCTTCACGTGTCCAGTTACGACTCTTCAGACACCACGGTAAACGAACTTTCCTATTATTTTCGAAAATAAAGGGGTTTTTCGAATAAAAACGCGACTGCCGACTTGGATTCGCTTCAATTCGCGGCGCAGAGTTCAACCAAATACAGGTCAGAACAACCTTTGTTAAAATCATTAGCAAATTGTTGCACAGAAATGTCCTGCTTTTATACGATGGCGGTCTCGTTGATGATTGATTGTCTTTGAGCCACAGTTACCCCTTTTAGAACAAATTTGTGGATCATTTATCTAACGGCTGAATACACTGGATATTCGAGAATCAAGTCAGCACCTTCGTTGTTTCAATTCTGGTTGCAACTGGTCGAACACCAAAAAGTATTCCCTATTCACCATGCAAACTATTTTGCATAAAAACGGATTATGACAAATTTACGTATGTTTCACTCATGTTTTTATTTCATTGGCCAGTGTATGTTACCTACAGTGGTGGAAAAAGCTTTGAGACCATCTCAATTCAGAAAATAAGCAAATTAAATTGAAAAATGTTTGATAAACTAGAGTGGTACACATGTTTATTGTCGTATTCAACTTCATCTATTTCCAAAATAAACAAAAAATAATTGAAAAATGAATCTAACGATACAGTTTGCTATAGGAGGATCGGGGTGAAAAGTTTGAGAACAGGATGGAAAAGTCCATTCAAATGAATACCAACTGCTTTAAGAGATGTCATATTACATAAACAATGGGTTCTGGCAAAACAACTAACAGATCACCAAAAGGGTCAAATTGATTCATATCGAAAATATGGTAAGCCAGAGCGTATAATTGACGCTCTTATTGATAAATTAAAGACCGCAGTCCACAATTTATTTATTTATTTATTTATTTATTTATTTATTTATTTAATCTATGGAAAAGTACATTCATCCATCCTGGGCCAGTATGGCCAGGAGCCGACAAGGTAGGTCCCAGGATGGGGATAAAGAGATAGTGTACAACAATAGGTGATTATAATTTTATATGAGAGGACAGGTCTTGTGTGATAGGAAATTAGTTAATTATTGTTGAGAGTGGAGAAATGATTCTTTATGCGAGATTTAAAAGTTGTGAAATTCGTTAGGATGCGGAGGCTTAAGGGTATGGAGGACCAAAGTTTTCTGCCTGAAATGGAAACACATTTAAGTTGATAGTTGTGCTTTATGAATGGCTTTTGGACAGAGTCAGCTTGACGGGTGTTGTAGGGAGGGGCATTGTTTGTTATAAACGGTGAATGCGGAAGGGAGGTTACAATATTATTGTTTAGCGATTTAAAAATGAAAATTGCTAGGTTTATGGGGTATAGTTGATGTATTGGAGATATTCCTAAAATTTTGAAAAGGTGAGAAACTGGGGCTGGCTTATGAAGTTTGAGTAAAATGCGGACGAACCATTTTTGTAATCTAAATAGGCGTAGAATGTTAAGTTTAGTGGTTGCACCCCAAAATAGGATACCATAAGATAGTGAGGAGTGAATCATGGTGTTGTAAAGAAGAAGGAGAATTTTTGGGGGAAGAAAATGAAGGCGGGAGAAAAGGCCTAAGCGTTGATTTAGTGTGCGGGCAAGGGCGTTAATATGGGTATCCCAGGAAAGATTATGAGTTAAATATATGCCCAAATATTTGAAAGAATTAGACTGAGTAATCTGCTTAGAATTGTAAAGTAGAAAGAATTTGCTGGAATCAAATTTTTTATTGTTTTGATGGAATATTATATATAAGGTTTTATCTAGATTAAGGGACAGATGATTGGTTGTGTTCCAGAATAGGAGTTTTTCTAAAATTGAATTAAATGTGTCTTGAATTGAACTAAGTGAGGTGTCAGCAAAAGATATAGTAACATCATCAGCGTATAATATAGAGGGGAGTGGGGAAAGCGCAATGGGAAGATCGTTTATAAATAGGATGAATAAAAGTGGGGATAGAATGGATCCTTGGGGGACACCTATATTGCGGGTAATTGTTGAGGATGTTTTATTGTGAAGGCTAAGGGTGTATTGCCTATTTGTAAGATAACTTGAGAGCCAGTCGAGTGGAGGTCCGCGTATATTGAAAAAATGGCAAAGTTTATATAAGAGTAAATTGTGATGTACAGAGTCAAATGCTTTTGAGAAGTCTATAAAAGGAGAGATTACAAATTTGTTGTTAGCCATGTTGGAGACGATGTATTCTATGAGTTCGAAACAGGCTGTGGTGGTGCTTCGTTTAGGCGTGAAACCGTGCTGGGAGGAAGAGAGAAGATTGTTCGAAAAGATATAGGAGGATAAACGGGAGTAGAAAAGGCTCTCAAAAACTTTAGCAAAGGAGGGAAGGATAGAAATGGGGCGATAGTTTGTGAACTTAGAGGAGTCTCCCTTTTTAAATATAGGTGTGATCTTAGCGGTGCGGAGGCAGGAAGGGAATTTACCTTGGGTGAGGGAGATATTAAAGAGTAGCGTCAATGGAATAGCAAATCCGGAGCGAGCTTGAATTAAAATGTTGGGACAAATGCCAAGGGAGTCGGGACATTTGGAGGGTTTGAGCCGATTAATTATTGTGGACACTTCTTCCGGGGAGGTTGGGGCAACAAAAAAAGAGGTTGATGCTGTTGGAACAGACAATGGGTAATGTAACCGAGGTGAGGGCTGTAAGGGGGCAGGAGGAAGTAGTGTTTCCAAAAAGTTAGTTAGCAGAGTAGGGTTGATTTTGGAGGGATCAGAGAATGGTAAAGTTAAAGGGGAGGCACCGTGGATAAGATTTTTTATAGCTTTCCATTTTGACTTGTTGTTAGAAACTTTTTGAAAAAATCGGTCGAAATAATTAGATTTAGCTTGTTTTATGATAAGGCGTGTGGAGTTGGAGAAAGAACGGAATCTTAATTTATTGTAATCATTGGGAGTATGTCTGTACTTACGATATAATGCGTTTTTGTGTAAAATAAGCGACAAGATTTTAGGGGTCATCCAAGGCTTCCGGAAGGAGGTTTTTGTATTGCTGGAAGAATATGGTAAAGTTGGTAGGTATCTGTTAAAGCCGCTGAAAATTTGAGTTAGAAATTTCTCAAAAAGGGTGTTAATATCAACTTCTGGGCTAAAAAGTAAATTCCAGTTGGTTAATTCGAGAAAGGAATGGAAGACTGCTAATCTATTCGGAGTTATGAGTTGGGTTTTATTAGACGTAAGGTTGGGGTGGCACTTGGTTAGAAAAGATTGGAAAGTAAACGTAGGAAAGTGATCCGAAATTTCACAATCGAGGGACCCGCTATATTGGTTATCAGATAAAGCAGAGAAAGTCTGGTCAATTAGGGAGGAAGAATGGTGAAAAGTGGAGTAGTGTGTTGCAGAAGAGATCAAGGGAGATAAGCCAGTTCTGGAAGTAAGATCGAGAATTGAAGAAGCATTGGGGGAAGGTTTAAAGAAGTCTAAATTAAAATCACCAGTAATTAGAATTTTGTGTGAGGAGAAGCTTAGATCAAGGAGCATAGTAGATAAGAATGTAAAAAATGTGGGAAATTGTCCGGAAGGGGGGCGGTAGATAGAAACTAAATAAAATTTGTTATTTACTAAAATTGTGAGAATTTCGAAGTCGTCAGTAAAGATAGTGTAGGTAGTGTTGAGGACGTAATGTAGGGAGTTGGAAATATAAACGACGATTCCACCTCCATTTCTTGAGGGACGGTGGAGAGCTTCAGAAGAGAAGTGTTGAAGCGGGGGAACGTCATAAGCTGACTTCGTCCAAGATTCAAGAATAGTGATGATGTGCGGGGATGAGTATAAAAGGGCAAGGGTTGAAATGAGGGAAGAGGAATTAGCCCGAAGGCTGCGAATATTTAAACATAAGAAAAATAAGGAATAAGGAGAGGTAAGTGAGGGATTATTGGCTAGTGTTGAGTTGAAGTCAGTAAAAGAAATAGGGGGACAAAGGGTTGGCATGTTAGAAAGCAGGAGATTGAAGCGAATTGAGGTAGAGATAGGAGTGAGAGAGGAGGAGAGGATGCGATGGAAACTAAGTGGGGATTAATTTATTACAGACAGATCAGAAATGTTATGTATTGGTCTGACTTTATCACTAGAGTCTTTCCAGAAAATTCTTCCGTTTGACGCCCAGACGTTACGTGGACCCAGTTTAGATTTTGCAGTGCACATGAGACGGTAGCGGGAGGGCGTGAGGTCTTCAGCTATGTGAACAGGGGAACCTTTTAGTTTTTTGCGATTTTTTATTGTTAGATCTTTATGGAAAGAGGAGACAAACTGTAAGAGTATTGGTCGGGTTTTGTTGGGAGCTTGAGGACCAATTCGAAATGCAGAGGAAATAGCAGACGGGTCAAGGTGAACTCCAAGTTTTGTAGAGAACAAATCCAAACAAGCAGAGCTGGTGACTTCGGTTGAGGATTCAGAAAGACCGTAAATTCTGACATTGCATCGTCTTCCGAATTGTTCTATATCATCTATATGTTGAAGTATACTTGGAACGGAGGCGCTAGGGACAGTGGGAGTAGAGAGGCTTGAAGGTGTGAACGGTGAATTGAGAAGGGAGATGGCTACATCTAATTTGTCAAGTCGACTGTCAATTTCATCGAGGCGCGCCTCAGTTGAGGAAACACGATTTATCAGATCAGTAAAAAGGGTATCAATCTTAGACGTAAAGCGTTGGAAAAACATGTCAAACAGCATATCTAAGTTAGAGTGATTATCAAAGTAATCGGAGATTCCTTTTTCAATGGCGGAGCAGATTGATACATCAAGAGAGGAAGAGGAGGGCGAATTCAGAGTAGCACTTCGAGTTGCAGGCTTTCCAGGAGCCTCTTTGCGTTTGTCACGGGAAGACATGGGACGAGCAGGAAGTTGAGTAATTAAAAATTAACAGTAGGGCCTGCGGAAGAAATTCAAGGGCGAGACGTGGATCGAAAGATGAGAGACGATGAATCTACCTCAATTCATCAGGGGAAGTTACATGCCACTTGATGGGAAGGCCATCGTGGGATAGAGATTCAAACACACAGCTTACTGAAGTGCCAGAGAAACAACAATCAACTTTTGAGGAGTCGGGATAACGACAATATAGGCAACAATTTCGTAAGCGGGAATCAGTAACAATTGGCGCCGCAAAAAGAAAGTCAACAATAGGCCTGCACAATTGTTAAAAGTTAAAGTTCCTATGGCTTTTTAAATTCAAATAATTAGAGAATAGATTAGAACTCACCAATACGGCCAATCGTGGAGAGTAAAGAGTCTCAGAGGGGGCAGCAGGCTTTCCTATGAACGGCTCAGAGTCAGCTGGCGAAAATAGGTCGATATAAATAGAAAAAACAACAAAAAGGCGGGAGCGAATTACCGTACGACTTTTTGACGAGAGCGAATCCTATTGAACTCCATATATGAATGGAAAATTTGGTCAGTGCCTCATCCAGTTCAATTAAAAAATCACTGCAGCTGCCAGTTCGCCCAAGAACAGTCCGGAATGGGTTGCCAGGTTCAGAGCATCATGCGTACATAAAGATGAAGTCCAAACCAAAGCTGTCTTCCCAACATAAAGAGCCAGACTGAACTTAGCAAAGCGATACATCAGTGATAGTCAAATTTGGAGCCATGTCACTTTTAGTGACGAAAAATGTTTAATTTGGACGGCCCAGACGGTGTTCAGTATTATTGGCATGATTTGCGTCAAGAACCAGCATATTTTTCATGGCGTGTACAGGGCTGCGGATGGTTATGATTTGGGCTGCTTTCACCAAGAGAAGCCCCAACACACAAAGCAGGATCAACTTTGGAATGGTTAAAATCACAGAATATCACATCATTGAATTAGCCTGCCTGCTATCCCGGCCTTAAACCCATTGAAACTTTGTGGAGTTACCTAGTTCGAGTGGTTTATGCTCATGGAAAACAGATAACAGAAAAAAGCTACACAGACCGCGTGGGACCAAATAACTCCACAAATAGTTCAAGCTCTTGCGAAATCCATGCCGATGAGACTCATTGATGTTATTGAAGTGAAAGTTCGTTCAACAAAATACTGATGCACAAAGTTTTTATGATTCTCAAAGAAAATCCATCCTGGGGCCTTAGTCTGGACTTTTACTCACCTCACTTCACCTCGAACTCATCGCGGTTGTTTAACACGTATAAATTTTCTCGACTCACAAATCGGTAGTCTGGAACAGGTTATCTCGATCAGTGAGTCACAATTCGTAGCCATCGGCCGTACGCGTTGCTAATTGAATTATGGGACATGCAAAAAGGGATCTTAGGTGGAGGTTAAAATGCTATAACCAATCAAATCGCAAGATTATTTCGCAAGGCTTTAGTTCGTCAATTAGCTGATTCGCTAATTCTTTTCTAATCCTAAATAATCTGCGAAAATGGTCGTCATGCAGATCAAAGGCATTCATTCGTGGCCTAAGAATTCTCTCCCTTCTTAGCGCACGTCTTTCATCCCTTTCTAATGTTTCGCTAGCTAACAGCATAACATATCCGTCCACATATCCGTCCTCCATGATGGAAATCATCAACACGTATAAAACTCAGACATCTCACTGGCTGTCGACCACATGTGTAGCAAACGCATCAGGCGAGATAAAGTGAGTAGTGCGTTCAGATGCGTTGAGTGCCGATACTACCATTTTCTTCTCGCCAAACGTGTTTGCACCACGTGACACCGTCAACACGTTTCACGATGGAACTCACAAAAGTCCAGACTAAGGCCCCTGGTCTCAAAAAGTATAGTTCGATTCAATCATTATTATTTTTTTAAATAGATGAAGTTGAATATGACAATCAACATGTGTATCACTATATTTATCAAAAATTTCTGAATTGAGGTGGTCTCAAACTTTTTTCCACCATTGCAGTCCTTTCTTATTGAATAGAAACGAAGAAAGGAAAATATTTTCAGAGGAAATATCGATCACAATACTTACCTGCATCAGCGAAGGATAAAAGCGAGACAAACATGAGGAGGAGATGGAACATGGTCTATAAAAGTAAGGAGTAACTTAAAAGGGTATATTTCCTATAGATTATAAACTTTAGCTAAGACTTGCTTGTAGGCAAGTTCTCCTCTCTGTGGAACGTCCCAGTGGAGGAAGATGTTTGAAATTTACGGCTTTTTTCGATGAATAAAATATAACTTTCGATCATTAAAATACTTTTTCATATCAATGAAATATAGTTTCATATTTAAAAATAAACAGTCATATCCATAAAACTATAGTACGCATCAATAAAACGTATTTTCACCTCATAAAAATGTAAATTCTTTTCAATAAAACCAGGGATGGGTAAAAATTCTTTCATCCATCCCTTATAAGACGTAATTTTATTTCAAGAAAATGTAACCTAAACTGTTCTTCTTATTCAGCAGATTCTTATTGAAAATTTACAGTAACAGTAAAAAAAATTCAAATTATTCATATTTTGAATTATAATGAAACTATATATAATTTTATTTCTATAATGAACAAATAAGATAATAGATTATAACAGCAAGAAAAAAAACGAGTGCTCAATTATAACAGTAAGAAAAAAAACGAGTGCTCAATTATAACAGTAAAACAGGAAGTTTTTATTAATAATTGCCACTAGATGGCGCCAAATTAACATACGCGCTACGATCTTAAAGTTTCTTGAAACGAAGGCTAAGGTCAAAAACTCTCACTGGTGAGAAGAGTTAGCGTTTGGTCGGTCAGAAATCCCGGTGAGAAAACTGTGACGTCATTTTAACGCGGTCAAAAACGCCAGTTAGCGCTGCTATGCCTAACCGGTTAGTCTAACCAACACCACCTAAAGGCTAAGGCATGGTCTTTTAATACTCTGGTCTAGTGATGTGGGATACCAAAGAGGCATCGATACTTCCGGTATCGAGTACTTTAATAAAATATTCGATACCAATATCGAGTACTCAATGAGAAAGTATCGATAGTATCGAGTAAAAATGAGTATTTATTTATATGGTAAAATGCATTTCTGAGAGGACGTCGAACCTATACTGGAGCACGTGGAGGCTAACATCACTCATTACAATTAGACCTCACTACTATTACTAGGAGGCTATCATCACGTGTCCGAGTCATTAGCTTTTTTTTTTTATTTCCCGTGCGCCCATAGCTCGACAGCTCAACCTCGTTAGGAGAAATAAAAACAAACGCTTCGAAAGATACTTCCCTAATCAGTAGGCAGCCACTGGAATAAAAGCGTTAAAATATTCAACAGATTCTGAATTAACGCTGAAAATCGAACTTCTTCATTAGGTGACTGATAGGTTTTTTCAGTATCGGGTATCGACATGCAAAGTATCGATACTATCGATACTTGAGCCATATTACTATGGACGATACTTGAGTACTCGATACCGGCTAGTATCGATACTTTTTGGTATTGGTATCGGTATCGGCACAACACTACTCTGGTCTGTGCACTCGCGCGAGTTCCATTGTTGGAGTCTAACAATTGGACTTTTGTATTTACTGAAGAGTCGATTTTTGCCCCCTCTATTGCATGACTTTGGCTACAGCCCAAAGTTAACAGTGTATTTTAAGCTTAACAATGCATTACGTGTTCAGCAACAAATACTTAACATTAGCTGACAGTTTTGTTCGGTTGTACGATCGTTAAAATACATTGTTAAGTTTGGCCTGTAGCCTAATCAAGCAATAGAGGGGGCAAAAATCGACTCTTCAGTAAATACAGCAGTCCATTTGTTGAATCCAACAATGGAATTTGCGCGAGTGCATAGACCAGAGTATTAAAAGACCATGGCTAACAGCCTGATGGCTACGGTCAAAAATTCTCACCGGTGAGAAGAGTTAGCGTTTGATCGGTCAGAAATCCCGGTGAGAAAACTCTGACGTCATTTTAACACGGTCAAAAACGCCAGTTAGTGCTGCTATGCCTAACCGGTTAGTCTAACCGTCCTCACCGAGAAAAAGACGGTTAGCCCAGTGAGAAATTACGTCATCATTTATCTTTAGGAGGCGTTGGTACTAAGGCCTTATCTTTAGGTGGTGTTGGTCTAACCTGGCCTGTCTCTCGTTGGCCCCGGGTCTAACCAACACCTCCTAAAGAGAAAGCCTCTGCACGGAAACCGTCATACATTGTTACATCATCATAGTAGTGCAAATTCAGGGCTTATTATTGGTAGAAATACGAATAACAATGCCCTACTTAGATGATGCAACAATGTATGACGTTTACGTGCACAGGCTTTCTCTTTAGGAGATGTTGGTCTAACCCAATGACGTATATTAAAGATAGACTCCGAATCCTATTGTTAACAGCGGCAAAAAGTGAAGCAAATTGAGCCATGACAGTTCTGGGCAGGAGTTAGCTGTCTGGCTGCTTTGTTTTTGAAGATTTTGGGCCCGGGGAATAATTAATTCAAAACCATGCCTCAAAGTTCTTCTGCAAACAGACACCAAAAAGGATCACGAATCATTTCCCACAAGCATACATCAAAAATACGTAACTAAAATTCAATACATAACTGAAAGACCATCGAAACGAAATTGAAATTGAAACCATGACCGAAAAATTGTTTGTAAAATATAATAAAATATATTTCAAATACAAAGTTAACGAAAAGATAAATTTATCACTCCGTGATCATCGTGTGAAAGATATATTAATCAGCTACTCTCATGTTTAGCCATGTGTTTTGCATCATCTTCGCTCACTTTCGGCCATGACAGGTCTGGGCATGGAGTTTCCCAATTTGCTTCAAGAAACAACAATTGCTTCGGAGTCTATCTTTAATATACGCCATTGATCTGCACCTGAGGCTAACGAGAAATAAATGGGGGCTGCCATCCCTGAAATCGCCCGTGCCACAGCCTACAAGAATACTGGCGTTTCTTCTATTGTTGTAGGCTATAACCGTGCTAGCTAGAAGAAATATTGGCGGTTCTGGCACGCTAGCAGTATAAAAGTATACGCAACCAAGGTGCGCTAATAGCTGAAAAGTATATGGCTCAAGCGCGTTTCTAGCGCCACTAGCTGGAAAGTATATGCACCCTTAGAGCACACGTCGGAACAAGTCACCTGACCATTGTTGTCTGAGCAACAATATTCATCATCAATCAATCACGAAACTATAAATAAAGGAGAAAATATGAATTCATCAAACGAAACAATTTAAATGAATTGAATTTGAGAAAACTAATTACCGCGCAAGCTGCGCGCGGGCCCCGTTCATAAATTAATAAATTCAAATAAATAAGAACTCAAGAGATAGAAATTCTATTTATTTAGTTATAATTAAAGTATAACAGTCAAGTAGATAAATAAATACATTTAATTATTGATCTAAGGAGTTTAAATGATTAATTTAAATTTAAATATGTTCAGTCCTCTTTTAATGGGGAAAATCGTAAAATTAATAAAAACAAAAAAAAATAAATAATAAATAAAGTCACCAATCTTGAGATGAAGAAACTTGTGAGATGGAAGAAACTCAAAGGATGTAGTCTATTGAAGATGTTGTTGATAGTAGAAATAAACCCAGTCTATTGAGGATGTAGATGAAGTCTTGTGAAGATAATGTTGATAGGGAAAAACGATAATCTTGAAGGAAGTGTTGTTTTTGAGATACAGATGAAATTTTGAAGAGGGTGATCCAAATATTTGGGATAAAATTTATATAAAAAAACGTTTTCGAGAATATTTCTCATCATCAGTTGGAATAAGAATTTAACAATTGAAATAAAGGTGATGAAGCTAAATTGGTTGTAATTGTTGGTTATGATTGTTGGCTATTGTATACTAGAGTGATTGTTGTTTAAAAGTAGTGTCCATTTATTGTTTATCTCTATTGATGGCTTGGCTAAATTTTTGTTATTTGTAATGATATTTATTGTTTCTTTAATTAATCTTTTTTTAAAATTTTCTTCTTTTCCAATGATTTTTGTGTTATTCCAATCTGGTGTGTGGTTTTCTTTGATACAATGATTTACTAAATGGTCGTTTTTGTCTTTGTAGTGAAGTGCTCTTTCATGTTCTTTTAATCTTATTTCTAATTGTCGTTTACTTTGACCTGTGTAGATATGTTCACAATTTTTACATGGTATTTGATTAGAATATTAATTACTTTAAAAATATGATAGGCAAATGTATTCAACTGTCAAATGACTACTAAAACTGTTGTCGTGCTTTTGTATTCATAAACGCTTCAAAAACTGGAGAAAAACAAAAAAGATCTGCGTTCAGGTTGACCAAAATAAAAAACTCAATGTCAATAAAAACGGTTCTGTCTACTTTATGTATTTGACACTGTTGATAGATATTTGTTTTGTGTTTTCACAATGCCACGAAGAACTAAACCAAAGGAAGAAGAAATTCGTAAAATTTGGATGTTGCATGATTCTGGGTTCGAAGAACTAAACCCAGAGACAACTGCAGTTCTCATAAACAGATCTCAGCAAAAGGACTCGGTGGCGACGTGAAAAAGCGATCGAGCAGGAAGAAAATCCTAAACTCCAAAGCTGAATCTCTTACAACTGAGAGAAATCTTTCTCGTTATACTGCCCTGTAGTTATCTGCAACACCCTGTACATTGAATGTAGCAATGATTTCGTGTACAGTTAGAAGGACAACTCTACCCAAATGCCAATACACACGGAATGGTGAATTCCTGAATAAACTCAGAAATGACATGCCCCATGCGTTGGGTAGCCAGTTCAAAGTCACTTTGCCTTAGTCACAACTGCTATCCCATGACGTAGAGTGTATTTGATAACAGAATTTTTATTTTTATTTCCCCATTACAATTCTACTGAAGAGTGAGCGGAACGCATCGCCTCTCCAATATCAGGTGTCATTTATTACAGAATCGTCTGACACCATCCAAGTCCATCATTCGAAGCATAAAATTAATGGATCATTCATAAATTCCGAGAATGGATCCAATTCCTCAGAACATCCTAATTTTATGACCAAACAAAAAAATCCAGTTTTATGATCACTTTTTCCTAAAATATTTCTCTAAACTCGACTCCCTTCCCATCAGTTTTAGCACCCTAACATGAAAACAGTTCATTTTTCATTTTATTCCACACACCTACAAATTGAAAGCTTTATATAAGCTGTTTTTTCTATCATTTTTGGAAGAGACTAACCTACTAGAGTGTGACACCAATTTAAAGTATTAAGATTGAACTATTACCCTAATTGCTACAAAGGTCACATTGTGGCCTCTAATATCAAGGTAGCCTTTGTAGCAATAAGGATGGTATTTCATTTTCACCTGATAAGAGTATAATAACTTTAAATAATGGTTTATGTTGATATAAAAGTGCCAGGAAAGCCATCGAAACCGATATACCAGAAAACCAAGACGCAAGTCATTACAGGACCTCAATCCAGGTGCAGAATTCGCAGGTGAGATAGTTAAGAAACTTGATAGGAAGACAAAAGATTTAAACTTATATATTTCATTTAAAACTTGATAGACACTTGATAGAAACTTGATAGACAACACTCGTAAACTTATATATTTCATTTAAACATAAGATTTTTATACAATACTATAACACAATTTCACATACAAAAAAACTTTTACTTAACAATAATCACTTCCGAGCTTCCTTTTTGAAGATGCCATAGACAAACAATTCTTCTCTTGAAATAGAAGCATTGATTCACTATGGGCTTCAAGTCACTTGACAAATCGGAAGAATCTTCCCGTGTAGGGCCCAAGAGAAGCCTTCTTGGGGTTTTCTTCCCTCGCTGAATAGCAGGATCGTATTTCTTCAGGAAATTCTGATGATAATCAACGTTTTTATCCTCTGTAGTGAGAACAGAATAAACGAGTAGAACGATCTAATTACCAATAAACATTTTTACAACAACAACAACAACAACAACAACAACTAACGCAAATCACCTTTTCCCAGAGTTGTTCGCAATAATGGAAACGACATTATAAAAAAGCATATGCATAAACTGAATTTTGATACGAAGTTCTTCATCTCCGTTTATTATCTAAGAAATATCAAAAGAAATAAATATCACGACTGCAAAATACACAAAATATTCCGTAAATGCAAAGGCACTCTCACCTAAATCCTAATTCAATCCATCTTCTTCCACATGCTATCCACACTATCACAAAGCTAATCACTTAATTAATTAATTAAGTCAAATAGAAAGAAACTCATTAAATTTGATATCAGATTCCTTGTAGTTTTGCAATTAATGAAAAGACAATAGTTTCAGTGTAATTTTACAATAACCATAATGACGCCTTTTTCAGTTTAGAATTCCATAGACAATGAAATAGAAAAGCCTGTTTAATATTTCATTATTGGACCCCTTGTGATCCGAATTACAGGATGTATGGGAGAAGGCATAGAGTCATTAAGATGTGAAAGCACTTGTAATTTAACGGAAGACCAGGCGTTCACTAGACATTTCCTTAGTCATGTGAAACGAGGGCAAGGGTGTCGAGTGATACGTTGCGTTGGTGAGGGGGTATGTATCGCGGTAGTTTTTAATTTTAAATAAAAATAGTATTCATAGATGCTTACCTCATCTTATAAATTATTTCGAGATGAATAATTGTACAGTAAAATTGACACAACTGTACAGCAAAATCGAGACGAATGATTGTAGAGCAAAATCTTGTGCTTAATAACAGTACTCTAACAGCAATTCTTTGAGACCTTTGTTAACGATTTTGCTATACCTCTTACTGCCATGTTTTTTTCGCACGGAAACTTTATTGCCAAAAAAAAAATACAGCATGGCATCATGAACTATATACCTTGCACTATTTTTCAACATATTGCCAACGACATTGAGTCTCATGACTGAGACATTTGTCGTAGCGTGCAATCAGTTTGAAGAAAGAATAGCAGCAGATAGGCGTGCCCGAGGCTATTCCAGTACAAATCACGATGGCAGACAGACGTGTACTGACAACGTGGTCGCATTCCAGTTCACCAGTGAGGAAAAAATTCAAAGTGTCCACTTCCGCAGGAAAGATTATGGCAACAGTGTTCTGGGACGCGAAAGGTGTGATTCTCATTGATTTCCCCAATCAAGGGACCATCAATGGGGCACGCTACTGCGACACCCTCACCAAATTCAGGTCCGCCATTCGACGAAAGAGACCAGGGCTCTTGAGTGAAGGTGTTGTGCTCTTGGACAACAACGCAAAACCACACACAGCAAGGCTCACACAAGATCAGATAACCTCGGGCACGCCTGCCTGCTGCTACTCTTTCTTCAAACTGATTGCACGCTACGTTAAATGTCTCAATGTCGGTGGCAACTATGTCGAAAAACAGTGCAAGGTGTATAGTTCATGATGCCATAGTGTACTTTTTTGGCAATAAAGTTTCCGTTTGAAAAAAATGACGAAACTTACTTTCGGAATAACCCTCGTATGTTGATTTGTCAGACCACATAATCTTGTATGTCTGGTTACATTCCAGACACTATTGTAGAGGAGCTTTCCCGTTTTTTTTTTGAGAATCAGTTTTTTTTATAAATTAGAATTTGAATCTGCTTCAATTCCCGATGCATAGTTATGCTAGATACGGATCGATAACAGTCTTAGTTAAAATCCTTTGTCAATTGTTGCACAGTGAATGTCTATTTTTTCCATATAAGTTGTTTTAAACGACGGCGGTCTCACTCATGATTAATTGTCTTTGGCCCACAGTTACCTCTTTTAGACAAAGACTTTGGATCATTTTCCCAACGGTAAAAATCGCACTTTTCAAGAATCCAATTCTGATCAATTTCTATGATTAGACTCACCAACTCCTTAAATAAGTACATGCTTGAATCACATGACTTTAAACTATTTTTGGATAAAAACTGAGTAAAACAAATTTCATATGTTTCACAGGTGTTTTTAATTAATTGACTATTGTGTATATATAAATAATATATAAAACTTTAATATTTATATTTATTGACAACAAAGTTTAGAAAAATCATCAGTTTACATAAACGAAACGTATTGTGGTGCTATCCATTTCAAGTGGACTCCTTTACCGAACCAATTCAAGTGATGACGGAAGTAGCACAGAACGTAATTTCTAAAGTGCATACATGGATAAGGAATTTTTTTCCAGCTATCAAGATGATGCCAATAATTCTCCGGAGTTTTTAGACTCTTCTGTTGTTGAGACTCTTCCTGTTGTTCTATTCGTCTTTCAGTTCTCTCTTCCTTTTTGTCGATGCATTTGCATTCATCTTTCTTTTTCTTGCCTTTATCTGTCTTCTTGCCTTGCCCTTTTCCCTTGACTTTAGGTTTGTTCTTGGCTTGCACTTTTCCCTTGACTTTACCTTTATTCTTGGCTGCTGGTTTCTTCTTCTCTGTGCATTTGCCTTTCTTTTGCTTCTTGTCTTTACATTCATTTTTCTCTTTACCAATGTCCTTCTTTTTCTTGTCTTCGTCTTTCTTCTTGATTGTATCTTTTTCCTTGGCTTTAACTTCTTCCTGATCTTTTTCTTTCTCCTTGTCTTCGTCTTCTTCCTCATCTTTCTCTTTCTTTTTGTCTTCGTCTTCCTCCTGCCCTTTCTCTTCATTCATGTTTTCATCTTGTTCGTCTTTGCATTTGGTATAGTTATTATATTTGTCTTTGCATCTTTTTCTAGTTTTTATCCTTTTTCTCTTATTTGAATCTAACTTTTGCTCTTGATCTTCATGCAAGCCATCCTTATCTTCGTCTGCTTCATCCGTTTTCTTATCCAGTTCATCTTGCTCAGACGGCAATGGAGTGCTTGTTTTCTCTGGAAAGTCTTGACGTATATCAGTGGGGGCTTCTTGCTCAACCGGCAAAGGAGTGCTAGGATTCTCTGGAAATTCTAGATGTAAATCGGTGGAGGTTTCTTGCTCAGTCGTTGACCCTAAGAAGATGCAGAATATAAACACATGATCTCTGACATCACATTTTAAACTATATTCCAAAATATTCACCATAAAACAGGAACGAGACAACAGCGCAATGAACGAATAGAGAAACTAAAGAGTTCTCCATTTTGAACAATCTAAAATTTAAAATAAATAATTAATAGAAATTTTATATAATGATTACAACACTACTGACAGCTCACCTTTACAAATCTCCACATTAAATGGATCGAGCACGCAAAACAAATTCTATTCATCAATTCATAGAATGCTTCGTAACACAATGAAGCCATAAAAACTCATTAACTCAAGAGTTTATGACTCTAACAAATGAATATTTTTAAACTAATTTATTCTTTATTTCAGCATCTGCAGAGATACATTCATTACATCAACAACAATAACTGAAAACGCTAATCATGCAAAAATCTTATTTTCTTTGGCCGATGTAGATGATGAAAGTTTTCGTTAGTACGTTTCGCATCTCTTTCATAGCGACGTACCAGGTCCATCAGATGGTGATTGACGTACAAACATCGACGTAATTCGTCATTATTAGATTCCATGAAAGTATTTGCTCTTCTAGTCGCAATTTTCAGCCTATCTTGACTACCTTCTCGCCAACCCAAAAGCACTGGAGAGTCAAATGACTTTAAGAAATTGTGATGGTAGTCGTCCGAGTTTGAGTTTTCATTTTGGCTTTTCATTTCTGGAAAGGTTAAAGGTTAGATCAAATGTTAAATTAAGACACCATAACTCATTTGTGATTTAAGGACGCTTTACTTGCACTCATGCACAGCATAACTGACGTTAATATAAAAGTATATCTTAACACATGGGTCCTCATTTTTTTTTATTTAATTATATTAGTCACTAATAATACACATTTTAAAAAATTATTTAGAAATGCTGTAAATGAAAACTCGCCGTTCACAATTCAATTAAACAACAAAGCAAGTCATCGTAAACATACAAAGTCGTAAAATTTAATATTTGCTTCTTATATTTCATATTTAATTGTTTATTAATTATTCACGATTTTGTCTTTACGATATCAGATTAAAAAAAACTTTCATTTATAAAAAATATTTCTTCCTCGAGCCAAAAGAAAAAAAAAACTGAACATCCGTAAAGGAATTCCGGCTTCCTAGAACAACGTCAATGGATAAAGGAAATAAACGCAATTTCCAAAACGGATGGAAGGAGGGAAAAAAACTCTACAAAGAAGTTCCAAATGTCACCAAAGATTCAAAATTATATAAAAAGAGAAAGAAATTAAAATTTGACAATGTTGACCTCAAGCCACCATCTTCAACTCGAGGGTAAGTCAGCTTGCACAAAGCATTTTAATAGAATCATAAGATTAAGCTTAGAATTTCTTGAATAATAGAACATGTTTTTGTATGTATTATATAAAGGATTAGAAACAGTCTCTAACAATGAATAAATTCGTCGCCGTTTGTCTTTTGGTTTCGCTCTTTGTGATGACATTACCACCATCTACGTCATTGAGGACAGAAACCGTGAGATATCCACATAATAAAAGTAAGAATAATTCTTAAAAATCTTACACTAATTATTAATATAGAGGGTGATTCCCAGTGACTGTAACATACCTCGGCATTTTGTTGTGGTAGTCAGGTTGAGCAAAAAATTTCATATTAACATACACTACATGATAATAGGAGTTGGGACACCTGTTGCTCTACCGTAAAGCCGCAAACAGCTTCAATCAGTAGTGTATAGAACCACCCCGAGCTGCTATGGCTGCCTCCACCTTACATGGCATACTGTCCACAAGTTTACGGTATGTTTCCACAGGTATTGACCTCCATTCCTTGAGTAGTGTCGTGGTCAGTTCCTGGATAGATGTAGGGCGAACCATCCTGGATCACACACGTCGTTCCAATTCGCCCCAAAGATGTTCGATGGGGTTGAGATCAGGACTCTGGGCGGGCAAATCCAGTTCTTCAACCCGCATCTCGTCAAAGCAGTCGGATATGGATCTTGCTTTGTGGCAAGGCGCATTGTCGTGCTGGAAGAGGAACGGCCCGTCACCGAAGTGTTCCTACAGAGCTGGAAGTGCCCCGTTATCCAGAATGGTCCTGTAGCCATCAGCATTGAGGTTTCCGTCCACCTTGATGAGCGGGCCCAGTCCAGTCCAGGAGAAACACCCCAGGTGTTCACAAGGGTGTTCCAAGTCCTTTGATCATGTAGTGTAGGTAGTAATCCAGTTAGGTATATATAATTACAAGAGTTCAAAATTCTATTTTACGTGACAACAAATACCCTAACAAAACTTATAAGTTTGTTTAAGTAGAAAAATAGTTTATGATGCATAATGTATGAGATGTTGTCCAGATATAACGAAGATCCTGAAGAAGGGAATCGAGGATGCTACAGAAATGAAGATCTTGAATAATAACTGGCTCGATGTCAAAAATGGTGCGATGGAGATGGTTTTGAAGAAATTTTTAAAGATACAAAGGTTTCAAAAAAGTAAATAAAGAAAATCAGTTTTTTAAAATGAATTTTTATTTATTTTGAACTAATTCCCAACTGAAGATAAGTCAGGATAGACTAGAAAACATTTGTGGACCTTTTAATATTATTTAAACATTTGTTCTTTCAAAATTTTCTTCAAAAGCATCTCCATCTCACAGTTTTTGATATCGGGTCCGTTATTCTTCAAGATCTTCATTTTCGCAGCATACTCGAATCGCTTTTTCAAAATCTTTATTACTGCTTCAGGATCTTCATTACATCTAATTTGGACTACAATTTGGTGATCCAATTCTATTTACATTGAAATTATTTTATTTTCTTTATTATATTCAAGTTATAGAGAGGGTCATTTCTCCTTAACTTAACCTATTTTGAATGATTGTCACTTCACATGAAGCCCCTTCTCCACCACCGATTATATTCAATCTGCTTCCCATGATTCCTAGCATTAGTTTTGCAGCGTAATTTCCATGCTAGCAGACTTCTTTGCAGGACGACGAGAGAAATTACGTTCCATAGATCCTTGTACACTTCCAGCAATGGTGTTGGGACTACGCCTTTCGAGACCCCTTTTGAGGAGGCAAAGCTACAAAAGAACATGGGGGAGGTGTCAGGTAACTTGACAGGGAAAGCAGAAAAGGGTATTGCACGAATGCCAGTCTCTTCTTCCATTTGTGCTATGAAATTCTGTGTTGAGCGCGCGGTGTGGCTGGGTGTCTTATCTTAAGGAACACAAACTTTGTTACTCTCCTCTCCGTAAAACGCCGGGATCACCTCCGTGTAATTTGCATTCGCCTTAGCGTTTTTCTCCACTCGACGAAGTCGCAACCGCCCTTTTGAGCAGTACCCCGCCACCACCATGAAGCCTTTAGGAAAACTTACATTTTCGCATCTGCTGGACTTTTACGAAACTTACCACAACTTTGAGGCAAACCCACGCTTCATCCAACATGACAATAAACCGACATTTCTCGCCCGCAAGGTAGCCTTTGTAGAATTTGCGGGCGTTGGTTTTGCGATTACGGATGTGACGTTCATTAAAAGCATGAACCATGGCTGTCTGGAACTTGCGCAGGCCTAGGTTACGTTTAATTATGCGGTTTACCGTTGACACAAATGTTTCTGCCGTCTGAGCTATGGCCTTCTGTGTCGGAGGTTTTTTCCTGTGCTACCATCTTCCTGATCTTTTTGACTGTGTCAGGTGAACTGCTGGGGTGGGGTATCTTCCGAGGTAGTTCTTCATGGGTAAACTTTTCGGGAACGCCCGAATTACGTATGTCGGCTACAATGGAGTTAACAGCAGCCTTCGATAACAAAATTCCGTCCGTCATGCACTGTTACACGATGCGTACGGCACTAAATTCCGACTTAGAAAGCGCTCGTACATATTCTCTCCAAAACTCAATAATTTTTCTAATCCTGCCGTGAACTTTCTGCGCCCGTTTCCTGAAAAAATACTTATGAAATGCCCACTGATACACCACCTGATTTACAGGCTTGGCCGCATTCCATTGCCGGGGTGGGGTGTTCAAAATCAGCTAAGTTAAGGAGAAATGACCCTTTATATAAATGTAAATTTCATAATTAAATCATTAATAATAAATCATTATTATTATTATTATTATTATTATTATTATTATTATTATTATTAATTATTATTATGACACTCACAATAGAGTAATACATAAAAGTACAAGAAGCCAGTCAAAACCAAAATATCAGATAATACAAACAATAAAAATTACTGTGTGTTTATATAATAAGTTTTAACAATTCGGGTAAAATGAGCACAAGACCTAGTACATGGGGTAATGCACATTGAAAGACACGGCAACGAATATCGTACGGGAGCTCATTCCAATAGGTAATGGCTCTGTATGGGAAACAAATTAATTTTAAAGGAGGATAGACTATGGGGAGTTTCAAATTTGTACCTTCTAGTAGATCGTATACTGTCATCATTCTTTACCCAGTCTTTGACGAAAACCGCTGGATGGTTTTCGTATCGTATGGCATTGGCTAGTTCAGAGATCAGAGCGACCTTACATATTCTCACAAATGTTGGTATTCTGAAATGTAGACAGGTTTGTGTAATAGGGTCAAGTCTGTATTATTCTGTTGTAAGCAACGGTCATTCTCTTAAAGTTAGCTTGAGATATTGAAGACCAAAAGATAGCAGCATACGCCACCTTGGGGACAATGACCGTAGTTATAAATTGGCACAGTTGGTTATTAGTTAAAATGGTTCTCAGCCTTCTAACAAGATGATTTTTAGGACAAAGGGAAGTTATGAGACGGTTAATCAGTTCGTTGAACTTAAGGTTTGAATCAAAAATTATACCTAATATCTTGATTGTACTATCAATCTGTACGCCCTTACCACATATTAATATCTTTGTTTTTGAACTATTTAAACATAGACCACGATCACTATACCATTTGTTTAAATGAAGTAAATCTTGGTTCAATAAACCCATCGTACTGTCGTGATCAGTAGTGGAAAAGGCAGTGAACAGAAAATTATCATCAACATAACTCAACAGATCAAGGTTAAACTGGTGTTCATAGAGAGAGAGGCAGTAGAAACAGCAAACAATAAGGGGGCAAGTCCTGATCCTTGAACTATGCCACGTATAGAAGATTTTGCAATTAATGGGTCATAGCTGATGATGTTTAACCTTTCTTGAAAATAATTATTATATAGCTGTAAGTAAGTCGATGACACACCCAATCCTTTAAGATCGTTCAATAATTGGGGTCTAGAAACTGTGACAAAAGCTTTTGACATATCCGTCTGCGCGATTATAAAGTTCTTTCGTAGGTCATAGGCTTCTTTAAGAAAAATTATAGTTCAAATTATAGTAATAAGCTACTTTAAGAAAAATCAATAAATGAAAGGATTGTCCAGGTTAAGCAAAACATAACTGATTTATCGAGCCAACATGTTTCTTATTACAGTGAAGATGTTATCATCTTAATTATCAACTTAAGAGTAAGTAGCCAAACTAAGAGCTATTATTGAATGATGAAAGAAAATATATACTAAAAAACCTTACAACTACAATAAAACAAACAAGCAAATCTGCACATAATGGTGAATCTAAATTTTCTCAAAAACACTTCTGAGAACAACGATACCGGCAAACTGAGAAACTTAAAGCAATTGTCAAAATGGTATCTCTGACTCTAGGCTGACAATGTAAATCAGTCATTAGACACGGTCAGTTTAACCTTTCAAATGTTTCTCACCTTCAGACATGTTGATACACTAGCATAGTCGATTCTTGACAGATCTCCTTACGTAGGTGGCTTCTTGCTTGTGTGTTCTCAGGACTCGGACTGTGCACTGCCTCGGCAATTTGCCGTGGTCCTTGGAGTCGCCATCGATCATCACACCACCTTCTTGCAGTTACAATAGTAGAGGTGCTTCGACACCCATAGATGCCAAGATGCCAAGATGCCAATCCAACCTAGTCATCTTTGCTTCCGGGCTGGGCTTCTACGCCTTTTCCGTGCTAGTCATCCTTTTCTACTCTGGACGCTGCTACGCTCGTTTTACTGTTGTGATTGCTACTGCGCTGGGCGCTACAATGTTCATTGTGCGGTGGTCATCTTCTTGGTGTCGAGTCTCGTCTTCTACGTGGTCATGGGTTATGTCCTCTCAGCTGTTTTGTGCTCTAACACAAGAAAAGGTTCTTTCGTACTTGGATCCAAACAGAGCTTTCGTTTACTCTTGCTGGCTTAAGTGTACCGCTGTATTAATCAAAGTTCGACTGAGTTCTCTGAATTACTGCAAAATCCCTGAATGAATAATTTATCTTGAAGAATCTCCCTTTTTATGCACTACTTAAAAACAAGAAGCAGGGGATCGTTCAATCACATGGGATCATCCCATGTGTTTTAGGCTCCCTTCTCTTAATGAACTTAAACTAAACAATCCCATCTCAATAAAGAAAACAAAAACGGATTTCCACACAGACGGAGCTATCGGAAGCTCATTTGATGAAATGCCGACACTAAACGCGATTATTGTTTCACACACTTTTAATTACATAAGCTAAACAAAGGATAATTTTCTCATAACAAATGTTTACGCCTAATTAAGGGACGCCGAACGCATCTGCCATGAAGAAGGCCGCTCAGAAACGATGCCTTCCTTCCCATCGCAAAAAGAATTTTGCCAAATAATTCTTACTTTTGTAATACTTTTAAAATTCGATACCAAATTAAATTTATAAAATAAATATATAATTTCTATAATACCACAAAATAACAAGTGCTCAAAATGTGCCTCTTGAGCGTCAATACAAGCACGACTCCTACGAATCATAAACAAGGGAATCCCTCGAAAATGTACGAGATTTCCACCAAATTAAAATATGTTACTCAATTGAAGCTACAATAGATGCTAGCAAAATAAAAGAGTGCGAAATTTTGTTTCTTTCAAAATAAACCACGAAAACGAAAAAATTTGAGCATACATAGCCATACAAGGGCTCCATTGTTAAAGCGGTGTTTGTGTATTAATGCGCTTAACGGAATTTCTTTCTTCCACTACTCAGCAATAAGAACGAATCCATTTCAGATGAAATCAATGGAAGTAGACAGCAGCAGACGACAATTGAATGGCTTCTCAAGTTTCTAAAAAAAGATTATTACAATTAGCTAATTGCCTTCCTTTAAAAAAATGTGTAGAGTAATTAATAACCATTTCCTTAATTTATTATTTCATTTTATTAAGTAATTCAGTAATCAAACACCGGGCTGGCTTCATGTTCAACGTCGAGTAATACGTTGCGTTGGTGAGGGGGCATGTATCGCGGTGCATTATAATTTTAAATAAAAATAGTATTCATGGATGCCTACCTCATCTTATAAATTATTTCGAGACGAATAATTGTACAGCAAAATTAAGGTTTTATGCTTAATAACAGTGCTCTAACTACAATTCTTTGTCGATCGCCGCTAACAAATTTGCTTCCCCTCTTTCCGCCATGTTTTTTGAACTCTGCGCACTTCCGGAGCGCTCCACTACCGCGCAACGCTATCGCTTCCACGGTGTGCTTGCGCGCAAAAAAAAAGGTTATGTAAAGTTCCCTTGTAAGTACGGATTTGGTATTGCGTTTTCAGTGGTAACAGAATGTATACAGGGGTTTACTAAATACACGGCAAAAATTCAAGGCATGATTCTTTGGTTATTTTAAGAATCGTTTGTCCTTGTTCTTAAAATAACCCAAAGAATCACCTCTTGAAATTTTGCCGTATGTTTAGCAAACACTCTGTAGATTTAGTGCTACATTTTCAAAACTCTGATCACTTAAAACGACCTCCCAACAACATGCCAAATTATTTTTACACTCATTGTGAATCACCCTATTTACACATATTAATGTCATATAATAAGCACATAACTAAAATTGTACACATTTCTGTCCTAGGTCCCACCAGAGGTGATTGCCGCCGACTTTGCGCCGACGTCTTCACAGGTGGCGACATTTCCAAGATAGAAAGCGCAAGAGCGACGACAAATAAACGATGTATTTGCACCATCCAAGAAGAATAGATCTGCATTTCCTATATAACATTCAATTCTAAGGCCATAAAGATAATTCTTTATTTTCAATTTGTAAATAAACAGCAAAAACCTGAGCGAATTCAATAAAAAGTTTTTACTCTGTATATAGCATTGTTTCAAATATTTTTGTATATTAAGAAATTATGAACGAACTCTTGAAGTTGAGTTTCCGTAAAAGCATTCTTTGCCATGTTAATTTTAAAATGTAATTTAATATTTATTATGTTATAAAAAAGTTATATAAATTTAAAATTCAAAGTACCCTAAATATTTTATGCACTCTTAAACATATTAATATGTTCCTAATATCAAAAAGAAAAAAAAAAATTGGAATCTAAATTGGAAAAAACTAAACTGGGGCGTCCTGTAGAAAAAAAAATTTTTTCTAATTAATCTATGGATGAGATAAGACAGAATTTCAATAACGGATGAAGGAAGCTCAGAAAAGATGTTTAAAATGTCATCAGGGAATTCACTTTATAAAAGAAGTTCGCACAATCAGCTCACCCGCATTTTCAAGCTTTATTGACGAGGTAAGTCTTCAGTAATCTACTGTAAGCTATACAACCCATTCTCAATAAAATAGATTATTAAAAATTTAATTTTCATGGTTTCAAGTGTTAATTTTAGCTACTAATTTTAACTTTGAAAATGTTAATTTTTTCTTCACATTCTACATCAATGTAATCTAAACGTAACCTATTTTTATTTAACAAAATATTTTCTTTAATATATTTTTTTTTTACATATTATGGTAGTCTCATAAAAATATAATATTATCAAAATACTAGTATACAATTTTTATTAGTATTTTGTCGCAATTCCTTTGCTCTGAATTACAACTTTGCATCTTTGGGTAGTGATTCAACCAGCGTTTGACATTGTTTTACTGAAAATTGATTCCACACATTTTTCATAATCACCTTCAATTCCTCAATTGTTCGAGGGGGTGGGTTGCTTTGTTGAATACCTTTCTTCATGTCACCCTAAACATTTTCAATTGCGTTCAAATCTGATGAAATCAAAGAGTTTCAATTTGATGATCAAGAAGCCACTGTTTTTTTGATTTAGAGATGTGGGGAGGAGCAAGATCTTGTTGGAATACACAAGGAACATCTGGAAATTGATCTTCAACTGAGGAAATGAGTCCATATTCAAGAATCTCTGGTATGCACTGGAGTCCTTTTCCTTTGAGAAACAATATTTTTCTAATTCCTGCAGAACACATACACCCCCATACCATGACTCTATCTGGATACTTGACAGATCCCTTCACGCAGGTGGGATGAAATTCATCACCCTTTTTATGCCAGATATGTCCACTTTCTCTAACAGAAACACAGAACATTGATTCGTCGACTGTTTTTTTTTTTTGTTTTTTTTTTATGAAATCCTGAGCTCATTGACTCTGCGTTGTCTTTGTGCCATTTTGAGCATCGGCTTTTTCTTAGGTATATATGGCTTAAACTTCATTTCTCGAAGCCGTCGATTAACGGTGTCTTTGCTGGCTGTAGCTCAGCTTGCTTCCAGATGTTGAAAATCTCTCAGCATTCTGGATGGCTATTTTCCTCAAAGCCGCATCCTCTCTTTTAATGGTGATGCCACTGCCTAGCTTCCGTCCAGAAACTTTCCCTGTACTGACATACTCCTTCAAAGTTTTGGAAACTGATGACTGCGAACAACGAACTTTTTTGGCAATTTCAGTTTGTTTATCTCCACATTGTTGGAAACAAATGGTTTTTTTCATTGCTTATCTTAAGTTTTTAGAGATGGTTTTCGTCCCATCTTGATGCAATTATAAAAAAATGCTGTAATCATTTAATCTTATCCTGTTTTTATACTGCTGAAACATCCCAATAACCAATGTAGGGGTGTTAACTATAAACAAGAAAATATTCTAATTTTATGAGACAGGAGTTGAAGTATTCTAATTTTTAAGACGTTCTACTTACACAACTTAATAATTAGCAAAAAAGTCTTTAAATTTTATTATCATTGTTTTGCGTCATTAAAAAGTAGAGCAAACATACATCAATTAAATATGTATTGCAAATTTTATAAGTTTAAATACTCAATTTAATTTTAAGGATGTAATAAGCGAAGAAAACAGTTTCAAACTATTCTATTTTTTGAGAATGGGTTGTACTTGTAATAAGAATAGAAACTTAGCTATTCGTGGTCATTTGTTTCTTATGAGCCCATTATTATGATTTTGTACATAATTCTTCTATTGATATTTATACAGTGCATAAGGTTAGGTAAGGTTTAAATAATTACTCTAATTTAAAATAAAGTTTCTAAAATGAAACTTCTAAAAGTCAGGATTGAGAACGTGCAAATTTTTTAATATTAAACATATACCGAATAAAAAATTCGATCACAAGAAATTTATGGAAAGTAAAGCCAAAGAATATGAAATTTAACTTCTTCTCCACACACAAACAATTCACACACGAATGCGAATCTGAGTGCGACATACCATTCATCCATCATTTAATATTTTCCGTAAACCCACCACCTCCAACCTAATCCAGTTTCTTCCGCCTACCCATATCTCTCGAAAGTTCGTGCCTTCTGCTTCCTCATCGACCACACTCTAAAACTGACAGACCTGCCAACTCACCCGGATTTTGACAATCTCACCCGGCGGATCGTAAAAATCTCCCGGCAAATAGTACTCTCTTAAACGAACCCCTAAAATTTTCCTTTCTTTCCCCGTGATGCTCCAGCAACTTCTTCAGCAATTTTTTTTGGAACACTATCTAGTCTTCTTGCAGTTAAATTTGCTTATCCAGAAAGAGTAGTACCATGCTACAAGTGTAAACCTTCAAAAGAAATAATATAAAAAGGCAAAAAAGCTACAAGACAGTACAATCAGCTCCAAAAGGAGACAAATTGGGAAAATTCAAATTTATATAAGCATAATTCCAAGATAAAAGATATTTTTTAATTTAACCAGTGTTGGTCTCATTATTTCATGTACCGTGTAACACTCTCCCTTACTTATTTTGAGTAGTGTATAATATGTAATTATACTTGTAGCATCTAACGTTAAATTATGTCCAAAAGTAAAATTTAAGGGCAAAATTTTTGTAATAATTAAATATGTTAACGATACGTATATTTTACCCTACTAAATTTACTATCACCCGGTTTTCCTCCACAAATAGTTGGCAGGTATGAACTGACCATTCTACAATATCACCTTCCTAGTCTCCACTACTAAAATTTCTCCACTCATTCATACTAGAAGACATATCAACAACTTTCCAGTTCCTTATAAACCCAGCCGTACCCAAAAGATATCCATTCCTTTTTAAGGACCAAGATGCTATCAAACTGCCAAATCCCCAAACATCTTCGAGCCCTGAATCCATCATCCCCTATAACCACTAATTTTGTCATATATAGAATGTCTCAAACATATAGGGTCAAAATTTTAGAAGTGGTAGAAGGACTCTAAACTGAGTGTTTTAAGATAAGGAACCAATGATTGGAAATGTGAGTTAATGAACAAATGCTTTTAGGTCGTACGTGCACTCCTACCCCACCCGTAACTCCCGCCCTTTTAGAAATGCTTTCACAAAAAATAACTATCAGCGCCGTTGTGTTTCTTACAATGGAGTTAGATGGTGGCCTCTTCTCCCTGATACCCTTCGCTCTCCCATGTCTTTTTCTACCTTTAGGAAGGAACTGAAAAAAATATATCTTTTGTAACACACATATCATCAGGCCATTCTAAATCTTGTTGGATAACGTTCGACTTTTATTTTTATCGTTTATGCTCTGTTTAGTGTGTATTTTACAATATTACCATATTCGTTGTTCTGTCGTCCTTTATTGAAAAAAATGAAATACTGTCTATGGCATGATATTAGATAATATCAAAGTTATGTTCATTTCATAATTTATTACTGTATTATAATTTTTTTAAATTTCGAATTTTAGTACTAAGGTGCGTCTCAAAAGTTTAAAGAAACATATTTTTGTTCAAAAGGAAAAAAAATATTGATGGTACATACAAATGGTTTAATTACTAGCTGTACAAAGCCCTTAAAAGAAACTCCTGCAACTATTATTCACGAACACATAATAAAAATAAAAATATTCAACAAAATGGAATTTTGTGTGTCTCAAAAGTTTAAAGAACGACTTAAAAAACATTGCATGAATTATATATACAATGGCTTAAATTGAACGACCATTTGCCTTGATTGTTTCAAATACTGTGTTCGGCATTGAGTTTTCAAGGTTTGAACAATGTTTCTGGTCTTACATTGTACCATGCATCTTCAATTGCTCTTTTCAATTCATCAATCGAAGAAAATTGACGTCCGCCGGCTTAAACTGCACGAGACATGATTCCCCATAGACTCTCTATGGGGTTCAAGTCTGGGCTTCTTGGGGGCCAATTCATAACGTGAATATTTTGTTTTTTGAACCACTCCATTGTTGATCGTGAAGTATGGATGCTGGCGTTATCCTGCTGGAACACGAATTCCGGGCCACACAAATAATCACAGACAGATACTGTGTAAGGGTTTTTTGGTATGTCAGCGTATTTCTTTTCCACTGATGAAAGCCAAATTGGTGGTACCGTTAAATGCGAAGCCACCCCAAACCATGACAAAACCACCTCCTTGTTGTATTGAGTAAAAGGTCTTCGGTTCCTGTCGTAGGTCGTGCTAGTATGATGCCCACCCATCAGGACCATCTAAGTTCCACTTCTTTTCATCACTGAACAACACCGACATGCATTCGTCTTTCCAGACCATGAGTTCTTGTGCCCAGCGTAGCTTGTCTTGAATGTGCTTGGCAGTCAGAGGCGATTTCTTCATCATTTTTTTTGTAAACAACATGCCTACTTGCAATTACTCGCCGGTATACAGTGTCTTTTAACATGTTTAACCCAGTCCCGTTTAGTATCTGGCGAATAGAAAGATTTTGTGTGGCTGCCAGATGTACAATGCATCTTTCACTGGGAGTTGAGGTAACTCGTTTTCAAGACATTGTAAACCCCTGCTGTGGATCTTCCAGTAATTGTGACAATATCAGCAACAGATTGTCCGTTGGCTTTCAATCATCAGATTTCAGCCACTTCATCGGTTGTGAGTTGAGATTGGCGAGGCATCGTCTTAGGTCAATTGTGAGTGGAAGAAAAGCTTTCTTTGAAAAAAACGACTGACTGTGCAACAGATTTATACGCTGTCACTCGCAAATTTGCATGTTGGACGTCTTCATTCAGCATCTGAGGGTAGTTCTTTAAACTTTTGAGACACGCAAAATTCCATTTCGTTGAATATTTTTATTTCTATTATGTTTTCGTGAATAATATTTTCAGGAGTTTCTTTTAAATGCTTTGTACAGCTAGTAATTAAAGCATTTGTATGTACCTTTTTCTTTTGAACAAAAACATGTTTCTTTAAACTTTTGAGACGCACCTTACCTTTACAAAATGATATCACTATACAGCATGAATCTGTTTAAATACTATAGTGAATTTTATACCCATAAATAGTGGTAGACACTCATTTGTTATTTCTAATTAGTGAGGAATCTCTATCAATGTAAATAAATAAATAAATAAATAAATAAATACAATTCCATGTAGAACTGGTACGCTTTTTCTGTATAATCCCTCTCGGGGACCTAACATGTCGGCCTTCAGCCATACAGGCCCCGACTAGGATACTTTTTCTATGCCCTTTTTTTTTCAATAAATAAATAAATAAATAAATAAATAAATAAATAAATAAATTTTCCTCGTCCAAGTCCAAATCTACCTACTTCAATAATGTTGTCATTACTCCTGATTTCAGCAATTCCTAAATTCCAATCAATCCTATACGAAATCTAAACGCAATATTCGAGTTTAAACTAGGTTATATCAGAGTTAAAGTTACGTTGTGCAATATGGACCGTATAACCGGAAATACGTCGCACTTGAATGTAGCTTGACTTTTAAAAAGTAATTTTTTATAAACACTTTTTTTGTTTTTTACAAAGCGGGTCTAAAATTTGAGATTTGTGCTCTAACTTGGTTTGGACATGCTCTAGGAGCTCTTTTATTGAATCACTGAAAATCTTTTTTCATAAATTTCATAATGCTTTTTCCATTTGACTCAAAATATCTAAATTCTGTTTTCATAAAGTAGAAGAGATAATTCTTGACGATGAGAAATTCCGTTATCATTTGCCTATTGGTTTCGATGCTGCTCGTGATGTCGACTACATCGCTAAGGACGGAGAATTTCAAATACCCAGCAGGAAAGAGTAATGCCGTTTAATTGTTGGTGCTCTAATGATTAACTAGCTAGTCCATACGAATATATAAAAAATAAACTAAGCAATTCTTAATAAATATATACATTTTTTTCTTTTACCTTAGAACCGCAATCGACCGACTGCCGTCGGATGTGCGCCGATAGGTTCAGCGGCGGCGACATGTCGAAGATATTGAGCGCCAGGGCGACGCCAGCCAAACGCTGCATTTGCACCATTCAAGAATGAAATGGAATTCAAAAATCTATGAAATGAAATGGGTGTATTAAGCTCTTCATGTCTTATTAAAATTAATGCAATTCAAAAATTTTTAAATTATTAACAAAATATTTCCCTGTATACTCATTCCAATCTGAACTATAAATGGTTGAGATAATGACTATCTAATAAACTCGATTGGCAACTCATCAGAGAACTCTGTGTATTCATATTAGCTTATTAACAAAGTAATAAGTAAATACTGGAGATAATGCTCCAAAATAAGATCAAAAGCGAAAAGAAAAATTCGAATCAAAAAACAACATGGTTTCAAAGCAAGGATCATAGTTCGTCGCCTTTGCCAACAGAGCCATCACGGATACTGCAAATCAAGGTTGTTTCCAAATATCCTAAATACTACAAGTAATCAAAGTGTTTGGAGACAATCTTTCTGTATGTCCACGGTAGCCCAGTTGATAGAGGTGGCGAGCTAGATACTCGTGGTTCCTGGCTTTTCATGTTAACATATTAGTTTATTATCTGTTTAAAAAGTAAGATTTATAGAATTCTATTCAGAATTTGTACATACAGAGTCCAATACTCAATGAGACAGATGTTGTAAAACAAAAAATAAAGAAAAGCCTAGGAAATTATCTGTTTTTAATCAAAGAACATCAAAGGCTTGCAGAAGTCGTGCCAATACATCAAATGGCACGACTTCTGCAAGCCTTCTTATGGTACGACCCAAAGACGCGATGAATATCTTTTGAATGTCTTCAAAATCGCCAAAAGCGTCCTATTTTGGTAACTGATTTTGAACAGAAAATAATCATAGAAAAACAAACCTGAGGATTAAGGTGGATAATCATGTTTCTGAGCCAAAAATTCCAAGACTGGGTTAGTCAAGACTATGGCACAAATCGACAAGGGCCTTTATTTACCGGTATTCTGTTAAACAGAATTTGACGAATCGTCTCCCGGTTAACACCAAACTCATCTGCTATCATCCATGCAGTTAAAGAAAAATTATTTTGTGGACAAGAGGTTTTTTCTTCCTTTATGTTGTTTATCCACAGTATTTGGTTGGTGTCTATGCACTTGGCACATCAATTCCACTGTCTCATCAACCTTTTTCCATGGTTCATAAGTAACAAACGCTCTTTCAGTAACTACAGAAAATGACTGCAAAATTCTCTTTCATGCCAGATCAAAAATGGCTGGTGGTGTGGGTTGCATGCATTACTTCATATAACACTGGCCAGTGAATAAGGAAACCTGTGAAAGAAGTGTACCGTATTTTCAAATCAATAACCCGCGAACGAGGTAAAACCCGCATCCCTGAATAACCCGTAAAAATTTCATTTTATGTAAAATAAATAAAATAAAATTATAATCCTCGCACCCTTGTATTCCCCGTGAACTAAACCCGCGAGAATATACTGAAATAACTGCATTTCATTTCCCGTCACCAAAAACTAATACGAAAGTAATCTCAAAAAGATGCAACTTCAAACTGCTTCATTCTGACGAAGTTGCATTCTGTCCTGATGAGCTTCAAAAGAAATTAGCGTGTAATACACATCAAAGTACTTTATTTATACAGTTTATACAATGTACTGGGTGCGTAAGGTATTTGAGGACACCTTCGTTTGGCTACTGCTGCACTATGGTAAATTGTATGTCCTTTCCGTTTCCGGAAAGCAAAATGGCGGACCATCAAGTAAACAAATCATGAAGAGATATGCAGTAACCGTGGCAATAAAGGCAGAGCACAGCGATTTAGAGATATCATGATTTCTAAAGTCGCAAGATCATTCGTCCACAAAGTGCGGAAGGAGTTGGAGACCGAAGATGGCAATGTTGCACCAGTAGTAAAGCATAAAAAGCGTGCCTCACGCTCTGACATTATCAGAATACCTGAATTTATTCAGCAAGTGCAGCAGGCCATCGATGACAATCCCAGAACATCCATGAGGTCACTTGCCAAAGAACTCCATGTGTCGGAAGGAACAATCAGAAATGATGTCCATGAAAACATCAGATATCAGTCGTATGTTATGCGAAGAGGTCAGTTTATGTCAGACAAAACACGGGAAAACTGCCTACCGAGATCGAAAAGGCTCTTAAACAAGCTGAAAAATCTGGCCTCCTAACTCCCCTGACCTGAATCCGTTGGACTATTAAGTATGGAGCCTTGTAGAGAGAGAGAGGTCAATAAACACCCCCATAACACCAAAGATGAATTGAAAGCTGCCATTGTTCGAGTAATGACCAATATGAACAATGATCATTTGATTCGCGCATGTCGACAGTTTCGATCTCGCATTGAAGCAGTTATACATGTAGAAGCTGAAGGCGGATTCATTGACTAGCCATATGCCAAGAAGGTTTCTTGTGTATGCTCATGATATGTTTCGATAAGAAAGTTATTATCTCGACTTATATCTCTGTTTTTTTTTTCCTTGACGTGATTCTGTCATCAAATACCTTACGCACCCTGTATAGTGTTCTGTCCTTAGACAGGTCAGTATATACTAGGGAAGAGAGAGTAATGCGGTGGTTTCCCGTTGCCTTCCGCATTTAACGACTGCTGTTAAGATGGTAGCAGCAGCCGGGACCGACGGCTTTACGTGCCCATCCAGTGACTAGCCGTGGCCGAGCTGGCTTGCTCTGCGAAAGCCTCCTAGGCCACGGCCTCCTCTACAGTTCATTGTACAGTACATTATTTCACTTTTTATTTGAATTACTCGTTGCCAAAAACTGATACGAAAGTCAATTCTCAAAACGATGGGAACTTCAAAACTGCTTCTGTCCTGGCTGGTTAGTCATGATTGATAATAGCACTGCAAGCACCATATAAACTCGGTCGAAATGAAAAAATGGAGTGGGCGTAGACTGTCTCTTTGAGATACCCCCACAAGAAAAAATCGGGGGCAGGACCGTTCTTAGCAGTTCCGGGATCCTACGCGGTTCAGAAATGTGCAGGCCCCGGAGCTCAAGAAGCTATACTAATAAAACGTCCTGAAAAGACTTTAGATGAACAGCAAGCATGCGTGTACGCTTATGTGAATGCAGAGTGGTAAAATGTTAGAAAATCGGAGAAAAAAATTATAACTCTGTTAGGGACCCTTGTCGGGGGGGGGGGGTATCAAATCTGGGGATCAGGCCGGCCACTCGACGGGGACAGGGCGCCCAATCCACCTTTAAGGGAAAGTTTCATTCAGAGATGCGCGGAATCCAAAGCGTAATGCGGCGGCACCGTACTAGAAATAAGGAGCCATTCTTCTCACTTTACGGGGATTTAATATACTTTGGTCCGTTCAAAATTTGCAGCCTGTCAAAAACCTGAATTTATTTTTGGGCCCCCTGTACAGTGGTGTCTGGAACCTCATAACTGGAAGAAGGTTATGCGTTCTGACAATTCACAGTACACCTCGTTTCGTATCGAGGGTTTGGCAGGAGCCCTAAGAAGCAATTCATCCAATATGATCCCAGGTTCTGGTAAGGGTGTCAAGATATGGAACTTCTTCTGCTAAAAAAAGAAAACAGAATTGGCCTCTTGATATTCAAGAAATGTCAGATGTGTTTTATGGACCATATGAACAATGTTGCCGACCAAATGCTTTTTTTATCTTGAAAGAAATTGTTTGGAACTAATTAAAAAAATATCTGGTGAACATCCATTGAGTTACAAGTGCTTCATCACCTTACTGATTCTATGCCAACGTGCATACTTGCTGTAATTCGGACCAAATCGCTTATAAGAAAGCACTGCTGCTAGGTGGCAAAATGTGCAAATTTAAAGTCCTCCAAATTCTTGTAGCTATACTTCATATAAGTTTACTCTTTTTTCACCTATCTCATGCAGAGGAAAAGATCGTTACGTTCGTTTATTCTAGAAAAGCCAAAGGTAAGGAAAATACAAATATATATATCGCAGTCGATGTACATGAATTGAAAGTGAAGTATCTTCCAGAACCTTCCACTCCTGAATGTCGATGGATGTGCGCCGACAACTACACAAATGGGAATGAGAAAAGAGTCGTCTTCGCCGTCAGAAGTGGGATAGGAAGATGCCTGTGTCAATTCAAAGTCTAAAATATGTGTTTCAGTATAATATAACAATATAGAGGATTCGTCTTCTTTCTAAAGCTTATCTTCTGTAAACACACAAGTCAATTAGATCTTTTTCTAATAAACTAGTATTTCATTAATTTTTTTAATGAATGAAAGAGAAATTTAATCTCCTAATGAATTATAAAAAAAAATAATATTGCTCTCGAGAAAAATTCTTGGAAAGGGAAGAGGAAATTTGATTAGAGTGAAATTCCAACAAAAAAAATTCTCTTAAACACTGATAACATCTGCGTTACTAAATGTTAGATGGCCAGTCAAAATGTTAAAGTAGCAAATAAAAAAATTATTCGATTAAAATATCAAGATTAACACGGATATTAAAAGGTTCGCACTCTCGAAAAACCACCCACCTGTCGAACGAACTCCGAGCAAAGGTAATGCATGGAAACACTTCTCTAATTATAATTAATATCTTTTAAATTCCTGTTTACTTTAAGAATTAATAATTAATGAATTCACGCTAGTCATGGAACCAGCAAAGCTGATCATTCCTTTGTGTATCGGTTTTCTTCTTCTTTTACATCAGAATGGCATCGTCGAATCACGTGAAGTGTATGCTAGCCATCCTTCAAAGAAAAGTAAATATTTGAATCCATTCATCTATATTAGATACTCTGGCCAATGAATTAGAAACATATGCGAAACTTAAGTAAATTTGTTTTAATCCGTTTTTATGCAAAATAGTTGAGGTTATGTGATTCAAACGTGTATTTATCATCTATTTAAGGAGGAGTCTAATCATTAGGGAGGGGGGATCTAACTGATTTCAAAAGGGACTGCTAGAGATGGAACCACAATTGAAGCAATGATGAAGCTTACTGGATTCTCGAAATGTGCGATATTCAGAGTATTCAACCGTTGTAAAAATAATCCAGTCTTTGTCTAAAAGAAGCAACTATGACTCAAAGACAACCAATCATGAGCGAGACTGCTTCGTTTAAAGCGCCTTGTATGGAGAAACAGGATTTTCACTATGCAACGATTGACAAATGAATTTCACCAACACTGTTCTCAATCCATATGAGGCAGAACCTTGCGACGGGAATTGAAGCGGTCCAAATCACAGTCGTATGCCTACACGAAAAACCATCCACAACTGGTCTCCTGATACACTACATGATCAAAGGAGTTGGGACACCTGTTGCTCTACCGTAAAGCCGCAAAAAGCTTCAATCAGTAGTGTGTAGGACCACCCCGAGCTGATATCACTGCCTCCACCCTACATTGCATACTGTCCACAAGTTTTACGGTATGTGTCCACAGGTATTGACCTCCATTCCTCGAGGAGTGTCGTGGTCAGTTCCTGGACAGATGTAGGGCGAACCATCCTGGATCTCACACGTCGTTCCAATTCGTCCCAAAGATGTTCGATGGGGTTGAGATGAGGACTCTGGGCGGGCCAATCCAGTTCTTCAACCCGCATCTCGTCAAACCAGTCGGATATGGATCTTGCTTTGTGGCAAGGCGCATTGTTGTGCTGGAAGAGGAACGGCCCGTCACCGAAGTGTTCCCACAGCGCTGGAAATGCCCCGTTATCCAGAATGGTCCTGTAGCCATCACCATTGAGGTTTCCGTCCACCTTGATGAGCGAGCCCAGTCCAGTCCAGGAGAAACACCCCAGGTGTTCACAGGGGTGTCCCAACTCCTTTGATCATGTAGTGTATTCCTGGAAGATCAGGTACATTCCATGAACTACTAGAACAGTGGATGGTTCAACAGTCGTTTAGCGTCATTTAGCGTGGCCGCCCCAGAGATAGTCTGTGAACGCCTGATCTTCCATTGACTTACAAGTACTTCAACACCTGACTGACACTGCGAACTTGCTGTAAATTCCGGCCCAAGGGGGTCCAATAACATATTAGACAGATGTTTCTAATTTATTGACCCGTGCGGGTAAATAGAGAGTCCATAAATGATCTTTACAACTTTGGACTGTAATACAAGATAAGAAGCAACGGTTTTTAGCATGTGACAAGTAAACTCGTAGACCTCAATGTGTGCACCCCTCGTGGAGTGCAAAAACATTCAGAAAGCGTGTCTTCAAGTCCACTAGGTCTCTAACCTTGTCTTTTAGGAAATCCCACAGGAAAAGGTCCTGTGTGGTTCCGCTGCACATGATTATCTGACTTAGTCTCTATTAACCAAGCAACGCGCTGAGCTCTTTCCTGTGGAATCGACATTTCTGCATCCTCAAAACTGCTTCAACGAAAACAAAAAAAACTTTGTGAACCACTTGTTAATGCTGAAAACAGTTTCTTGTATCTTGTATAGCGTTGTAGTTATTAACATCTAAGGTTACAGCAAATTGTAAAGATAATTTACGGACGCCCTGTGTTATAATGTTATAAGCTCTACTTTAATCTTCCTTGATTACTAACCCTTCAGGCCCTTCATCGACCGATTGCCGTCGTCTTTGCTCTGTGAGATTCACGAGAGGGGACGAGTCTAGAGTCATGGAGGCCCACAAGAAAGGTGTCTACCAATGTGTCTGTACCATCGACGAGATGTGAATGTACTTATATGAATAAAATTTGTGTAGTTTAAATTAAATCGTAAATATAATACTTTATTCCATACACACGCCCGATCGACTTCTCTCAATATTCCAATGGAGATCTAATGCTGGAGGCAGTAGAAGCGAGATTTTTTGGGGCACATATCCTCAGACTCTGCTCCTTAAAAAAAATTTTCCCATGCTCTTTAACAAAGTTCACATACTGCATTTAAAAAAAATTAATTAACGAGGTGCAATACACCACCATCTCAGCCTTCTCCTCCAATTCTAATATTCTCTGTCGCAATCAAATACTGAAACACAATAAATATTTCGCAAACGTTCTACCAAATAAAACATGAAATACGAACTACAGAAAAGTTATACCGCTGGACAGTTTAAAATTATTTTATATAATACTTTCGAATGATGAGAGTTTTGGTCTGATGAGTAGTACAGTCAACCGTTGACAACGAGACCCCTGAAGCGGCCACTCCATTGATGAAAATGGGTGGGAACGGAGAGAGAGAGGAATTGTTTCTTCGTGGCTCACTCCACAACCAAAAAACGTCCAACGTCCCTCCCCACTCTGGTCACCTATTTTCTTCAATAGATAGGACCCTTCAGGGGTCTCGTTGTCAACGGTTGACTGTAACTACTAGGTACATATTTTCCTACTTCAAGAAATTTTTAAGAAACGATTTGATAGATATGATGCTAACCAGCTGAATCCTTATGAATGATGTTGACAGTGTCTCATAGATGGCATGGCATAATAGGAAAGACAACTAGGCCTAAAGACAACTGAATATCTCGGAAACTAATCATTGTACGAAAAAATGTCCAAAATCAAAAGTGAATTATTTCGCGGGGGAAATTCATCAGTTAAAAAATTACCCCCCCCCCCTTATGACAAGTACACTTTGGGAGGCAGCTGTACTACGGAGTCTATGCGTGTGTATTGAAAAATATTGGATTTTTGAAATTCTGACTTCGGATTCTTAAAGACCATTAAAAAGTAGAATAGGAAAGTCTGTAAGACCCACTCTCCATCTCTTTGTCTTCATCAATAAAAGTGGGTTCAAAACTTTATAAGTTCCACACTTTCAGGGCCTCTATCTCCTAAACGGTGGGATCAGTTGAAAAAAACACCAAGAATAAAACATTTCTCGAATATTGTGTACAATCTGAACAAACCATTAAAAATAGGGGTTCCTATTTAAGATTTCAAAGTTACCCCCCTCCTCCCAGCCCGCCTCACAAGGGGGAGAGGGTAATTTTTTAACTAATGAATTTCCCCCGCGAAATAATTGACTTCTGATTTTGGACATTTTTTCGTACAATGCTTAGTTTCCGAGATATTCAGTTGTCTCATGATAAATGCCTCACCCTGTATGAGTGACTCAAATCTTTAGGGTTAAAATTCTACAGATTGTAGAGGACTGTAAAATGAGTATTTTGAGATAGGAAACCAATGGTCGGAAATGCATTTTTCAGACAGCACCAGGTCTTGAACTAGTAATACCTTTGAGGAGCGTTTTCGTAAGCTGCTTTAGTTTTCAAAGCAAACAACAATTTATTTATCCATAAAGAACATTCTCATAGCAGCATCTTACCGCTCAGAACAAGCGTTCAAAGTGGCGACCATAAACTTTTTTCAAATATCCCTGGTGTCGATTGTACAGTATCGCCTCAGACTCTACTGGGGTTTCATACATCAATGACTTGAAGGTCCTATCACAGGGAAAATACACTACATGATCAAAGGAGTTGGGACACCTGTTGCTCTACCGTAAAGCCGCAAAAAGCTTCAATCAGTAGTGTGTAGGACCACCCCGAGCTGCTATCACTGCCTCCACCCTTCATGGCATACTGTCCACAAGTTTACGGTATGTGTCCACAGGTATTGACCTCTATTCCTCGAAGAGTGTCGTGGTCAGTTCCTGGATAGATGTAGGGCGAACCATCCTGGATCTCACACGTCGTTCCAATTCGTCCCAAAGATGTTCGATGGGATTGAGATGAGGACTCTGGGCGGGCCAATCCAGTTCTTCAAGCCGCATCTCGTCAAACCAGTCGGATATGGATCTTGCTTTGTGGCAAGGCGCATTGTTGTGCTGGAAGAGGAACGGCCCGTCACCGAAGTGTTCCCACAGCGCTAGAAGTGCCCCGTTATCCAGAATGGTCCTGTAGCCATCAGCATTGAGGTTTCCGTCCACTGTGATGAGCGAGCCCAGTCCAGTCTCACAATTACGATAGGTGTTCACAGGTGTGTCCCAACTCCTTTGATCATGTAGTGCACTGCTGGCCATGGGATAGGATCTTCCCTTTTAATCCAATGATTACGGAATCTGTTGTCCAGGTGTTCACGGACATCAACATCGAAATGAGCAGACGTAGCTTACAACGTCGAAGTAAAACGAAACCAGCTTACAAAAGCGTTCCGTATTACTCATTCAAGATCTTATGATACCTGAAATATTTCCATTTCCGACCACTGCTTCTCTACCTCAAAATAGATAGCTGACAGTCCTCTACCATTTGTAGAATTTTGACCTTTAAGGCCAATATCCGTGAAACATCTGTATAAATTTGTTTTAATCCGTTTTAATGCAAAATAATTTGAAGTCATGTGGTCCTGCTTATTTAAGAAGAACTTGGGTAAATCTAATCACAGAAAAAGAAGAATCAAACTGACTTCTAAAAGGGGCTCAATGCCTGTGCTCGTTGGGTGGAGCCACGTTTGAAACAACGAAGCAGTTCACTGGATTCTCGAAAGGTGCAATAATATCCAGTGTTGAAAATATGATCCGCAGTCTTTACTTGATTCTTATGGTTTTTTATGCTGATCCGTATCTGACCTCAGTGTTTTTCTATCTGCCACAGGTTTCTTGTTTTTCAATAAAACATTTTAAATTGTTCAAAGTTTGGGGCCTGATAAAGTTCCTTGTGGCCCAAAAATACTTTAACATTACTTTTATGCAATGTGCATAAAAGCCGCTTGTCTTCGCATTCATTACTTTAACTTTGCAGTCTCTATTTAGAAACGCGACCTGGCAGAAAACATATCAAAGCAGATTCGGATTCAGCACACAAAAAAACAAGAATAATGCAAATTAATACAAAATTCCGTCGTTGGCCTATGTAATCAATCATGAGCGAGACTTGCGTCGTTTAAAACGATTTGTACGAAGAAACGCTACGAAAGGTCATTAGATAAGAAGAGATCAATTTTGGAGATCGCATTTCTTTAAAAATTCTGGCATTGGAGATCAATTTTGGATCTCCTCATTCAAGTACCATTCAATTTTAAGAGGACAAAGATTCCAGCGTGATAAAGTTGAGAAAGCGTGCATTCCTAGTTGAAGACAAAACCCAAAGCTATTTTTTCTGCTGGAATTAAGAAGTTCATGCAATGAGAAGCTTACTGAAAATGTGAGTGTTTTGTAGAAAAAATGGCACACCGGGCACGGCCAAAAGCTCCTGGAAAGATACTATCCCATCTCACTAAAGATTACTAAACTAGTCTACAATTAACGTCGCAACGAAAAACTGTTTTTTACACTATAAAGTACCCAGATTGGAATCGAGCGGTATAGCAGCATTTCACTATCCAATGAGGCGGGAAAGTACCTTTCCGGGAATTTTTGACTCGCAGCTCGTGAAATTCCACACTAACCTAAAAAAGGAATTTACGACTTCCTTAGATGCAGAAATTTATTCCAACAACTTATTTATTATTGCGTCCTTACGTGGTACACCAACTTGAAGTCAATTTCTTACCAAAATACGTGATCAAGCATCATTTTTGCAACTGCGACGGTGATTCGGTAAAGGTGGAAGAAACACGAGATCTTCAACGATCTATAAAAAATTAACGAGGGACCAGACTTAAGAACTAAGCTGGCCAACCTATCAGCCTATTCCACTAATGTACCAAGTAGAGAAACTCGTATTGCATTAAGTCCAGACTTTCACGAAGTAATCTATTCAGAAAATTTACATGCGCTATCAGAATGAGTTTCTGCATACACAAAAGGAAGTTGTAAAATTATATCAACATCCTTACAATGATTGCTGAACAACAAACGGAATCTAATAGCTTTCAAATTATTTATTTACGTATTCATTCCATGGAAGAGACTTAATAAGAATTCCTAAGAGCTCAATCTTCAATGTAACAAACGCACCGGCTGGTGGAACTCATGTACGCATTGCGGATTTTGGATTCATCTCCACCAGTGTGTTCCTGGGCACAAAGGCTTGTACATTCTTCTACAGTAAGAACTGAAACATAAATGATAACAAAATCAATGAACTGGACACCCTAATAAGTACACATTTAAACCCTCGTTATAAGTGTATATGAAATATGATATACCATTTGATAGTGACCAGAGAGAAATGAATAAGCAGAGTAAATGTGCAAATATCCACTCATTCGTTTACAGCTTATACGCCCCAGTCAATTCATTTGCACCATCCCAAAATACGTAAGCAACAAGTCAGGCAATCGTAATGCCCAGGACCGATAGGATTTTAAAGAATTCCGAAGATAAAAAGGAAATCATTTGTTTTTCTAAAGAAGCCTTTCTTTTTTTAGAGTTAGATGAGGTTGCTAAGGCGGGGCAAGTGTCCAATGGTAACGATTGAGTCAATTTTGACCATCATTAATTTTACATTATACTCATTCATGACAAGTCATTAGAAGTGGTTTGATATATTACATGCCATATCGTAATGATACCACTTAACCACGTACCTTTGAACCAATTTCCAAGGTGCTTTATGCTATCAGTGTGGAGAAACGTGTCTGTCTGTCTGTAACTCTAACTCCTCCGAGGCTATGAAAGATTTTCAAAATCTGTTTTCGTCAGTTGATGAATATGGTTCATGGCACGAACCAATCACAAATATTATCTAAATCGGTTCAATAGCACGTGCACAAATGGTTCCTTCAAGATCCCACCTAGCAATTTTCAATAGAGAGTTATATTAAGTAATATATCAAACAAATCGTAATGACGAGATAGAAGCAGATGTAAATTACTATTTTCGCCAATTAATAAATATGGTTCCGGGAGTAAACCATTTAGAAAATGGTTGAATCTAAACCATGGCACGTGCTCTAATGGTACCCTTATGACACTCTCAAATGTTTTCAATGATAAGATATGGCATGTAATATATCAAACGACTTGGAATAACGTATCACGAATGAATAGAACTTAAAATTAATGATAGTCGAGATTGTTTCCAAGGAATCTGGTTTAGTGGAACCATTATGGTTTATTTGAAACTTACAATATTAGCATAGGGCAGTTTAAAATATGGTTCCGCGAATGGTTTAGTTTAACCTTTCGGTACTTAGTTATGTTATTCCTCAATTGTTTATTGTACCTTATATTCATTAATGACACATCATTACAAGTTGTTTGATATATAACAAGCCATTGCTAAGATATGACAATCTTTAATTTTTGGTTATATTTAAAATTTACATTGGATATGGGGGAGGCCGTGGCCTGATGGGCTTTCACTGAAACAATTTCTGTGAAGTTAAGCAACATCAGGCACGGCTAGTCACTGGATAGTCGATCTTCACCCCCCCCCCGGCTGCTATGACAATCATACAGCAGTCGTTAATCCAGGTTCATCCAGGGACCCAACTCGTCAGCTTCTAGCCATACAGGCCCTGGATGGACGTATTGGATTTTCAGTACTAATAAATAAATTCTAAGTAAGTAATTTAGCTATTCTAAATTACGAAATCATTATATTTATATTTATTTATTCATGACACGTCATTACAATTTGTTTGATATATTACATGCCATATCTTAGCACTGAAAGTTTCCACGTCCCTTTGAACCATTTTCGATAGCATTAATTTTACGTTAAATTCATTCATGACACATCATTACAAGTTATTTGATATATTACATATCATATCTTAGCATTGAAAGTTTCCAGTGGCTCCATAGTGGTACCATTACAACATGTACCACTGAACCAATTTTGACTGATTTTAACCATCAAGGAAAACCATCACATGTCTTCACTTAATACACAAGCTTTTTCTCTGCCTTAGCTATCGAATGGCAAAGAGAGAAAACCATTGATCATTGCAAAGGCCATTTATACAAGTTTTGCATAATGAAAAATGTGGTCCCCTCTTTTATTTGTGACCTTTTGTACCGGAAGTGGTATTTGCGGATGGACACAGGGTCAATAGACCAGGCATTAACCGGACATTCCCTTAGTTCTTGCAGATTTGTTGGAAGAGAATGTTGCTGGGATTTGTCGTTCCAACATGTCCCAAACATTCTCTGTGGGTTGAGATCTGAGCTCTAGGTAGGCAAAGCTAACCAATAACAAGATATCCACATTCTATTTTCGGCCTTTTGCTTGCTTATAAGTCTGATTTTTATTAGTAGATTGCATTGACATTTTACAGACATATTCTCGGATTCATTACTTTTCTTAAACTTCAACATATCAACCGTAGCTCAGAACACTAAATTCAAATCTGGCGAATATTGCTTTCTACCTTCTCGATTATTTTCATGTATAATCAGGTCGTCGGACTTTGTCCGTAGACAATCCCCTTGATATAACCCCAGAGAAGGAAATCTGCGGGATCAGGTCCGTGGAGTTAAGAGGCCTCCTCGACCGCACCAGTTTCTAACTGCTTCAACTAGGGAAGGATGCACACACATTTAAATTCCCTCTAAACACCAATACCACTCTCAAATCGTATACCAGATAACACATTTCGCTTGCTGTTGCATACGAACATTAACTTAATTAATAAGAACGCAACTATCTACCGACGCGTAATGAAAGGACATGAGTCTGAGAATATGTCTGTAAAATGACAATGCGATCACGCAAACAAAACCGGAGTTAAAAGCAAACAAAATGCCGTCATACATTTGTAGAGAATGTTTGGAACGACCCATCCGACAGCAAATTCCTGTTCCAGCAAATTAGCGGGAACTAAAGAAAAGTCTGGTAAATGCTTGGCATTCCACTGACTTACAAGCAGTTCAACAACTTACGGACTTTATGCCAAAGTGTCCAATAAAACATTACACAAATGTTTCTAATTTATTAGCTAGTGTGTGTATGTAATTACGGTATCAACTGCAGCTTCAATTTGTTCGAATAAGTCATTTTGCTTAAAAGTTATAGTCTCATAAGTTAAATTTACGTAAACTTAAAATAGAATTCTTACTCTCCTTGCTCGGGTGTCGAGCCATGGTTTTTGTGAAGCATGTGGCGGTGTGTGACGTCAGGACCAAAGCCGTCACCACCAGAAAAATGAAGAACACGAAAGATCGGTTCATCGTTAGCTCACTTTCTATATTTAAAAAATTAAGAAAATATATTTAATAACCATCTAACTTATTATGTTTTGTATAACGTATAAAAATTTACTTACTGTTTCGCTTGCGACAATTAAAAGAAAAGTGAAGATCTATATACACCGATTTCAGGTGACATTTTAACATCCTCTTCCTTTAAACTTCCGCTTCCTTCATATCCAACACCCTTAAAGGTCACTCATTTTAATGACTAAATTTCTTTATATTATCATGCGTAATCGGTCAGATCTATGAGCAATTATCCAAACATCTTCTTTCTGACATGACGAAGGACATGCTATCCTTGATTTAGTTTTGAAACTTATCGGGCTGATGTGATAACTAAAATTAAATACTCCTTTTACCCAGCTGATTACTTCGCATATTTCTTGAGCAGCCCCAATCATTATTTTTATAAACGTTTCCACATTTCGTGTTTAACTTTTAGAGAGAAATGCATAAAATAATCTCAAAACAAAACTGAAAAATGAACTTAATCTAAACAACTGAATCCGAATCAAAATTTTAATTTTCTAATTTTATTTCTATACAAATTTTATAATATTTAAAAGTATTTCAATATTAATATTATCATTTTAAAGTTTATAATTTATTCTTCGATGTAGCAAACACACCGACTCGTGGAAGCCATGTAGGCAACGCAGATCTTCGACTCATCTCCGCCGGTGTACTCGTCGGCACATAGTCTCTTGCATTCGTCAGTACTGAGCCCTGCATAAACAATGATTCAATATATAATAATTTAATTTAATTTAATTTAATCAGATCAGAATGTACAAGCAAATACAAACTGCCCCTACAGGTGGTAAAACCCAAGCGGGGGAAGGAATCAAAACAAAAAGATTACATTTCGGAACAAATAAATCAAAATCAGATATTTAAAATCTTAAAAATAGAATTGGTTGGGTCATTAAAAATGTCTACATCTTTATGAGAAAGGTTTTTATTATACAAAGTAACAAGTTATACGAAGGAGTAATCTCATCAATATTTGTCCTCGTACTAGGAGTTATTAAAGTAAGACACTTATGACGACTTTTTCTAGGAACTGACAGCCCGATAGATGACAGAACTCGGGCATCCAAACAGCCCCAGAAACAATCCTCTTAAGGACATTAAGAAAAATATACCAAAGAGTAAACACATTTATAAATTCCATATTGAGATCATGCTTGTTATATTTTTTTGAGAGAAAATTTAAAAATGCAAGAAATTTCTTTTGTAGGAGTAAAAAGTTTTGAGTGTGATGAGTAAACCAAATTAACACACCATATGTAACTTTAGGAACTACAATAGAAATAAATAACTTCACGATAGTTAATGGATTTTTGAAAAATGCGGTAAGCCTTTCAAGAGGCCAATTCTACAGGAGACATCTCTTACGATGTTATCAATATGCGGGGTAAAAGATAAGTTATAATTAAATAAAATGCCTACGTTTTTAACTTCTTTTTTCTCAATGATATCATGACAAATCTTGTAATCAAAAATAAAATTTGTTACTTTCCTGGAGAAAGAAACTACGCGTGATTTGCTCGAGTTCAGACTTAATCCGTTCGATTTAGACCAGGAGAGAATTGAGTCCAACGTTTCTTGCATTTTAATACAATCTTGCCAACTGTCAATGCACGAAAACGTTTTAAGATCGTCCGCATACATTAGAATTTGAACATCATTAGTTGGTAAAGAAGCTATTAGGTCTGCAGAGTAGATATTGAATAGCAGCAGACCTAAGGGGAGAACCCTGAGGAACACCACTATTGATTTTACCAAATTTTCAGAAATTATTTACAGGATAAAGCATAAAATATCTATCACTTAAAAAGGAGCGCATCCAGGATAGCATATTTAATTGGAATCCCATAATCCCTAGTTTCTGGAGAAGAAGGTCAATATGAACCTTATCGAAGGCTTTAGAATAATCCAAGTAAATTACATCCACTTGATGACGAGTATCAATAGCTTTAGATTAGTCGTGCTGAATATCAGGAAGATAAGATCAACAAATTTTGAAAGATGAGTAGCAACGAAGGTTGCGAGAATCTTTGCAGGAAAAGAGATAAGTGCAATAGGTCTATAATCTTTCGGTGTGGTCGGTTTCACAATTTTAGGGATAGGAAGAATAAAAATAGTCTTCCAATCGGTAGGATAAGTACCTTGCGACAGAGAGAGGTTTAAAAGGTCACATAAAGGGTTGCAAATCACGTGAAGACAGCCCTTGAAAATATAGTCAGGAAAGCCGTAATAATTATAACATTTGGAGGCAGACAGGGAGTTCCAATGGAGAGTAATTCAGAAGTTGTCAAAGCGGGTGCATTAAATTTCACCTCCACTCTATCCCAGTATTTCGGAAGATTCTGAATGTTAACCTCAGTTATCTCATTACCTGCAAAATTCGACTGAAAATAGTCCAAAATATCTGTTTTCGATACTAATTCACCATTGTAACCTTGACGGAAGCCGTTACCCAAAAGCTTCTTGGTCATGCTCCAGAATGAGGCCGGAGAAGAGTTCAAAAGAATTCTCGACACTTCTATAGTAAAGGTCATAATAGTTTTATTAACAACAATGAATGCCCAACTGACCGCACTTGTAAACGCGGGCGGGGGGGAGGGAGGTACCAATGCAAAAGGACAAGTCAGAAGTAACACTGGAATCAATACAAGAGATCGAGACTACATACAGGGTCGGGACACATTAATATGACCACCTTTCCTCAAACATGTTGGAACGTCCCATGGTATGCAGATGAAAAATCATTGCATATCATTAAAAGCTGACAACAGCAGACGTGTAGTAGCATCCGTTAAAACAGCAATTGTCGCAGTCATGGGCAGAGCAAGTGACCTCCAAAAGGGGATGATCATTGGCTATCGGGCCAAGAGGGGGGGGGTAGCATTTCAGAAACGGCCACCATTGTGAACTACTCTAGGGCTGCCGTTATGAAGGTATACCGCGACTGGACGAACCAGACAGTTTCGAGCAACCGATGAGGTAACTGTGGGGCCCCACGGGCCATCGATCCTAGAGGCGAACGTCGGTTATGACCCCTGGCCAAGACCAATCGGCGTGCCACTGTTGAACAACTGACACAGCAAATGAACAGTGGGGCCACTAGGCGTGTCAGCACCAAGACAGTGCAACGATCCCTCTTGAGATTGGGGCTCCGGAGCAGGCGTATGGTAACAGCACCCATGTTGACGTCTGTGCATCGCCGAAAACGCCTCCAATTCGCAATGGATTATCGCCATTGGACCTCGGCCGAATGGCAAAGGGTTGCTTTCTCTGACGAGTCGTGGTTTCTGGTGAACAGAGTGGACGGACGATGGAGAATTCGCCGGGAAGCATCTGAGAACAGGCATCCCGACACCATCGTCGGCAGACGACAGGCTGGTGGGGGAGGTGTGATTGTTTGGGGGATGTTTTCGTGCTATGGTCTGAGTCCACTGATACCGCTGGAGGGTACACTGAATGCTGTTCGTTACCTGACGATCGTCGTAGACCAGGTACACCCCTTCATGTCGACAGTGTTTCCTCAAGGTGATGGCACCTTTCAACAGGACAATGCTCCCTGCCATACTGCCAAAATTGTCCACGACTGGTTCGAGGAGCATGAGGATGAATTCAAGCTACTCCCATGGCCACCAAACTCCCCGGACCTCAACCCCATTGAACATTTGTGGGACCATCTCGATCGCCATGTCCGCAAGCTGGACCCTCCACCACGCGCGGTGATAGAATTACGGGCTGCACTGATCGCCGAATGGTCCCAGATACCTGCAACCACCTTCCAAGGACTTATTGACCCTCTGCCACGTCGACTAGCTGCAGTGCTTGCCGCCAAAGGTGGATATTCCGGATACTAGCAGGTGGTCATATTAATGTGTCCCGACCCTGTACAATAGGTTTGGAAAACCAAACTAAAAAAACATTTTAACTTGATAAAAGCCAGTACTTGGGGTCTCATACAATGAGTTTTAAATGAAGCGAAATCTACAATTTAGGGGATAAGGAATCCAGATATGGCCAAGAGAGGGGAGGGGAAAAAAAGATTCATGTAACTCAGTGTTTCTCAAACTGGGCGATATCGTCCCCCCTGGGGCCGCTGAAACAATTCCTAGCTTTAGGAGAGAGGGGGGCGGTGAAATATGTACACAAAACAATAAACACAACTATAAGCTGCATTTACTGGCTTCTAACACGGTGAACTGTGTAAAGTAAGGCCACAAAGTGAGGGGTTCGTTCTCGGGGTGCGCTGCCGACCGGTTGGGTATAAAGCTCTATATAAACTTTAGTTGTCTATAGAGTGTCTTACAGGCATCCTAGTTGGGTATAGAGTCAGTGGATATACACGGTGTTTCTAAAGGTAGCTACCAATTGTTACACGCAGTTAGGAGGCACCAATGCAAACAGTTTTGGTGTATTTTAGTATACCAAGGCTAATTCAGGATTCGTTAATACTTGCGGAATATTATCTTTATACGAACTTCGTAAAATATTCGTTAAACTTAACGAAATGTTAACACAGTAACAGCGGGTAGCCCAAGTTCTATGGGGTAGCGGGTTTAAGATGTCAGCTTTGAGTGTAGCGGTCCGGATAACCAACTTTTTAGCGACGGATAACTCAGAATTTGTATAAGAAATTATACTGAAATTATATGCTGCTAGTGTGTTAACATTTCGTTAAGTTTTATCTTTATTTTCCGCAAGTATTAACGATTCCTGAATTAGTACGAGCTCTGGTATACTAAAATATACATATACCACAGTTTTTACCATAGCAAGGGGAAGTCGGAACCCTACCATTGTCCGGCTAAGAGGAAGAAAAGTGATGTAACGTGCAAATGAAAAACACAACGTAATATCAATTAGTTTATTGACACGTGAAAACAACACTTACAAAAACTGCTCAAAGAGTTCAGGATTTTTTCGCTGGCGATTACAATGCGGGCAACTAGCTCTTCAATGGTAGCGACAGGTGCTCGGTAGACGAGTGCCTTCATGTGACCCCACAAGAAGAAGTCAAGGGGAATAAGATCCGGTGACCTGGGAGGCCATGCAACTGGTCCACCACTATCCATCCAACAATTACTGAATGTGTTATGGAGTTTCACTATAAACTTGATCATGGAGAGATACACATCAGAAGATTGCAATTCTTGTTAATGACTGCAATTAATGTTCCCATGCTATGGAATAACTGTGTGTTTTTGTGTCCAATAGCTGTGTGTAATATTTGGTAACTACCTTTAGAAACATCCTATATAAACCGGTTGGATACAGAGTAGTTCTATATCCACTGACTCTGGCTGGGTATAAAAGTTTGAGAAACACTGGTATTACTGAAAGAAGGAAGGCGGAGAGAGGGGGGGGGGACAAGAATAAAACAAAATATTACAATGGAAGGATTCACAATAAAATAAAAACACACAAAAAGGTAATCAAAGAAATTCGCATGGCGAACGAATTGCGCATTCATGACGAATAAATATCATGTGTGGAAAAGTGAAAGTATATATCTGTCTCTTTCGGAAGTACTGTACCTTAAGTAATTATCCACACTAAATAATATATCTACTTTCTCCATACCCCTTATAATTAATTAAATATTAGAGATAAAGAAGTCGATTAGCTTACTTTTCTTGCTTGGGTGGCGCACCATTTCTCTTCTAATAGCTTGAGTCGTGATTGATGTTATCACCAAAAACGTCCCAAGCAGGAAGATAGTCAAAAGAGAAAACCTATCCATTATTTCTGTTCAAATGCATAATAGAAATATAAAAATAAATTTTTTATATTGATTCTCATGGTATTTAAAATACACATACCCCTCAATATATTAGAAACATATGTCTATTGGTTTTCATTAGTTTTGATGAAAACAGCGTGTACTTGGCTCAGAAAGAGTTGGGCGAGTCTAATGTGGAAAACAGAAGGACCTATTTAACTTAGAATAAGGACCCATTGTTGGTACTCGTCTAGCTGCAGCCACGATTGAAACAACATAAAGGTGCGATATCTAGAGTATTCTACCGCTGGAAAAATGATCCATAATCTTTGTCTAAAAGGGGTAACTGCGGTTCAAAGATAATCGATCATGAGCGAGACCGCCGGCATTTGAAGCAGGACATCCACTCTTCAACAATTGATAAGTGATTTTAACCAAAGCCTGTTCCCGACCCAAATCGGCAGTCGCATGCTTATACCAAAACCTCTGGCTCCTGCAAAGTTCAGGAAAGTTCGTCTGCAATGGTGTTTGAAACGTCGTGACTGAACACGTGAACACTGGAAGAACACCCCAGAACCCAAATCTTAACCCCACAGAGAATGTCCGGGACGTGTTGGAACGACAATCCGACAGCAAGATACTCTTCCAACAAATCTGCTAAGAGAACTAAGGTAATGTATGGTGAACCCCTGGTCTTCCATTGTCTTACAAATGCCGCAACAACTTATTGACTTACATTAACTCGCATGCACGCTGTAATTCGGGACAAAGGGGGTCCAATAAAATATTAAACATATGTTTCTAATTCATTGGCTAGTGTGTGTAGATTAAACCGAAATCTAACATAATAACCATTAAATCCAACGAATTCAAATATTTAATATAAAATTTTTAAATAATCGAAATCTTACCTGATATGCTAGCTCATCGATGTCGATTAAACAAATGACAATCTCAGAATCTACGTATATTTTTTCGTGACATTTAACATCCTCTCGAAATTTCATTTCCTGTCTTCTTTTCAGCTTCAAAGGTCAAATCTCTTATACAAGACTAGGAGTCAACCCGGTCTCCGGACCGAAAAGATTTCATATAAGATACTCAATAAATAAAAAAAACCTCTATTCGCCCACCCAACAATTACATTCGTCAAATGTGATTCCAAGTTTTTAATGATAAAGATTAATGACATTTTGTAGTCTTATAGATCCTGTTTCGCTCGATAATTTTAAAATAGCAGCAATTTTAAAATAACAGGAATTACGTAGGATTATAGATCAGTAGATAGTCCACAGCGATTAATTAAAGCCATTCCATGGAGAGTTTAAACCTATTTACAGGAATAAAAGTGATAGGCTGTTCAAAAAGTAAGTTCTACAGTATGCACAAGAAAAATATGTACATTAAAGTATGTGGTTTCGAAAGTGAGACGAATTAGAATGAAAATGATGCCATTGTTTATTTACAGTTTGTATTCTGGAGATCTTGTGAGTAAACTATGTTCTTTGTATACAGTGGAACCTCGGTTCACGAACTTAATCCGTCCCAGGAGTCTGTTCGCGAACCGAGGCAACATTCCCCATTCAAATCAATGCTAATACAATTAATCCGTTCCAACGATCAAAAACAGATATTTTCCGTTAATTTTAATATGGGTGCAGTACAGTAATTTAAGAATGACATTAAAGACAATTGTACAGCCATGCTGTCACTAAGTGTCTTAAAGACAACCAAGTTGTCAAGATAGAAAGCCCAATGGAAGGCGGACAGCCGGGAATTTCTCCTACCCAAACCATAAGAAAGTTTGATGAACACGCAATAAGAAATAAAGAAAATGAACTGGAGAAGCAAACTCGCAAATAAATGATATTTGAAAAAAAATGGATGAAAAGATTCTGCGACCTGGATTCGAACCAGAAACCTCGTGTGTCTTGCTCGACGCCTCTACCAATTGGGCGTCGAGAATAACATTAAAGATATAAAACCTAAATTGTAAACGATATTCACACAATTACAAAGTGACGCTATCTATCTGCGCATGCGTACAATGGTAAGTTAGTGGTGCGCCAGTTCGTGAACCGAAATTTGGTGCGTAAACCGAAACAAAAACTGTTGTTCGTAAACCGAATTGTTCGTGAACCGGGGCGTTCGTGAACCGAGGTTCCACTGTACCTCCAGCGGTAAATACGCTTAAATTGTTCCCAGATCCAACTGGAGAGCAACGTTCATACAACTGAACATGGGAAAAAGAGGGAGTCTTCAAATTAACTCCAGCTATTTTAAGTGATTGCCCTTGAGACTTTTGATCGTCAATGCGAAAGTAAATCTGACTGGAAACTGTGTTCACTTGAATGGGAATGGAACATTGTTGGCAATAATTGATATTCTTGGAACGAAAACCTCTGAGCCTTTGGCACATCCCGTCAGAAGAACTACCAAACGGTTTTGAGTATACATATAGATTTATGGATTTATGTACTGTATATAGATTTAATAAATTCAATAACAAAAAAACAAATAATCATTTTTTAATAAGAAAAACGCCTGAAAATATAAAAAAACTGTTTTCAATGATTGTTGAATTTTGTCAATCAGAACGGTAGAAGCAACACACACGCAAAAACAAACGAAGAGACATTTCAGCATGGACCAGTAAGGGATCTTCATCAATAATAAGTAGATTTAGCAAATTCAGTAACAAAATAAATTGGAATGGCGGAAAGGAACATTCGCACAGGCCTACCACGAGCTGATGACATGAATTCAATAAAGAAAATTGGGGGTTTTTTCAGTAAGAGGAAGCTGTTCGTGACGTTTTTATTGTGTTTGGGGCAGTGAAATGAATACTTTTGTCATTTCTTCATTTTTTTAACGACGGTACAGATGCATGTATGTATTCTGTAATGTTTATGTCATACGCCATAACATTTGAAAGGATTGACCTAGAGGCTTGAAATTTTCTGCACACGTAGGCCCTATACAGAGGACGGTGCGAAAAATATAGCGAATCCTCTAGGGTGGCCCAGGGCCACTTGTATGAATTTCATGGTTCCTTATATATCCTTTGAACAAAGAGGCCTAAAATCCTGAAATTTCGTAAATCTGTAGTGCAGTTCTAAACAAATTAAAACCAATATGCAAGAAAAGTGATATAAGCCTCTAGGGTCCCGCCCCGGAGGTCCCGAGGCCCCAAATACGATTGAAGCTATAACATTTGAACGGAACGACCTAGGAACCTGAAATTTTGTATATTTATTGTATGGTACTAAAAAATATAGCAAATATACAAGAAATGTGATGTAAGCCTCTGGGGCCTCGCCAGAAGACACCGAGGCCTCAAATACAAATCAAGTTTTATAATTTTTGAACGGAAAGGTCTAGAAATCTGAAATTTTGTATATTTTTAACGTGGTACTAAAAAATATAGCCAATATAGAAGGAAACTGATATAAGCCTCTAGGATCCCGCCAGGGGCCTCGAGACACCAAATACAATTGAAGCTGTAACATTTGAACGGAAAGGCCTAGGAACCTGAAATTTCGTTTACTTATACAAAATTACTTAAAAATTTAGCGAATATACACAAAAAAACTAGTATAAGCCTCTTGGGTCTCGACAAATCAAGCTATAACTTTTGAACCAGAAGTCCAGAAACCTGAATTCTTGCACATTTATTGTGTGTTACTTAAAATTTTAGCTATTATACACTAAAACTTATATAGTCCTCTGCGATCCTGGCAGGAACCCTAAACACAGAGCTATAATGTTTAAACGAAAAGGCTTAGAATTCTGAAATTGTGTATACTTATAGTAGTTTACTAAAAAAATTTAGCTAATATACACTAAAAACTGATTTAACCCTCTTAGGTCTCGACAGGGGCCCTGAAGCCCAAATCACAAATCAAGATCTAACATTTGAATAATAAAAGGGACTAAGAACTTGAAGTTTTATATTTTTACAGTGCGTTACTTAAAAATTATAGACAATATACAAGGAGACTGGTATAGGCCTCGGGGCCCCTGGCGGCCTCAAATACAATTGAAGCTATAACATTCGAACGGAAAGGCCTAGGGGCCTGAAATTTTGTTTAATCTTAGTGTGGTATTTAAAAATTTAGCTAATATATAGTAAAATATTATATAAGTCTCTTGTCAGGGGCCATGCGGACTCAATCTCAAATAAAGCTATAAATTTTAAACCAGAAGTCCAGAAACTTGAAATGTTTTATATTTATAATGTATTGCTTAAAATTTTAGCTATTACACACTAAAACTGATATAGCCCTCTGAGGCCTCGGCAGGGGCCGCGAGGCTCCAAATACAAATAAAGCTAGAACTTTTGAACGAAAAGGCCTAAGAACTTGAAATTTTGTATTTGCGCCCCTCCACTTATTATTATAGTCGCGAGCCGCTACTGCTCGTAACATTTTGATGCTAAAACCCTTATGTCGTTGGATAACGATGCCTTAACTAATTTTTTAAAATTAATTTCTCCAAAAAGGCTTAGCCCATTTCCATAAAAAAAACGTCAATGCATAGTTAAAGAACCCCTCTAAGTTTGAATCAGTTTTTATATTAAAAAAAAAATTGTCGGGAGAGGGGTGAGAGTAAATAACTCCAAAACGGAGATGAACATATAGGGAAATACGACTTCAATTTGAAATGATTTTACTATAGACCACAATGGATGCTATCTAGTGACGCATTTGTGCAAGGAAAACTAAGTTCATTATAGCAATGTTTTCTTAAAGGAGAAACAAGAAATTTTTTTAAAAAAGTCTTTTTAAGGTTCAACGTAATTATTCTGCAAGGATTTTTAATATGGAAATCAACTTGTGTGGGCACATCATAAAAGTTTATGCGGATTCTGTTCCTGATGTGGAGACATTTAGAACAGCGGCCTGAGACGAGATTCAATACAGACAGGAACATTCGAACGAGTGCGGCAATCCATGAACACTTGCAATGCAGCCCAAGAAGCCTCCTTCGAACATCTTTTGTAACGTTGACACTGTAACGTCATGTTCTCTATTAATTGCTCTATTAACGACAAACCGTCCATTTCCAGACAGTTTTTCATATGAGATCTTTTGTTCCTTTACTGGTCAGGAATCACCTTCTGAAGTTTGTCGCTATTGTTTAAGTTCACCCTGTATAAGTACAAGGGTTTGTCGAATATCTAGAAAAATACTTCACGAATTAAGTTCACCCTGTATAAGTACAGGGGTTAGACAAAATAATATGAACACCTTTCGATTTAGACGGTTTGTCGAATATCTAGAAAAATACTTGACGAATTATCCTGAAATTTCAGGGGTGTAAAGAGCATCTGACACCTCATATGTTTCAACGGAAGTTTTATCCCGAAGGCAAATAGGGCCCCAGCAACAAATTGAACGTAAGTTAATGTTTTGGACCACCCTGTAAAAATAATGCTGGAAATGCATTGTAGCTGTAGCATATGATTATGAAGCTTCTTTTGCTTATCTGTTTTCATTTGTATGAGCATAGCACGTATATTCATGGAGAAGTAAAGGTTTCTTTAAAAGAATTGATATTTTTTTCTTTTGTTTCTAACATGCAGCGTTTTCATCCCAATGCAATGCCATTTTCAAAAAACTTGACAAACTACTGTAGAGACAACATCCTGTAATCAAAATACTAAAATATTAAATATTTGTAGAAATATGAGCATTTTCACTAAATAATATTTAACTGCCCATGCGTAAGCGTTACCAAAACGTCTTTTGCATAATTTGTTAGCCAATATTAGGAAAAGCCCAATCAAACGTGAAGCCTCGACCTAGATTTACGTCAAATCTTGCGCTCTACGTCATTGCCATGCCGCACGTTTGCTTTGCTGAACCTCTCGATATTTTCTTAAAGGAGAAACAAGAAACTTTTTTAAGAATATTTTTAAAGTTCAACATAATTATTCTGCAAGTATTTTTAATATGAAAAGATTAATTAAATAAATTTGGAAGAACTGTGTAATTCTTACGTACAAAAAATAAAAAGGTCCGACTAGCACCTAATTAAAAAGAGACCAGTCATTTCATATCTCCTTCCTTCAATAGTCAAAGAATTGATATTGAACAATCTGTAATTAATATACTCAGTTCGTTAAAGGAAGTTCACTCAGTACACATATTACCAAGATTTAAAAGCAATATCTCAATAAAACTAACAAAAACAACATTAACAAAATAAAAATCCATCATTTATGTTTATTCGCGCGAATATTTAACTTTACAATAAAATTTAATTAGTTGTCTTCGGTCTCTCTCATTACCCACCATTCTTCTCATGTCCGTTATAAAGAAAACGCCACCTCCAAAATATAACATAACGTTTATATTCAAAAACATCTCCATGAAAATATCAACTTCCTAATGAATTTAGTTAATATTATATTTATTCATTCAGGGTATGCCCAACTGCATGACCCCTGGTAAGGAGAAAACTACCTCTTTCACCCCACCAGCTTTACAAAAACTCAAATCCGCGTTATGCCCAGGGCTCTCCTCTTTCAGTAAAGCCCTATTTCTGGCTACCTTGAGCTGTAACAAATAGCTTAGTAATCGACAACACCCATAATACAATCACCTCTTTGCGAGAATACTGAGCACTCTACTTGGTCTTTCCTGGAATTACTTAACATTAAAAATAATCAAAACGAAAAATTAACTATTGCTCATAGGAAACAATTAATGTGAGGTAATTCTAAGAAATTCAATAAGAATTTCAAGTGATGACCCGAATACTTACTTACTTACTTACTTTTCAAACCCGCTTATCCGTTAGGGTCGCGGGGGCAGCAGCCCTATGGAGGATCTCCAGCGATCGCGATCTTCCGCCATCAGGCGCATGTCCTCCCTGGTAATATCCAAGCGACTCGAACCCAGATTCTCCATGTAGTCTAGCCACCTGGTTCTAGGCCGACCCCTTGGTCTCTTACCCACCGGCTTGGAAAATAACAACTGCCTAGGAAGACTAGTTTGCGGCATCCGTATCACGTGGCCATACCAGCGCAACTGAGATCTCTCAATGCGGAGAAGTAGCGGCTCAACTCCTAAAGATTCCCTCATTGTGCTGCTGTACACTCTATCTAGGAAAAAATTAACAAAATTTATAGGAAAAAAAAAAATCACTGGAAGCATGAGGTCTTAATAAGAATTCCGCCACCTGGTGGCAAAATGTATCCCGGGCAACGCCGGGTCCTCTGCTAGTCTATATACAGGGTGAGGCATTTATCTTGAGACAACTGAATATCTCGGAAACTAAGCATTGTACGAAAAAATCTCCAAAATCAAAAGTGAATTATTTCTCGGGGGAAATTCATTAGTTAATAAATTACCCCCCCCCCCTTGTGAGGGGGGTTGGGGGAGGGGGGTAACTTTGAAATCTTAAATAGGAACCTCTATTTTTAATGGTATATTCAGATTGTACACAATATTCGAGAAATGTTTTATTCTTCTTTTTTCAATTGATCCAACCGTTTAGGAGATAGAGGCCCTGAAAGTGTGGAACTTTTAAAGTTTTGAACCCAATTTTATCAATGAAGACAAAGAATTAGAGAGTGGGTCTTACAGACATTCCTATTCTACTTTTTAATGGTCTTTAAGAATCCGAAGTCAAAATTTCAAAAATCCAATTTTTTTTTTTCAATACACACGCATAGATTTGCATACTTGCTATCCCATGACTTTTGGCCCCTGAATGTATAAGTAGATGTAAACGAAACTGATGACACACAAGCAACTGAAAATGAAGATTTCAATTTTGTATTTTTATATGCTAATTTATTGATATCAAAGGGTACAGTTATAGATGAACATATCGTCATCTCAGTACTATAACCAGCTATCTCCAACTTTACATTTTGTCGCCTTTATAATTAAAAAGTTGTTTAAAAAGAAGAAGAAAACCAGTTTTTGCTTGAAATGATCCCGAGCTTAGTGCTTATTGGAAATATTTTTTGAAGAAAGCTTGTTATAGTGTTGAGGAAGATGTGTTCATACATAGATTACAAAAAGACAAGAGATCAAAGGCTGAGTCGAGATTTACTCTTCAACAGAACATAAGCAGATGTATGGAGCGATTCTATAGGCGTCTGTGACTTTCGACAATTCTCCTCCAACCATTTTGCCCGCGCATTGACGACGACACTCGTATTTTGTTGGCCCTGTACACAACACGGATTCATATTATTAAAAACGGAAGGACTTCTCATATACAAGTAATAGCTATCTATTGATCACAAAAACACAGGCCAACGAATTAGAAAAATATATTTAATATTTTATTGGATTTCCACGTTGCAGCATGCACCACAGTACAATGGAAAACTGTTTGAGACCACCACATTTAAAAAAATAGGCAAACTAGAATGTGTAAACCGGTGACAGAATAGTGATATCGTTGCGTGTGTAACAAAGAGTGGTTCCGACAAGAGCGCAGAAGTTCACAGCCCGCCGCTAGAGGGTGACGGTGAAAGTCACGTGACTATACAAAGGAAGAAGAAGCAAGCGTCAATCGTCCAAAGGTCATTCGCATTGTATAAGCAGTGAATAAGTGAAATGGAAGCGTCAAAAGAAGAGCAAAGAGGTGTTGTTCGTTTTCTGACAGCGGAAGGAGTAGGGGGAACGGATATTCATCGAAGAATGTCACAAGAGTACGGACATTCGCGGTGCAAGGGTCAAGGCGTGGCACAAGCGGTTCAGGGAAGGACGGGTGTCGTTAGCCGATGATGCAGGGTCTGGAAGACCAAACCGCATTAACGATGACATTGTCCAGCTGGTTGATGGACTCGTTACCCAGGACCGCCGAGTTACAGTGAAAGCCGTAGCCGCCGAGGTCGGATTGAGCGTCGGAAGTGTTCACACCATCATAACGGAAAAACTGACCTGGCGCAAAGTGCGCCCAATGGGTGCCCCACAGCAATGGCGTAACTAGCTTTTTAGCGCCCGTGTTCATTTTTCATTGCCTCTTCAACTAGCCTTTTAGCGCCCCTTCAATTTAGCTTTTTAGCGCCCCTTCAATTTAGCTTTTTAGCGCCCCTAATTCGTAACGCCCGTGTCGAATGGCCCACTGTCTTGATCATCTGCAGCGCTATTCCAGGTAAGGGAATGAGTACCTGGCACGAGTGGTGGCTGGAGATGAGTCTTGGTGTCATCACTTCGAACCAGAATCGAAACGACAAAGTCTCCAGTGGAAGCATCCAGGATCACCACCACCAAAAAAAATCCAAGGCAATCCAGACAAGTGCAGAAAGGTTATGCTGACGTTCTTCTTTGACCAAAATGGTCCCCTTTTCATAGACTTCCTGCAGCACGGGACAACAGAGAATGCCCAGCGTTACTCGCAAACCTTGACCACCCATCGCCAAGCAATCAAATCGAAACGACCAGGCAAGCTCACCCGTGGGGTCATTCTGCCCCACGACAACGCAAGACCTCATACGGCCAACACAATCACGGCACTCTTGCAGAAATTCAAGTGGGAGGTTCTCGGTCACCCTCCATACAGTCGAGACTTCTCTCCCTGCAATTACGCTATTTTTGGTTCCCTAAAAAAGGCTCTGAGGGGCAAACGATTCACCTCGGACGACGACGTCAAGCAGTACGTGCGGAACTGGTTCACAACGCAGCCCCGCGGATTTTACGAGACAGCCATTCACCGCCTTGTGTCGCAGTGGGACAAGTGCCTCAACAATACTTCTGATAAACAGGTACTGTTCTTAAGCCTCCGGCTCGTTTCTTTTTGAACGCTCCTTATATTTCCAAAGAAACTAAAAACAACTGCAAAATAAAATAAACGATACATTTTGCTGTATGAAGGCCGGGAAAAACGTTTGAGACCCGGATGGGTCTTCTTTGAGAATCATTAAAACTTTGTAGATCAGTATTTTGTTGGACGTCCTCTCACTTCAATAACATCACTGAGTCTCTTCGGCATGGATTTCACAAAAGCTTCAAGTTTTTGTGCAGTTACTTGAGATCGGAGAAGCTGTTATACTGTTTTCCATGAGAATAAACCACTCGAACCAGATAGCCCCACAAATTTTCAATCTGGTTAAGGTCGGGACTCCGTGCTTCGGAGGGCACGTTAAGCCGTCGGTCCCGACTGCTACTGTCATCTCGTAGCAGTCGTTATTAATGGGATGGCGCAAAACTCCCTCGTAGGAGTAGGTGCCGCAGATTATCGCTTGCGATAATCTACCCTCTGTACCAGATAAGATAAGATAAGGTCGGGACTGCACAAAGACTAATTCATGGATGTGATATTTTGTGGTTTTGACCATTCCAAAGTTGACGATGATTTGTGTATTGTTGCATTGACGTGCTGAAAAATGAATTTCGGATCATTTAATTGATCTCTAAGAGGAAGGAAGAGGAAGCCCACATGTCTTTGTAGTCGGTTGCCTTCGATCGTGGAAAAACAAATGCCACTTGGGACTTCTCGCTCGGTGAAAGCAGCCCATACCATAATCGATCCTCCGCCCTGAAAGATAGACTGGTTCTTGATACAAATCATGCCAGTAGTAATGAACACCGTCTGGGCCGTCCAAATTAAAACTTTTTTCATCACTAAAAGCGATATGGCTCCAAAGTTGTATCACAAACTTCAGTCTGGCGTCTTTATTCTGAGAAGACAACTTTGGTTTAGACTTCATCTTTATGTACGCGTGATGATCTTTATCACCTATTTCGGACTGTTCTTGGGTGAACCGGTAGCTGCAGTGATTTTGTAATTGAACCAGATGAGCACTGGCTAATCTAAGAATCTGTCTTTCAGCTCTTATACTGAGCTGTTTCGGCAATAAGAGCTCTTATACTGAGCTGTGTCTTTTTGATTTACCAATAAGAGCGGCAATTACAGTCTGACTTTACACATTTTTGATATGCATCAATTTGACCCTTTTGGTGGTCTGTTAGTTGTTTGCCAGCACCCATTGTAGACAAAAGCACTATTGCGTTTGCCCTTTAAATAGTCTATATAATATGACATTCATTAAATCAGTTGGTATTCATTTCCATGGACTTTTCCATCCTGTTCTCAAACTTTTTTCCCCCGACCCTCCTATACAAAATGTTCGATTCATTTTTCAATTTTTTTTTTTGGAAATAGATGAAATTGAATATGACAATAAGTATGTGTCGCACTATTATTTATCAAAAAATTTTTCAATTTAATTTCCTTATTTACTGAATTGTGGTGGTCTCAAACTTTTTTCCACCACTGTATATGCTAATTGGCATAGAGTCAAAAGGTTTTGAAAAACTTGTAAGTCAATGGAAGATTAGGCATTTACCAGGTATACCCTTAGTTCTCTTAGTGAATTTGTTGGAAGAGGAACTTGTGGAGGGATATGGCGTGGCAATTTGTCCCAAACATTCTTTATGCGATTGAGATCTGGGCTCTAGGGCAGCCAAGGTAAAGACGGAAATCATCCATTAATAGTGGCTCCAGCTAGACAAACACCAGAGGGTGGCAGAGTGTGGCTCCAGCTAGACAAACACCAGAGGGTGGCAGAGGTTGGCTCCAGCTAGACAAACACCCCAATCGATGAGGTTAAGCAACTTCAGGCGCGGCCAGCTGCTGGTTGGGTGACAACCAGTGGCTTGAGGACCACTGCTGGATGGGACGGCTATTTGGGGCCCAGCTGTTGGGGGACTTTAGTCTGACCGATTTGCTGAGTGACCAGTGCTGGATGTCCAGCAGCTGGTGATAGCCACTGGTTTGTTCGTTCGCCAGCAGCTCTTCCATCATAAACCCCCCCGTGCTTCGGAGGTCACATTAAGCCGTTGGTCCCGGCTGCTACTGCCATCTCGTAGCAGCCGTTAGTTACTGGGATGGCGCAAAACTCCCTCGAAGGAGTAGGTGCCGCAGATTATCACTCTGCGCTAATCTACCCTCTGTACAAGATAAGATAGACAAACACCAACTTTGAGTTACTTTGGAAGTCAGTTAGGTCTTTCTTTTTCTCCACATTGATCAAGTTCTATGACTTGATTCATCCTATTCCTTCATCAATCACATGACTTCAAAACTGATTAAAATAAATTTACGCATGTTTGTTGGACGCGTGTTTCTAATTCATTGGCCAGTGTTTGTAGTAGCCAAAGAAACTTACTTCTTTTCCTAGGATAAGGAACTTTCGCTCGTCTCGATTCCATGATGACTGTAGAGAGCAATAACATGAACACAAGCAAGAAGACTAATCTCTTCTTCATTGCGCTTAAAAAATATATTTTTTAAATTAAATATTATTATCCGACAAATAGTAAGAAAAGATAATGAATCTTACTACGAAGGCTTTTCAATTGAAATTCAACTCCACGCAATTAGCGAAACACTCGAGTTAAGTTTAACAATTTTTGCAATCTTAAAACAAACAATAATAATGCATTACAAGAGTACATACTTCGGGTGTAGATAGTCAATATAAGCATGAATCTATCAAGTGAGCGTTTTGTTTTATGCTTATTCATTGAAAAACCTGAGTAATTATCATGTTATCTGAATTGAAGAAGACAATAGGCTAATGCAAATAACAAAGATGCTAAGATATGTTATCAATAAACAAATCGCTTACCGTTAATAATTTTCGTCAAGATAAACCGATCAGATAAATCGTAAATAAACTCTTCATTTCCTCATTTTTTCCATGTATTTTTAAAGGGCAGTGTCTTCTTTTTAAAGAGGATATCATTCCAATGAATTTTAATTTGTTTTTATTGTGTCTTCAAAGCTGAACATCCTCTGCCAATTCCTTCCGATAAATTTGTGAGAACACATAACAAGTGAAACAATAATAATAATAAACAAACTTAAAATTCCAAAAGTTTAATCAAGGCCATCAATACTTAAGCCATATCAATACTATCCTATTCTTTTGGGGTCATACAGTGGACATTCACAGATGTTGGGGAACTTGAAAGGAAAACATGAAAACTGCTTACAAAACACAGGAGACATCATTTCGAAAGGTCTTAACGGCATAATCATTTCACAACGCAAGGCGACACAGTCAGTCACGTGACTCCTTTGGGTTTAGCCCTGTTTTGCGTCCGCCTTTGGTTAACTTGGCTTCCGAACTTGTTCCGAGTTTGGACTTTCCAGAACAACATTAATAATAATGATGTTAGAATAACAACTCATCTTAATGATGATATCACTTCAAGTCAAACTTGTAAAGTTCTCGGACTCCAGATTTAGTTAAGACTTTACATATCCACAGGTGATAATTTTGTTTAAATTTGTTAGGTTCATTAGCGACATCTTTCTGGATTAGAGACATCGGTTCTAGGACAATCACCCCCAAGAACAATTTCCCCACAACAATAGGGATTATGCATGGATATTTTTTTAAAAAAAGTAACAATTGTTTTTTTTATAGATTTAGAGATGTTAAACATGAAAAACGTAGTTAAAAACGCTGATAACTTCTAAATATTTATTAAATTTGATTTTATAAACGGGGGAGGCCGTGGCCTGGTGGTCTTCACTGAAACAACTTTTGTGAAGTTAAGTAACATCAGGCACGGCTAGTCACTGGATGGGCGCCTCGTCAGTGACCTACGATTTTCGGGGGGGGGGCCCCCCCCGCTGCTGTGACCATTATACAACAGTCCTTAATCCAGGGGACCCAACTCGTCGGCCTCAGTTACATCTGGATGGACGTAATGGATTACAATGAATATTAAAAAAAAAAATCCACGCCGTATTTGAAAACGATTATGATTGGTTTTTCTCGATTTGAAAATCAGATTGAATCGGATTCACATTTCATATAAATATAAAAATCGCTAAACATAGAAAGTTATCTATCTGAAAGTACAAACTATATTTTTTCCCAATAGTATCCATGTCCATTCACTTCTTGTTTTCGATATTTCATTATTTTGGTATAAGAACAGCAAATGAACACCTGGTAACTACAATTATTAAAGTGAATTACATTTATTTCCCATTATCCTATTTTCTTAATGGGGAAAAACAGAAGCTTGTGACGAAGAAAAAAAACCCAAGTATAAAATCCCAAAGTAAAAGCACAACGAAGGACAAGTAGTCATTTTTCAGTATACATATACATTTTTATGCACCATAATTATGCATATACACCAAATCAAAATTTACAAAACACATCCTACATAGAAAACACAATTTTGGAAAATTATGAAGAAACATCGTCTTCCAAACTCATCATAAACAATCTGAACAAACTAAATATCTTCAAAAACCTATACACAAAGCAACACTTACAGATAAAACCCATTTATTAAATAACCAAATCCAATCAGAGCATCAAAACATTTAAATTTCTAAATTCAATAACACAATCTACAACAATATAAAAACCAAAAACCAAAAATAACACATCAATAATAACATTTTCACATTAGTGTTTTATTTTGCAGGTTTTTTTGAAAATAGATATCGTTTTGTATGATTACTGTTACATTCCCTTTAGTTGCTTTTAATATATACAGATTTATGGTTTATAAATATCCTCCAAGCCTTGGACCATAATCAAAACAAAATATTAAGAGAACAACTAAAAGAAAGAAAGAAAGAAAAAGAGAGAAGATAGAAGAAAACTATAATTCCTTGGGAACTTTGTCATTGATTGAGATCAAAGGTACCCTAAATGTTGATCCAGATTATAAGCTATAATCATACGAAGTATCAAAATCCGTCCAGTGGTTTTTATGTGACGCGCGTACAAACAAACAGATAGACGAACAGTTATTATATGTATAGATAGGAGAAGATATGCAGGGTGTTCCAAAATGATCTTTACAACTTTGATCACGTACATTTCAGAAATGGGGATAGGTAGAAAGGTGCGGTTTGCGGCATAGTGTTCACACATACTTAAAATTTTAGTAGCAGTTTAACAGAATTCAATGTGTGCGCCATCTGTAGCCCGCAGGATATCTAAGCGACATTCCAGTTCCTCCCAAATCCTGTACTCATTAACGTTTGCAACTGCTGCTGTGATGCGACCTGGAAATGTGTCGTCCAAAACCTTCCTAACGATCAAGGTCCAGTGAGGAGGGGCACCATCCTGCTGCAGCATGATGTCAGGTTGCAGTTCTTTGACCTGTGGAAATGCAAACTGTTCCAACATGTCCATATAAACAGTCGAGGTTATTGACACCTCTGCAAAGAAAAATGGTCCCATCATACAGTCCTATTCCCATTTCTGATAAAAACGATGAGTTATTGGTATCGTGATGATCGAATTTCCGAAATTGTTGCCTTGATCGAGGAACTCATTAAGAGGTTTATAAAATTGGTTATTGTAGGCAAATATTTTGTTCCTGATGACATATGATAAAATCTGATATGAAATCTACATTTTTAGTCCACATAGCAAATGAAGATCATACGCATAACAAGGCTAATTGGAAAACGTACACAAAGCTAAAAAAGATGAAGAGAGTGAAGTTCTTAACCACCAAAAACATTTGAAATTGCCCTCTTATAAGACATTTTACCAATTAGATTAATCACTTTAAATTTGCTTCACCCAACCAATTAACGTTTTCTATATTTGAAATCTCTATAACCGATTGCTTCCCATTCACTTGATATGTTATCTTCTTCAATTTGCTCTGTAGAAGTTATCAGACAAAACGTGTCAGCATTTTAAATTAATGAGTTATTTAATTATTTATTTACCCAGTAGTAGCAATATCAGAAATTAAGTAGGCTATCATTAAACATCTGTCTAAATTATTAACCCAGACAAGCGCTTATAACAAAATTGGTCCATAAATGATCAACTAACTGTAAGCAAAGAAAACAGTCATCGGAAATGCTTTCTAAATTTATTAAATATTCCACATCATCTTTCAGTGTTTAAATAACATAAGAAATACTTAGAAAAATACAAAAAGCATTAAATAAATGGAAAAATCTGGGATTTATTCTGCGATGACGCACATGCACTCGTAGTCATCTGTGCGATAAGCGTCTGCCACCTTGCTAGCGTCGCCTCGTGTCAATGAGCTTGCACATTCCCGACGACACTCGTAGCGAGTTGGCTCTAAGAAATAAAAGTGAATATTAAGTAACGGGATAATAAGTTGATGGCTACTTCAATATTAAAAATAATAATGACAAGAGAAAAATAAAACAGAAATTACGCCTCTTTGCTGGGTATTCAATTCTCTCCCTTCTCGATTCAACAACGTCTGCTGTGAGCAGAAGAACGCTGAGAACGACCAAAAGGCAAACGACTTTTCCGTTCATTTTTTTTTATAATTCTAAAAATAAAGATTAATTTCGATATCTTATCAATATACAGATTATCTAATTATAATTTAAACCAAATTAATAGAGTTTACATTATCTAAGAAGCGTTAGTGCGATCACTCACCTTTTGATACGACTTGATTTTCACAAGTTATTTCTATGTAACTACAAAGCGCCTATCATTTGGTTCTTATATAGTCAACTCGCCTTCACTGGGTGACATTTTCTTGTGTCTTGTCGACGCCGAGGATCCGTTTCCTCCAATATGAACCTCTTCAAAATGTCACGGATTTGTAGCATTCAAAAGAAGATGATAACAGAGTTCTTCAAATTGGGTGGGTCGGTTTCTGCTACGGAGGTTTCTAAAGGGTCGTTACCTTTTTATTTTTAGAATTATATCTTGCAAGGTATCTTTAATAGATTCTAAAGGAAAATCACGATGAAGTATATGACTTCAAAAACTTTATTAAGGTGTCCGAATTTAGATATACGTACTCGAAATGAAAGACAAATAGAAACAAGGTGTTGTCAATTCATAATATTAAAAGACCTTACAAAAATATTTATTGAAGTTTACTTTACGATTTCGAATTTACCAGAAATCATAAGCACAGATGTAATTAATTTATAATGCCAATTAGTTTTTTTTTTTATTTATGTAATAAAAAACATGTTTTCCTTCTTGCATAACAAAAACTTAATCTCCACTAACTTCCTGGGCTCGATTTCCGTTTCAAAAATAGTAAAAAATTCTTATCGAATTCGGATATATGAGGTTGATACAAAAGGAAAAAGCAAAAAAAAATTTTTCAGAAAAATTATTTTTATAATAAAATTCTACGTAATATGTGTAACACATTCTAATTTAACTTCATGAACTCTACGATCAATGCTTAACCTTTAAGCAAGATGAGTGATGAGGTGGAAGTCTTTATCTTCATAAATATTATTTTTTATTAAGCACGAGCTGATTAACATTCAGGAAAGGTTAAATAATGTTTTTTTTATTTATATAAAAAAAACAAAAATTAAAAAAACTCTACAAAAATTTTTTTAGTATTATATAGAAATCAAAATTCCAACGGAAAGTTGTTTCAATCTTGTATCGTTAATTAAATGTGAAATTACATTTATAATGTTTTCTTATAATATTGATAATACATACTCATTAATCACCATTACCAATTACATAAAAGGAGAATACAGGACGGTTAAAACAAAAACAGGAAACACTTCAATCGACTAAATATCTCTTTTCCGGCGATAGTGTTGTTAATTTTACATATACATATTTAAGTAGTGTAACTAATATTTCCAAAGCAATCGTCCGATCTGGTTGTCTAAAGGTAAGAGAGTGTTTTCTTTCTCATTAATAACAAGAAAGTGAATAACTGATGGCTTAGATCAAGTAATAACTAAGCCACATTCAGAGATTTATACTATGGGCCTATACTTTTCTTATGTATCCTATTTGATTCCTTGATCGAAACTAGCTTTCTTAAAACAACAGCGGTTATACAGGGCGAGTCAAAAGTCTGTTATCCCCCATGCAATCTCAAATCTGTTGCAGGCAAGATATAAGAAGTTAGGTAGGGGCTAAACAATGGTGGTGTCAAAATGGTGGTGTCCAAGGTAACCGTTACAGGTAAAGAAAAATTTCCAATTGTACAGCTCAAAACGCTGATTTTAACCAAAAAATAATAAAAAATAAACACACAACAGCCGGTTCGGTGACCGAGAGCGTTAGGGCGCAGGTCTTGCTGCTCTCGAAACCAGAGAGTCGCCGGTTTGAATCCCGCCAAAGGCATGGATTATGATCAACGTATGGAATTTTGCAACTGGCTTCTGTGTTGTTTGAAAAAACTCCTGATTTTGTTAACCATGTTCTGTGGTCAGACGAGGCCCAGTTTCCCCGAGATGGAGTAGTTACCAAACATATCTGTCATTATTGGGCAGCCTCGATGGCTGTGAGATGCAACACATCAGCAGAACAGGAGAATAAATGTGTGGTGTAGACTATAGAATCGGATCTTACAGGAGTAAAGTATACAGAAATGATTTTGGACGGCTTCGTCCAACTTTGGATGGACTGGGAATACACCACTTGGATGGACTGGGAATACACCACTTGATTTTATTCCTTTGGGAATACGTCAAGGACAACGTACCAGCTTCAATAAGTGATTTGAAACAACGAATGCACCAGGCTTGTGCAGACATAACACCTATCATAACACCATAAGGTGGTGTCAAATTTATTGCAGTGGGTTTATTTTTAATCTCTTTTTTGTTAAAATCAGAGTTTTGAGCTCTACAATTGTACAACTGGAAATTTTTCTCTACCTGTAACGGTTACAAAGTTATAAAGGTCAAATTTGTCACCACCATTGTTTAGCCCTTACCTAACTTCTTATATGTTGCCTCAGCAGATTTGTTGTATCTCTACTGGTTTTAAAATTGTATGAGGATAACAGACTTTTGACTCACCCTTTATGCTTGGATTTGGTAAAAAAACTTTTTGCCTCAAAAATGGGCTTATGTTGCCATGAGAAAAGAGCGTAGTTTTTTGCAGAGGTTACTTATTGTGAGCAGTATTATTATTATTATTATTATTATTATTATTATTATTATAAATTGTGTCCCCATGGACATTATAGTCAACGGTTAGTTTATCATCTAATGGGCAAGCACTTACTGGGTTATGATGGCACATGAGTGCTGACGATGGTTCATACAAGACTTTACGTCACATTTAAAAATCTTTTGACGGTCACTCAAGGGTAATTGCTTCCAAAGTTTAAAAGTATTGTGGGGGAAAAACTTCTCCCGAAAGTTCGAAACAATACCTCGTGGTTGGATAAGTAACTTTTTAGGCTGCCTACAATCCAACGTTTCCAAAAGCCATTCTTTAACATAATGGGCCGGATGTTTCCCCGAATCTATCGCTTTCACCAATTCTCGCAGCTTAGACCAGAAGACAATCGAATCGAAAGTAAATAGCTTATTTTCATACAAACCTTGGTAATACAACCTCTGACAATTAAGTTCGGTGAATGACGTCACACCCTAATCTGTGCGAGCTTTACGCGAGTAACAATGCATGTGAATACAAGCCCAGTCATTGTTTAAGCAAGTTCAGACAGGTCACGTTTGTGCGTGCAATGGTTTAGCAGATGCTCGTTTCTTCAGTTGAAGGTGTAGCGTGCGCACGTAACTGTGGATAATGGATCAAAGAGGAACACTGCCAACAGTTTCTGGCCAACAAAGGGGTCGTATCCATAGCTCATCCACCTTATTCACCAGACTTGGCAGCGGCAGACTTTTTCTTGTTCCCACGCCTGAAACGGGCCTTAAAGGGACAGATTTGCGGACATTCCAGACATTCAAGCAAATGTGACACGTGAACTTAAAGCCATCCCTAAGAAGCTTCCAGGACTTATACACCCGATCCCAAAAGTGTATTGCCTTCCAGGGTGATTATTTCGAAGGACAATAAAGTAAATATGGCTCTATCTGTTTTGCATTTTGTTGTGTGAACTCATTCACCGAACTTAATTGTCAGAGGTTGTAGATCGATCACCATATATATTAAAGGCAGCTCGTATAATATTATAAGCTACCTTCAACCTATTTTGCATAAATTTGTGAGGTGTGGCCCACACCGGTAGTCCATAGCAAATTTTCGGTATTATCTTCGATTTGAGTATAATAATCATCTCTCTTCTCATCAGAATACGACGGAGTTTCCTCACTAAATACCAAAGCTTATTTAATTGGCTAATCAAATTCTCCCTATGGGAAAAAAAGTTGAGTTGATTGTCAAGCGTAACCCCCAAAAGTTTCGCTGTCGTCAAAACGGGATGCTTTTTGCTAATAACTAAGGTTGTCCCGTTTTATCTTTATTTATCGCCATTCTTCTCGCTTGAAACCATTCATGTAATATCTCCACGTCCATATTGGTATGTCGGGCTATAACTGGGTCAAGGTGGCAATCATAAGTTTTGACTAGGATGACATCGTCAACAAAGGCCTTAATCTTAAACATTAATGGCAACTTCTCTAATGGCGCCAATAGTGTCGCAAATAAGGTATTACTAGATAAAGTTTTGTCAAAGATTCTGCGATAGCCATCTATTTGATTCTCTACACATATTTAAACAGACATACTACAATTAACATCTGGATTTGTTTCCAATATGAACATCAACTTAAGAGCATATGCAAAAGCATTGAAACATCCCCTTTTGAATCACAATCAGTTTGCAAAATTCATTTTTTCTCCGATAGCAGTGATATCTTCAACTACCTTCAGGGCCTTATCTTTCTGTATCCAATCATAATTTTATTCTTGCTAGGTTTAGAATTTTTAATCATTATGCCAAGTTAAATATACGGTTTTGAAATCGCGTTAATCAAGCTAGACCAATAATAAGTTACATATAAAGTAATCACATATATTTATTATTTATCAGGGATTGAAAGCATTCTGCAAGTATGAAGCTTTCACGTAACTTTTGCCTCATGCTTCTCTTCATGTCGACCTTGGTGATTTTCTCCGAAGCTGCAATTCCTACGCAGCATGGTGAAGTTCAGTATCCATCGAAAAAAAGTAAGTTCTCTTCTCCTATTTATACACATTAAGCCTAAAAATTAATAGTTACCCAATGCCATTCCGAAAAGATGTATTTCGTTATTCGGAGTTTTTGTAATTTTTTAAAATAAATTTTTTCCTAAGAATACTGAATTTTGCTTCTAGAAATCAGTGAAGGATGATGCTTCCTGAGAATTTTCTCTTCAATCTTCCTCAGATAAATGTATCCATTCCGCATAGCTGTCGTTATTTTTAATTTACTAAATCACGCTCATAGTTCTATAAAAAACAATATAAACAAAGGTAGCAGCCAAATCGAAAGTATAGATGGATTGATTAACCTTAGTTACACTCCGTTTGTGCTCTTTATCACCGACATGTTGTTCGAAAGTGGTTGAGAGGAGTAATACAGGGAAAGATAAGAATCACAGAATTGTGCGTATTCTAATGATACCTGTATGGCACTGTTGAAAAATTATAAGCTACGGCACAACATGCTGTTCTACTCATATAATAATATATCAAACAACTTGTAACAGTGTCATATGAATGAATATAACGAGTAGTTAATAATTTCGAAGATGATCGAAATTGTTCATTGGCTCCTGTTAATGATGCTATGATGGTACTATTGAAATTTTTTAATGCAAGGTAAGGCATGTGATACATAGTCATTTCATTGCAACGAGTCAAGAATAAGTATTACATATATTATAAAGTCGTGATGCATAACTGGATCTCTACATCCGTGAAAAAGTAATGTTGCGGCCCTCTGTTACGAGGGGCAGTCAAAAAGTTCCCAGAATTCCTCAACAGACACGAACGAGCGATAAATAGCGATCCCACTTTCGTGGTGTGGAAGGGAGAACAACATCTCTGCTCGCACTGTTCGTCGCAACAGCATGCGAACATCAAGTTCATGTGCAAATTGTGCTGTTATGAGCCATTTCTACGTGCAAGTTTAGGAGCCATTTGTGGTTGGTTGGTTCGTTTATTAGAAATTTTGGCGTCGACTACTAAAGTCATTTTGCGCTTTTTACACAAGTTATATCTATCCATGCTCACAGCGGGATTCGAACCTACGACCGGGTGGACTCGAGAACTAGAATGCCTATGCCCCAGCCCTCTCGGCCACCTGGCCAGCGCAAGTTTTGTGGAGGATGTGGAAAGCAGTTCAGAGGAAGCAGCGCGACAAGTGGCAGTGACAGTGGTTTCTGCATCACGATAACGCACCAAGTCACACATCGCTTGTTGTGCAGCAATTCGTTGCTAGCAAAAATATTCCTGTCATCCTCAGCTACCGTACTCTCCGGATCTCACTACTAGTGACTTTTGGTTGTTCCCGGCTCTGAAAACGGGCCTCAAGGGACATCAGGTTGAATGCGACGGCTGAGCTCTGAAAGGTTCTACAAGAAGCCTTCCACCGATGCTTCCAAGAATGGCAGAGCTCGATGGAGCATGTCTGTATGCTTGCAAGGGTGCTACTTTGAAGAAGATTACGTCGTTGCCATATGTCCTACCATTGAAGTGTTATACCGTCATTCTGGGAATTTTTGACTCCCCTTGTATTAAAATATCACTACCAATCTATCAATTGTAGTGAGAAAAAATTTGAGTTGAGGTGCATGAAAAAATAGGCCTCCTCCGCTAAATGGTGGTCGGCCAAAAAATATTATGCCTGACTATTGTTTTCTTTTATTAATTAACGATGAAACTATGTTCAACAGGTAATTGAAGCCAGGCCTAATATTATCTGTTGTCTTGAGCCATGCTTTACTAACTGTTGTTAGGCTTATTGTTATCCACAGTTAATTGCTGCTATGCCTAATGTTATCTACAGCTATTTGCTGTTAGGACTGTTTTAATCAATACCTAATCATTATTAGGGGCATAAGGCCAAATAATTAATTCATCATCATCATCACAGTCAACCATTTGCAATCCACTGCTGGATGAAGGTCTTCTCTAAACGCTTCCATTCTTCTCTGTTTGAAGCTTTGGATTTCCAGTTGATGCCAGCCACCTTCCTTATTTCGTCGAGCCACCTTGCATGGAGTCGTCCTGTTGGACGTTTAAAGTCTTGAGGGTACCAATCCAGAATGACTGTTGTCCATCTTATGTCTGTCTTCTAGCGATGTGACCAGCCCATTGCCATTTAGAATGTTTGATCCGTTCGATGACGTCAATCACCATCGTTTGGCTTCTTATCCAGCTGTTGCATTTTCGATCTCTTCTTGTAATTCCCAACATACATCTTTCCATGCTTCTCTGTGTTGTCTGTAGTCATTGTGTTGTCCTCCTTGATAAAGTCCATGTTTCAGCTCCATAGGTGAGTGTTGGTAAAACACACTGGTTGACAACTTTTCGTTTCAAGCTAAGTGGCATGTTGCTCTTCAAGATAATGTTATTCTTGCCAAAAGCACTCCCATGCTGTTCTAATTCGTCTATTAACTTCATTCAGAATGTTGCCATCCATAGCGATTTCTTGTCCCAGGTAAATGTAGCTCTGTACTTCTTCAATCACAATGCTGCCTGCCATGACCTTCTGTTTTGGAGCAAATGCATGGAACATAACGTTTGTCTTCTATGTGTTTGGTTTCAGTCCTACACGCAGGCTAGCCTCTGCTAGTTCTTGTAACATTTCCTCCAATTCAGAAGGACTACTACTATTTTAAGTCTTTTTTTTGACCAGTTCAGTTCCTTGAAGACTTCCTCTAAAACTGCTGTGAAGAGTTTTGGTGAGATGGTGTCTCCTTGTCTTACTCCTTTTCCAAGGTTGATCCTTGCTTTTCCTTTATCCAAACGAATGGTAGCAGTCGCTTTACTAAATATCTTCTGGAGAACACTAATATAGCTTCCGGCTATTCCCATTCTTTACAGAGCTTTCACTACAGCATGTGTGAACACCAATTCGAAAGCTTTCTCGAAGTCGATGAAGGCAAAGCAAAGTGGCACTGCATAGTCGTTGTGGCGTTTGATAAGTTATCTAATAACTTGAATGTGGTCGATCGTGCTATATCCGCTTCGAAAGCCCGCTTGTTTTTTTGGTTTGCTGAGTCTTAATGCTGAATGAAGTCTGTTTGTCAGGAATTTACTGAAGATCTTATAAACAACTGACAAAAGGCTGATAGGGTGATAATTCTGGATATTTTCTCGGTCTTCTTTTTTGAAAAATAGAACCATCATTGCATTATTCCAATCATCTGGTACGTCTGACATCTCAAGGCATTTCGTGAAAAAACTTGACAATAACTTGTTGAATTCTTCTCCTGCTTAATCAGGTCAATTGTAACTCCATCTTCTCCGGGGGACTTTCCTTTCTTCATAGATTTAATAGCCTTGACAACTTCGCCTTCCATAACCGGTGACACTTCATCTTTTCCTTTCAGTTGGTCTGCTCTTCTGACGTCATTATCATCCACACATGTAAAGTTTATTTAGAAGTCCTCCACAATTTCGATGATTTCACTTCCATTCTTCGTGATTGTGCCATTTGCTCTCTGAGTGCAAATATTCCTCTTCTTTCAATGCAGAGCTTTCTCTTCTCAGTTTTCAAACTCTTGTTATCTTCAACCGCCTTTGTGACAAGATTGCAGTTGAACTTCCGAATGTCTTCTGTGATGTGTTTCCATACTGTCTTGCAAAGCTCCGCATATTCTATTACTGATCTTGTATCTTCTCTTTTTGTCTTCATTTCTTCATTAATTTCCTCGTTTCTTCTGTGAGTTTTGTCTGCGATTTGAAAACTTGTTCTCCAGCTACTACTTCCACTGCTTCTTTTAAGTGTTTAGTTAGTGTCCTGTTAATATCTGTGATGTCATCTTCCTGGATGCTGCTCTGTAAAATTTCAAAGCTATTTCGCAATTCTAGCTGGAATTCCGTTCTGCGTTCTTGTAGGTGTGCAATGTTGATGATCTTCTTTGTGTTCCTGAAAAGTTTTCATCTTTCTGTTCTCGTGTTTAGAACAAGCTTGCATCTTACCAGTCTGTGGTCGCTTCCTGTGTTGAAGTTGTTTAGAACAGTGCAGTCTTGGATCAAGTGCTTCCTATTTGCCAGAATCTAATCTATTTCACTAGTTGCTCCATTTGTGCTTTTCCAAGTCCATTTATGCTGAGGTTTCTTCCTTGAAAAAGGAATTCATATCGTACAGTTGTTCGTACTCTACAAATTCCACCAGTTTGTTTCCTCTTTCATTTCTTGTGCCACAATCATCACTACCAAGAAAATAATTAATTATGTTTCAGTAATTACACGAGATAAACAAGCACTTCAATTATAAACATCTTTCTTCTGTCATTTTTCTTCTTTGCTTGGGTTCAACTAGTAAAATTCCATAGAGAAAGTAATTTAAAATAAGTAAGTGCGGGTAAATGATAGAGTAACTATGACTCTATTATACTATTTTTCTAGTAGCCAAATGCCTAGTCATCGAATTAGTTATGTGCATGAATGGATTAACGAGATTCCCACTGTCCCTATCTAAAATTGGACTACGTTGCCCCAAATCAACTATGTCCCTATCTACTACTCTAATCTACTTTTTGCTGATGATGTCTCGATAATATTTCCATAGAGATAGTCAATTTCTTATCAGTGAGGTCAATAACCTCCTTGTTAGTTTGTAAATTTAGACAAAGAATAACGGTCTGAATCCTGACTCCCCATATATCTTCTTACTGTTCACATTTTCTTAAGTCAAAAAGTTAATGTAAACATGTAGTCTTTTATTAGTGGTTCTGAGGTTAACCATACATATGGTTACAATATATTCAGAGGTTTCAGAGTGGGTGGCTTTTGCTTTAATGCAGAGCTTCAAATGCTTAGTGCAATCAGAAAAATAAATTAAACTCACAATACCAAAACGTGTAGAACCTCTGAATTTAAATACCACACATACTCCCATAGTCACTTGATTACAAAATCCGAACACCATACATTTTTGCACTATGTGATATCACTTGCATAATTACAAAATCCAATGATGCCACCACTTTGGAACTCACTGAGCGACGCAGTATAGAAGGTGAGTTTAGAAGAGTTAACATAGTTTTGAAGAGGTTTCCAGAAACTTTTGATCACAAGTGTATATCTAAATTTTAGCTTCCACTTTAGGGTTTAAAGCAGTGTTTCCCAACCGTGGGGCCCACGCCCCACCTCCATACTTTAAGTTAATCATATGACGACTCCCACTCCTTCATTCACGTTTCTTCAATGAACATTTCAATTTTTAACTTTTGAAACTCATGCCCCCCCCCCCCCCCCGGGGCCCGCCCATAAGAATTTTAGAAAGGTTTAGGTGTGGCATAGCACAAAAAAGGTTGGAAAACACTGGTTTAAATGGTTAATTAAATAATTTTAAAAAATATTTTATGGGGAAATTGAGATTAAAAAGAACTTATAATTTCTTCAATGTTTTTATTAATTCATTCTAAATTTCTATTTCAGATCCAACAGTGAGGGAATGTACAACAGCCTGCGCCCAAAGATACACAGGAGGAGACAAATCCAAAATCATCACAGCCAGAAGTAGCCACTATAAATGTAGTTGCGTATATCAAGTGCAATAAGAATAATGATGATGATGATGAATATACTACCCTTTAAACACCTAATTAAAAATAAAGATTTTTAAATTTCAATGTATCTTATACTTCTCATAAAACTGCCAGTTCTTTTCAATAAAATGTTTGTATAAATTTGTTTATACGAAATATAACAAAAATATTGGGCTGAGTATATTTAATCCGTTTCTATGCCTTAATATAAAAAGCTTATATATATGTCCTGTAATTGAGTTACAGGTATTTACAACGTGCTTATTTAATTCACTAGATTAACAATAATTTCTTTCAACCAGTTTAAATGAGTAACAATGAAAACACATTAGGAAATTTGTTTTTTTTACATACAGAGAAAAACCATTCGTTTTTTAGATGTATACATCCATGCATACATACAAATGGTTGTTCTCTATAAATCTTTGCTCATGCTTTACGAAAAAAAATTAATGGACATGACGTAAAATTTCTCATTTTCATATGAAAAATTTCCCTTTAACGAAAAAAAAAACTAACTTTCTATTGAGGAATCAATACACATAATAGGGAGTTAGTTTTTTTTTGTTACGAGAAATCAGTTGCAAAATATTCAAGCAGTGTTCTCATAAAAATTTATTGTTAACAAGAAATCTGCAATCTTGTTTATTTTTTTTCGTATCAAATGCGAATCCTAAACAACCATCGAGATATAATACTAATGTAGAAGTGGTGTCATCTAGTATCAGATATGGAAGTTTTTTTACGTTATGTAATAGAGCAAGTACGCTAAAATTGGTACTAAGAGTCTAGAGGGATTAAAAAGTACTCATAGGGATTCCATTTTCCCATAACTAGACCAATGAGGGTGATAACTGGCTCGTATTGGTGGATAACAAGGCACAAGTAGGCACTAGGCTAAGCAAGAGAACTAAGACAGCGGGTTTTTGGCTGGATATTCTCACTGTGCACAAATGCGCATGAACAAAGATTTCATTATGCAATCGAAATGTATTCTTTCGTAAATTTTTCGTAATGTACAAGAATCATTTAACTTTAAATAAAGTGATGTTAAATTTTTTCGTTTTTGTACGAAAAATTTCTCAATGAAAAAAACCTAACTCCCTAATGATCTACTTATGGTAAAATCGAATATCTGTGAGTATTTTTTAACTCCGCCTAGAGCAATACTGCTGAATTTAGCATATTTGCTGTACTTCGTAACGTAAAAAAATCTTCTATTTCTGACACGAGACTGCCCCACTTGTATGTCTGTATTGTATCTTGGTTTTTTGGATATGCATTGAATACGAAAAAACACACATAACTGCAGATGTGTCAATAACGAGAAATTTTTACACTAGAACACTGAATATTTCGTAACTGATTTCTTGAAACAAAAAAAAAAAAACCTAACTCCCTCTTCTTTAGTTTATTTTTTTCGTGACTTACGAGAATCGTCTAACGGAAGTGACGTCAAATTTTTTCGTTTTCGTATGAAAAATTTCTCATAACGGAAAAAATTAAATCCCTAATCCTAGCAATTATTCAAACTGATCTCTGTGAGGAGCAGTGCATTGCTGAGCCTGTTGGATCCAGGACTGCCTCATGCGCTCAAAACAGAAATTCTCTGTGTGCCACTAATTTGCTAACATACGTCCTTCAATTTCTATTGAAGATTCTCAGTATCATGAACAGGGGTTAAATTAAGATTAGATTTTAGATGTCTTTTCCACTTCATGTAACAGTCTCTGATATTTGTCTCCAGGCTGAAATTACGAGAGGCGTTCAAGATGACACCGTTGGCCACGAAAGTAATGGCGATTGTATTCTGGGACATTAAGGGTATCATTCATGTCGATTTTCAGGAAGAACGTCTATCCATAAATGCGCCCTACTATAGTAACATTTTGAGGACGTCCCTGAAGCAGCAATAAGGAAAAAGCGACCAGAACTCTTGACCAGAGGTGTTTTTCTGCAAGACAATGTCAGAGATAACACACAGCCAAACTAATAATGGACACACTGACGGAACTCAAATCGGACATCTTACCACATCTCCCATTCAACCCGGATCTCTCCCATTGAGACTATCACCTTTTTGGACCATTGACAGGCAGAGGTTCAGCTTCAATGAGGAAGTAAAAAAGGTTGTTCTGACGTGGTTTTGACATCAGCCTGAAGATTTCTACAGAACTGTTATCCTGATGCTCCCAGAACGCTGGAAAAAATGTGTAGTGAAGCAAGGAGAGTTCTTTGAGAAATAAGTGGTGTGATTTTTTTCTGTAGTTTCCTGATTTTTATAAAAAATAAAGTCTAGGTTAAATTTGACCGTCCCTCGTATGTTTGCTTTTAAGCTTTCAGTGTTGTTGTACACTCTTTCATTAGCATAGACTTCTTTTGTAAGAACACCCCAAATATTTTGCATAGGCGTGAGATCCAGTGAACTCCAATCCAGTGGTCAATCCAAAAGGTTAATTTGTTTTTGTTTAAACCATTTTTAAAAGCTTTCCGCTACCTGAATAGGTGTGTTGTCTTGCTGAAATGAAAACGTTTGGTCTGGAATTACGTTGGCATTTGGAAGTAGCACTTTTTCTAGCATACTTTGAAACTTTATTGCTGCCTACACCATCAAAGAACCACGTTCACCTTGTCATTTCGAATAGAATTCTGTTTGTTTTCTTGCCGTGTCAATAGTACTTCCACCCTCTGGGTCATCTAAATTTTTCTTCATCAAGACATTTCCCAATCTTCTTGCCAGGTCATTTTGTCTTAGGCCCATGAAATACGGTTTTGTTTTTGGCTAGATGTCAACCTCGGTGCTGCTTTTCTTTGTTATGGTATTTAATGATACCATAAGTTTTTACAGCGTTACCAATAGGTGATTTCGAAACTGACAAAGTTGGATTTGCAGCTGATTTACGATATGATGTCGTATTCTTTCTCGAAGCGTTTACAACATAGCGCTTTTGTCATACTGTCATTTGTGCCCTTGTTCGTCCTTTCTTTTTTCCATAGTTTTCATGCAAGAACAAACAATGCTGAAGAACAACTGCGACCAATGATCAGCAATGATTCTTATGGAAAACCTTTGGGTCTGTAAGACGTCAATTTCAGCCTTTTCATGATCAGTTAAACGCTTGCCTTGTGGTACAAACAAAACCCAAAACTTCTAAACAGTTGATTTTGTTGTTTCTGAACAGTGAGTTGATTCTGTTGCTTCTGTATACAGATTACTTTTTCAACACAAAATACTGATATTTTAAGTCTGTGGATTGTACCAGTTTAGGAATACATATCCCTCATTTAAGAAATACATATCAACGTTTATAATAATCATCACTCGTTTCATTTTCCATAATTGATTTTGTAATCTTGTAACAATATCATCATCAGCAGTAACAAGATCTTCAAAGGTTGCTGCAACAGAACATCAGCTTCTGTAGTTTTAAAGTTCCAAAGATCAGCTACTGTATCAACTTCAGAATCGTCTTATGTTTCATGATTATTAATGGATAATGAGATATTGCTTATATTAGCCGTTTTGCTCAGGCATTTTACAATGGATGATAAAAACATCCTGTTTCATCTGCATTGAAGATGTCGTCCCTCTTGTAGGAATCAATGTTTTTATTGATCTCACCCGTTCGCCGTTGATTAGCTATTTCAAATGGAACTCCAGCTTCCTCGCCACAAATTGTTCATGCAACAATGCATTAACGATCATGGAATCTATTCAATCAGCCGACACTTGCCTGAAAGCTGTGATGACCAAAGGTTTTGGCTAAATCCTTTGCTTTTTCTTGAATCAGAGGCCTATTTACTAGATTGTTCTGTAAAAGTGCTTCTTGAACCACATGACCATACCTTTTCCACATCTTATCTTCTTCCATTGAGGACCAACTTGCAGTTCCTATGAACTTGTTGCAATTTTGGTGTGACCTTTCCAAAATCTTGACACTATTGAAGGTGTGATGCCAAATTCAGTTATTCTCTTTCTCCAAATCTAAGGTAGAAAGGATTTTAAGTTTTCCTACCAGACAAACTTTTTCTGAAAGTACCCATGCTTTTTTTATTGGGCAGCTTCACAATTTGCAAATGCAGAGATGCATACAACAGCCGTGACCAGCTTGTAAAAGAAAACCGAAAACAATTCTAAAATGCACCTAATCCTTAGTGGTGGGACAGGTGTCGCCTTGGCATTGTATAATGAAAGGGGGGGGGGATCGATTTCCGTTTCAGCACATTTTTTTCCTTGGAACACAATGGGCACTATTAACTAAAGAAAATAACGATGCGATGTGGCCATCCTGTCTCTGTTGACCATTCATCCCAGGTGTCGCCAGTCATGGTCATCGAGGATGGCTGGACGCCTAGTATGGTGTCTGTTGTGGACTGTTACGCCTTCCTCCAATCATTCTGAGCAGAATACAAATACGTCGAAAGCTAATCCACAATCGGTTACTACCTCCGCCTTTCAACAATTAATACCACTAATTTCGACTCCCATTAGTAGTGATGGGTCATTACGTTTAGGTTATGTTAACACTCGTTCTCTTTTTAACAAAATGGATGATGTAACATTATGGCTTTCAAATCTTAATCTTGATATTGTTTGTTTGTTTTTTTTACGGAGACTTGGCTTATTCCTCTCCATAATAATAATTTAATTGATTTCACAAATTATGTGTTACATCGATCTGATCGTCCATCAAGAGGAGGAGGTGTGGCCATTTTAGTGCCTGCCTGTTGGAAAACAGTGCAAAAAAAAAAGTCATTTTGTAGGGGTAGGGGTTAGACCCCATGTGTTATTTAGAAAGTTGTATAGCATCATGTAATATGTGGGTTTAGCAAAAAACCCGGAGAAAAAATCTCATCCCCTGCCCTTTATCGAGTGGGTAAAGTGAAAGGTTTGGCTAGCTAATGTAGACAAAAACAAAAAAACTCATTTCCCATGTACAGTTTTCAAATTTCATAATGTTTTTCCTGGGGGGAAAAGCCCGGTCGAGTTTATTAGCTTTTCAAGGTAACGACTCATTCATTCTCATTAATTTTCCAAATGTAGGCCCTACTGTTTTCTAATAAGTATGGTTTTGGTCGTTATTTGGACCAAAAGACAGGATACCAATTATAAAACACCCTGTATTAGGAAGGCCTTTCCGACTAAATCAAAATCATTACCGGCTGGATTAAATCTTAGTTTTTTGAACGTGGATGGACAATCCGTATCAAAAGCCATTGCCAGCGACGGTTACAAGTCAAAGGACGCCTGCTAGCATTTTATCGACGATTCCAACAATTACTTATAATAAGGTGTCGGACATGAGCAAAAAGATGAATTTTAAAATTAATAAGAGAAATGGACCAATGGTTAGCGAGGTATTTAATAGGTGGGGAAAATTAGGATCAAAATTGTTTGCCCATATGGTTCAAACAATTATTAAGTTAAATAAATTTCCCCTGGAATTTAAACGAGTTAAAATTCATCCAATTTTTAAATCCGGGAGCCCGACATTATAAAAATTACCGACCAATTTCTACTCTACTTTTTTCGGCTAAGTTGGCAGGAAAGTTAAATTTTTCTGAGATGATTCCGTTTTTATGGACAAGAATATCAATTAATCAGTTTGGTGGTAGGCCTGGGATTCCTATACTTTATTTACTACTTACCATCTATTTAGAGGCTACATCAGCTCTAAATACGAGGGGCCATTGATAAATAAAGTCTCCATGGCTGTAACTTTTTTATTTGTTAACCGATTTTCAAAATTCTTTTTGTATCTTATACTCACATTTGTCATCTATGTAATGCACTATTCACTTTTCGGCATAGTCCCCATCCCTTTCCACGCATTGCGCCAACGCGTGATCACTCGGGTGAACCCGTTGAAGAGGAATTTCGGGGTTGTTGTCGACACTAGGATTGAATAGCAGCTTTGCACCCTCTTTTGCAGTACGATAACGTCCGCCCGCACACGAGTCACCACACATCAGAGGCGTTGCAGCGCCTACAGTTCAAAGATGGAAAATTGCAGTTCAAAAATGAAAGACTTTGCACATTGCGACTTTCACCACTTCCCAAAGAAGAAAGAGCCCCTTAAGGGACATGAGTTGGTTCTGACGGCGAGGTAAACGCTGCCATTCAATCCTGGTGTCGACAACAACTCCGGAATTCCTCTCCGACGGGTTCACCCAACTAGTCACGCGTTAGCGCAATGCTTGGAAAGGAATGGGGACTATGTCGAAAAGTGAATAGTGCATTACATAGAGGACAAATGTGAGTATAAGATACAAAAAGAATTTTGAAAATCGGTTAACAAATAAAGTTACAGCCGTGGAGACCTTATTTATCAATTGCCCCTCGTAAAAAGCAAATTTTTTACATCATTATAAAAAAAAAAACATCATTACATCAATTTTTATTTAGCACCGACATTTCTAAGGCTTATGACACCGTTCCGCGTTTACAAGTCTTGGAAGAACTGGAGTCTTTAGGCGTAGAAAATCCTGTTAGGGCACTAATAGGGGATTATCTTAAAGATAGGAAGATTTACATGGAACACCCAAGGGGGGGATTTAACACTTGATTCTAATCGAGGAATAATTCAGGGTTCCAGTATTAGTACAACTTTATACGCTGCGGTTACTAACCCAATTTTTTCTCTTTACCATTTAATTTTAAATTATTAGCTTACGTAGATGATAATTTCCTGATGAAAAGTTTTGATATTTCAAACGATAACCAGGCGGAATTGGAAATTACACATGATATTAATTTGTTAAAACATTAGTACAAAGCAAGGGAAATGCATTTCAACGAAAATAAAACCAGAGTTTTTAAAAATTACTCGTAATTATCGTACGACTGATTCCTCTCAAGTGATTTTGGGAATAGAATTTGATGATAAATTAACGTTTAAAGGGCATATTGATAATTTAGTAACACAGATGGTTAGATTAACTTATTTGGTTAAACGAGTAAAAAATATTTTGTCTAAAAAAAGAGATGGTTGTACTTATCAAAAGGAAAAATTATCCCCAAACTGGAATACGCTTGTATTTTATGGTCTTCCACGTCAAAATTTGCTATAGCTAGATTAAAGGTGGCCTATAATAAAATAATACGCACTGCGTTTTCTTTAGAGAAGAGGACTTCTATTACACAGGTAGTTACCAGATTAGGTTTTATAATGGATAACGTTATAATTAAGGAAATTTATAGAGCATTAACCGACCCTAGACACCCAGCCCACTTTTATCAAAAAATGATTGAAAAATAGCGTTCAGGATAGACACACCTGTAAATATAAATTACAACCCTTATCGATAGTTTCGTCTTATTTAGAGTCCAGTTTTCCTTAAAATGTTATTGGCTTATGGAATCAAATGCCTTTTAAATTAAGATCTCCTATGTTGATCAGCTCCCAATCGTGTTGTAGTAACCACAAATGCCATGTTAACAAATTAATTTCTCATTACGTTTTACAACAACATTGAAACTTGAGTACGATTGTAATTAAATTTTACTCCTCTCTGGAGTGCAACATTAATAATAATAATAATAATAATAATAATAATAATAATAATAATAATAATTATCGGTAGACCCTAGACATGGTTGAACGCGTGAAGCCGAATTCATGCATGACCGCCGAAATCGAACTATCCATGCGTCGGGACCCATCACCATGTCCCATTCGAAAGCCGTCAACTAACGACGACGTTGCATTTCACATGAATCAAACATACAGCGACTTCCCACAAGATCTCACACA
>JAHWFO010011261.1:668168-712654 GCA_023313115.1 Rhysida immarginata
AAGATCTCACACACTATTGCGGCTGCCGCTTAGGCCTCCAGGGGGGGGGGGGGGCACACACTGTGTCCGATCGCGAATCAGCGATCTGCTATCTCATGAGTTCTGCTCAGTAAGGTACACTATCCATTCTTTCATTTCGAGATAACAGGAACGGTACGAAAGCTCGACAAGTAGATCAAACAGAAACTCGCCACTCACAGCAAAGCATAAGAACTGGAAGTGTGTCTTTTCTAGGAAAGAATTTTGTAATGTACTCTCACTGTTGACAAAAAGTGTATATAAACTTATCTGGCCTTTTATATGAATAAAACCCCAAATCATCAAACTTTGAGGAAATTTGGTTTTATACTATAAACATGTAGCATCAAACTTTTCAGAGACTTTCATGTTTATTTTCAAGCAAGCCACGTTACAGGTTGCTCAATGAACCATCTAATCATCTATTGTGCAGGTCGATGTCGCTTCAATCTTCAAGTCAGTCGGATTTTGCGGTTGGGACTTCGATTCAGATCGGCTCAGATGCAAGTCAGAAAATCGTCATAGATCACATCGCCTAGTCAGATCTGATTAAGTCAGATTTCAGTTGCCGAAAACGTCAATACATCCAGTGGTCATCGAAGTTCCAGGCGGCCGTTGACATTTTGATCATTCCTGAATTCATTTTGATTAGTTTTGGCATGACGTCTGTATGTACAAAAAGATTTAGACTTAAGTCGTAGGTGGGCACGTGAATAGCACATTCCAAGCATATACCTATTTTCATTCAGAAGGGAAAGCTCCAGTCTCATTTGCCTTGACTCTCAGTAAAAAAAGAAAGTACTTGTAATTTGGTTATTCTAATCTGACCAGAAAGCCCTCGGGAGAACAAAAAGGACCAATTAGGAAGTCAGTGATAATTTCTGTCCACCCATTAACTGAATACTATTGTTGACGCCTGGACATAATGAGAGTATGAGGATTATCTTCTTGCCATTGATGTGAATTGTGAAAGGTGCGAAATGTTAAACTGAAAGTGGCTATAATTCTTCAAAGAATTATTTTAGGACATACCCTTATAGAAACTTTTTTCCGTATTTTTAGTTGCAGAAACCAACTACATACAGCCAGCTTACTGTTTTTGTTATAGCCTGTATATAAATAGAAAATAGAAAATGAAAGTAGCCATTAGAAAGGCTACATGTCAACAAACGACTTATCCGATCTCTCTCCCAACAATGATGAAACGAGACAGCCGTTGCTACGGCTTTTCTAGATAAATTAAACATTTGTTGTTGCTGTTTGCAATTCGAATATTATGGAAAGTTAAAAATTTCTTCCCTCTCTTCACAATTCGGCTTTTAACTCTTCAAAATTTTCCAGGATATTTAACAGAACATCATTCCCCCCATTTGAAGCAATGAAGCAGTAATTTCTGTATTTTTTAATTTTTTCTTTTTTTTTTTCCCCCAAAATTTTCTTATCTAAAAAAACTGCAACAGAATTCAACTTGAAGTTGAAAGTCACAACTTTAAACATTATTGGAAGATTTTTGATTATTCACCTTCAGAAATGAATAATACTACACTGAATACACTGAATAACATCACGGAGGCAACTCCTGTATCGCTAATTGAAGAACTTTTGGGAAACATGTATTCACGCAGGGGAATGAATCCTGATATGATCTTGGAGAAGCAGTACGAGGTATTTTTTCTAAATTAATAATAGATTCAATGGATTAAATATCATAAATAACGGTGGGAAACAAGTGACATTATTCCTAGTATAGCATTTAGGGTAACGCTAGAGTAACGGTACAGTATTACAAAGAATATGCACCGGACATTCAAATACAGACAAACATAATTTTTCTATGTAGACTCTTGCGCCCAGTTAGTTCTTTAATTGTCTTCAATTTAAGTCTCTTGACTGCATTTGATCCATTCTTACATACATGAGTATATGGTTCATTTTCAACACCTTGACTGCATTCCCAAAAAGTCTAGTGTCTCTTAGAGTGCATGACAGGTGCAAGTCTTTTAAGGTACCGTATCTCCACGTTGTGCAAGAATGGATCAACATGCAGTTTAGGTAGGGACTAACTATATTGGTGTCAAATTTGACCTTTGACCTCGAATTTTGCACCTTGCAGTTTGTAACCGTTACAGGTAGAGAAGAATATCCAATTGTACAGTTGTGAGAGCTCCAAACGCTCATCTTAACAAAAAAGATTCAAAATAAACACACTGCAACAAAATGAAATTTCACTGCTCAAGCCACATTGAATGAAGTGGTATTTCATAGAACCCATCACATTTAATATCATGATGGGCGTTATGTCTGTACAAGCCTCCTGAATTCGTTGTTTGAAATCATTTACTGATGCTGGTACATTGGCATATATGATCTCTAAAGGAAAAAATGAGGTATGGTCACCACGCGACTTTCCTATACGTAAATTTCCTGATCCAAATACAGAAAAAGGACCTTCGGTGTTCAGGCGGGATGGCTGAACTGTCTCAAATGGCTAATAAACACTTTGGTATAGATTCCAAATTTTCCTATACCATCTTCTTTCGCCTATATTAGCAAAAAACTGGATTTTGATAAGAGTAAAACTGGTACTTCCGGTTGGAATTTTGAAAATTTTTCTTAACAAAAGTTGTTTAAAATTGTAATTGTAATACTTTTCAATCCCATTAAAATTTTCATAAACGCAATGGTTAACGAGATATTTCAAAATTTATATTTTGGCGCTGGAGTAAACTGATACTTCTGGTTCACAGATTCCACTGGAAAACTAATCAGACCTCCCGAGGAAGATTATAATAAGTTTAAAGTTTGGTCTCGATAGCTTTAGCCGCTTGGACGCTATCGTGGACACACACACACACACAGACATTTTCCCAAAACCACTTTTTTCGTAATCTAGGCACCTGAAAACGTGAAGATCAGTGAAAATCTCGAGATCGATACTGTGTAATGATACTGTGTATAAGAAAGTAAAAATCAAGTGGTGTCAAATCAGGCGAACGTGATGGCCAATGAACTGAACCTCCTCCACCAATCCATCAATATGGAAGCATATCATCCAGTCGTTGACATGCAATGGCTGCAAAATGTGGAGGTGCCCCACCACGCTGCCACCACATGCGGCGGCACTGCACTAAGCCAAGTTGTCTAAAAAGTCTTGAAACGAAGACATCCAAAAGCATATCTGTGTACCTTACTCCTGTAAGGCAACCGTTGTAGAAAACGGGTCCCACCAAGATGCTTATTTCATAATCCACACACACACACAATGTAGCTTGAGCACTGATAATTTCATTTTGTTGTACTGGGTTTATTTTTACGCCTACTTCTAATCTGTGTTAAAATCAGCGTTTTGAGCTCCCAACTGCATGCACAATTGGAAGTTTCCTCTACCTGTAACGGTTACAAAATTGCAAGGTGGAAAATCCGAGGTCAAAGGTCAAATTTGACACCACTGTTTAGCCCCTACTTAACTTCCTATATGTTACCTGCAACAGATTTTATGTATCTACACTTGTTTTGAAATTGTATGGGGGATAACACAATTTTGACACACCTGGAAATGAATATTGATTATTTGGTTTTGATGTACACTAATTCCGAATAAGAACATTTCGCGTCCCTGGGGGTGAAGGGGTAAATTTTGAAAATAATCAATATTCATTTTCCCCCAATCTGTTCCCCTTGAATCGTTATCTGGACCTAAAGACGGGACACCAATTATGAAACACCCTGTATAGAAAATTACAGTACTTTAATGCACCCTTAATAAAGTCCTAATTACAAAACCTTTGAAACTCCAAACCATACTATCCTTTCAATAAAGTGAATGGAAGGGTACTTCCTGAAAGATGCTATATACTAATGCAATTCCAAGAAGCTTCTACACACGTTTTTATTTTGGCATCTCTTCATGTAGCTTTTTTGTGAAGTGTGTTTTCACTCAATGCGAGTATCATATTTGTAAAATATTTTTGATCATGGATCCTAGTTTTAATGAAACCTTTAAGAAGTAGTAAAGTACTGACTTAAAAATCAAACTTAAAATAATCACATCAACTTAATTTTTAAGTACATACACACTCTTCAATATCAAAATTGTTTCAAATTGAAGGATCAGCATTCAAATTAGTGAATAAGCACAAGAACAGCAAACTGTGATTTCAAAGTCTTGAAGAGACTTAAACATAAGAATTAGTGAAGTTCTCATAAGAGAGTGAAACCATACAATATTGTACCATATTAAATTCCATTAACGTGTAATGATTATACAGCTTCTAAATAGCACATCATATTTTACAGTAAGTAACTACGACACTGTGTGCATAATAGCAATGTGCACTGAGTATAAGAAAGGGGAGGGGTTCTTAAACTCAGTTCTTCATCAGGGTCCACTTACCATCAAGCGAGCCAGTCTACCAATGTGGTTACCATATATACTTAATTAGAATCGCCAAATCTTTATTATTTTAAGCTGTACAATTGTTATCTTTGTGTCTACTTGACCAATGGATACATATTTTTTTTCAGCTACCAAGAGGAACAGCATGTGTGGTATCTTTTGCTGCCTTTGGATACATTATAATGACCTTACTTGCGCTTGCAGTTACTTTTTTCTTCACTGTCAACGATGAATCTGAAGACAAGAATAACATGGCCATCACCCCGTTAGTGATCACTACTCAGAGAGGTAAATAATAATGGCTAGGTTCAAATCAAATTATAACATAATAAAACGTTGCTACTTTACTGGACATTGCAACGCGATATGCGCTGGAAACAGACACCACTCTCTTGCAGGCAGGTTTGAACATATTTCGGAAAGTCCAAGCTGAGATATGGCCTGAATTTTTTTGGATGATATTGTCAAGGTCATCACTGAAGGCATTTTGGTTGGCAAGTGGAACAGTCTTTCATCAATATCATATTTTCCTTAAAACTTTCCAAATTAAAAAGAAAAAAAAAAACTAATAAAAATTTTAAACGTTTTCATTTCCAAAACTATTCAAACTGTATCCCAGAACGTATGTGCAGTTTATATGCATGATACGAGGGGAGATCAAAAAGTAAATTGCACTTCCACAGCATGGCCATTTATTACACCATCTATACAAAAGCAACACGGCTATAGCAGCATACAATGTAGGTTCACTTTTCCACATAGTCCCCAAGAAACCCTAAATATTTATCCGAACGATCAACCAACTTTTCGATTCCGGATGCATAGAAATCTCCTCCAGCGTTTTCTAACCACACGGTGACAGCCGCTTTCACCTTCTCATCGTTTTGAAATCGTTGTCCACCGAGTTCCGTTTTAAGCTTACCGAAAAGATGAAAGTCGCATGGTGCTAAGTCGGGACTGTATGGAGGATATTGCCAAACCTCCCACTTGAATCGCTGCAGCAGTTCGCACGTTTGGCGTGCCTTGTGAGGTGTTGCGTTATCGTGCAACAAAATCACCCCGGCGCTCAATTTCCATATACAGCAGTGATTTCACGATGAATGTCCGTGCAATTCACCCGTTTGGCCCATAGAAATCGTATTGCTGCTCGCACCTCAAGTTTGGAGTGGACATCCAGTTGACGTGTCACTGCTTTTAGCCCGCTAGTCACACAAAACACGACGGGAAACCACAGCAACCGTCCTATCCGACGTCTGCGCAGTTAGTCCCTTTCTCCGCTTTGCCCAAGATTGCGACACACAGTGCGCTTCTGCAACGAGTTAGTGCAACTTACTTTTTGATCTCCCCTCGTAGATAAGCAATCCAGATTAAACAAGAGAAATTACACTGGAAAAATACATAAAAAGTGAATAACTAAATCTAGATACAATAGTCGTCCTTCCACAAGTCGGCATTCCACAAGTTGGGCAATTCCAAAAGTCGGCAAAGCCAAGATGGCGGACAATGTCTTCCACTCGGGAATTTTTACCTTCAAAAATTAAATCTGTGATCATTATTACGATTAAAATAATGTATGCAAAATTTACTAACTTTAGTTTTCCTAATGCATACAACCTGTTTTTGGGGGTTATAAAAGTTAATTATTGAAATTAATATAAGCCGGCCTTCTTCGAGCTGATTGTTTGCTACGAAATTCGAAATAGCGACCAATTAGAGGCACCCCCTCCCTTGCATAAGCGGCTAAATGTTTCCTTGAACAATTAAAATGTTGACTTGTGATTAAGATTCCCTTAATTTGAAAAAATATTACTATATTTAATCTGGTTTAAATTTTCCTTGCAATTTTCTTCAAAACCTGGTAATTTACTGAGGAGTATAATTATGGACGGAACTTGGCAATGATTGATTTGGTTTGTTTGGTTTTAACGTCCTTTTTAACTGCTACGGTCATTTCAGGACGGCGTTATAGGGGCCGCAAGGGTTCTTTAAGGGTTCTTTAACGTCCAGCCAGCAAACGACTACACGGGACCAAGGGCTTTACTTCCCTTCCGAAGGCAGTGCGTGATCTCAGGATAACTTGGCAATGAAGTAGATGAAAATACCTATCATGGAATTCCACAAGTCGGAATAATCCACAAGACAGTAAGTTCCTGGAACCAAGTTTGCCGACTTGTGGAGGGATGACTGTACTAATTTCTAAATAAACTTGGTCCTTTGATTAAGGCATTACTAGCCTTTACAACCTGTCGACCAGTTGCTAGAAACTATACTTGCAAACAACCAAAAAAAGTGAAGATGGGAGATAAATTGGGTAAACCAAACAGCCACACCACGTCCATTCTCGACTTCATTCCCACATTGAGCATCGCATCGACTCAATTATTAATAAATACACAGAAATAAATATTTAATGCATGCCCATATTACAAGGGTGTCGAAGTAAAGGGATGTTCCGGACGTATCTCAAACATTTGCAAAAAAAAAAAAAAAAAGTAATAGTTTTCAATTCAAATCGTTGGCAAGATCATTTGACAAGACATTGAAGATATTGACGAGTAGAAAAGGGGGATAATGACGATCGGGTCAAGAGGAAGCAGGACACCATGCAAAAGGCTCTTGCAGGGCCCTATTTTCATAAATGTTTGTTTCATGGAAAGTCAAGGCGCAGGAACTTCAAAAGCACTGGGCGTTGTATAGCTTCTTCGTTCACCAGTTTGTTTATTTCAAAGAGATAAACAATGACACGAAGCGGGAAGAGATGTGAATACATCAGTAAAACCAAGCCACCCTAGTTGTTGCGCAACTTCCCAATTGCCAAAAGTGTTGCTCTTGACTTTCTGGCCTCCGACAATGACAGCTTGCCACAGCCATCTAGTTATGCCTCGAGATTACTGATGATCTCATTACCAGCAACTAGTCGACAGTGTATAAAGGCCCTAAAGCTACAAGGTGTATCAACAGCCTTCATCTGATTTCAAAATTCTATATTTTTTTAAAATCAACTTACAAATGTGGGACAAGTTTACAAAATATCAGAATATACTTAAGTACTGACATGGCAGCATATATCGCATTTTCGCGAATATATCCCGCATCCTTGTATAACCTGAGTGGTATATTCACGAAAATACAGTTAAGTGTCAATGATATACTCAGATTTCTCCCATACTTGTTGAAGCATGTCTGGTGTCACTTCATTTATGGTGGTTTTGATTTGAATTTTGAGCTTGTCCAGATTTGCTGGTATGGGCAGCACATAAACACGACCCTTAACAAAGCTCTACAAAAACTCACAAAAAAACAGGTCGGGGGAACGAGATAGCTACAATTGAAGTTGGGTCGCCATTTCGGCAAACTGAGAAGAGTCCACTATACTTTTCAGACACACTTGGGAGACTTATAGGGGCAGTGAAACAAAACTTCATGATCCCCTCTTTCCAATGGAATGCAGATCGTTTATCTGCGATCAATGGTTGTGATGTATGGCATTTTGAAATCGAATGAAGCTTTTGGTACACATGTATATTATGAAATTTATGAAAAATACAGCATTAAATTTCTAACAAAATCAATATTTCCATTTTTGAAAGCTTTGAAGCCCAAATCGAGTATTAAGTTTTATCCCAAACGAATTTCAAAGAAGAAGACCTATCGTACATCTTACAAGTTTCGATACCGGAAATACTACAAAGGACTCAAGAAACAGAAAAAGAACAAAGTTGACACGCCTATGCTTACACCTATATCTGTAAAGACACCTGAAAGCGAGCTTCCACTTTGCGATCTTGATCTTCCTCTCGCCTGCGTCTGTGATGCTTAGAACCCTATGACATTTGGCAATACTTCAAATATAAATGGCAAGATTTCACGCAATCATTTCAACACCGATTATTCAAATGGGGAAACAATCAAAATCAAATGGCATTACGAGCATTTTAAAAAAATTGTTAAAAGACATTTAAACATGAAAGGTAACTGAATCGACAATCAAATTTAATTTCAGGATTCTTGGCTAACTTTACAATTCTTCTGCGTATGCCTTCAACTGATCAATAAATAAATTTAAACCTGAAAACTTTTTTTGTACTACTACATCAGATTCCAGAACTTACAGAATTTATAAGCATATAAAAAATTGTATAATTATTATAAATTTTAAGTCAAAAGATAGAACATTATAGGGGGCCAGTTTAAAGTCATATACAGCACATTTGATATCGTTTATAACAACTTCTAAGAGACCATGAAAAATTGGTTATTATATCCAGCTGTCATTATAACCGATATCGCTTTTTATCTGGTCTTTATCCTTCATATCAATGTAAACATGTAATTATTTGATTGGAAAATGTTGGATTCGAAGGGATTTTAAAGGATCTCGCGAAGTTTCCAAATCGTGAAAAGGTAGCATGAGACCAGATTAGAAACCAAAAACAAACAACTAAATTAAGCACCCCCCCACCTTTTTTTTTTTTTTTTTTTTTTTTTGCCGTTTTCATGGGGAAAAATATTCTCAAATTTAAAATACCTCCGTTTTTTCAATGTACTGAAGATTAAATTCCCCTATTACACCAGCAGATTGCCATACTGACCCGTTACACTGTTTTTGCCGAATTACTAATTTTCTTTTGGTTTTTGGACACCCTAATTTTTTTCCACTGTTCTTTACATATTTTCCCAATTAACTGCTTTGCTTCAAGGTCCTCAGTTTGTTTCCAATTTTCAACTAATTTTCACATTATTTTTTTTTTAATGAACAGACATGGTTGCACCACTGTATATAGAGTAAATGTAATCAAGATACATACCAAAGCAGAATTTATTTCTAACTAAATATCATAAATTTAAAAGAAAATTAATAAAAAAAAACATGGCACCAAGAATTTTTTTTTTTTTTTTTTTTTAGCCATCGCATGTGAATTTAATCAGATTTCATTTTTTTTCTATCGTTTTTCTGAAAGAAAAAAACCTTGGCACATTCTGGTAAATACGGTATATTCAATTCTCTGAATACTTCGCGGTTGTTGACACCAGACTCCAGCACCAAATAATGCTAGGTTTTTCTTCCACGGTTATGGATTTTCATTTAAGAGCAATTCTTTGTTAATACAATTGCAGCAGTCACACGAGCTCAGCTAACTTGGGCTAAAAACGGAGTAGGTTTTCCAACTCAAAAAATTTTTCCTCGCTAAAAAGCCGCTTAGTTGTCAATACTGAAACTAAGGGACTGACGAAAGGGAACGGCAGTGGAGCATATGGCCTTGTGAATAAATTCTTAAAAACATGAGTCTAGGGAGATCTTTCCCACGGACACCCGCATTTCTTAATCACCAAAAAGGGGTGGTTATAACCATAAGGGGATCCCCATTTTAGTTGAAAAGTCTGCCACAGTGTTTTAACTAGGGTGACCAACTGTCGGGATTTTTCGGGGCGTCCCGATTTTTGTGGCCTTTAAGATGGGTCCAGATTTGATCCTAGCAGGATGCCTTTTGTACCTAAATTTCACGTTAATTGAAAAACAAATTTGCGACAAATACTTTCCTTGCTTGTTGTTTTTTGCGCTATCCCGGATTTTTTTGGTCAATGTCCCGAAATTTCCGGGTTAAGAGTTGGTCACCGTAGTTTTAACTGCTATTTTTGGTCATTTAGATAAGAAACCAAACTTCATAGAAAAATATGGTCGTTATAAGTGATTTCAACTATATATGGTCCAATCATAATGCCATTTATCTCATTTTAGAGATAAATATCTGATATTCACTGCAGTGTCCATTGCTTTAATGCAGAAGTAGCATTTAAGTTGTGTTTTAGGACACAAAATGATGGGCTTCATGGGTAGAATGAAAATTAGATGCCTTTTCAAAGAGAAATTTTTATTATGTTGAAAACTTTTAACATTGCAATTATAGAACAAAGAAGCAAGAGGTAACCACTATTCCACAACGATAATTTATTGGCACTTATTCTTTGTTCTATTATTGTCCACCGTTTCAGACAAGTCTCCAGTTTGCAATTATAGATGTATAAGAAATTCTTTGTTTTCAACAAAACTATTTCAGGGCGCTCAGACCACTTTTGGCTTTGTCCTGAATTATTAAAAACATTTCCTTATTTATGGAATAGCAACAAGTTTCATTCTTACTACCGCTGCGTTGTTCTTCATCAGCCAGTAGTCTTCACAGTAATTCATTCATCCTGAAGAGAAGGATGCAAATGCATGAGGCATCCTTTATATGCTTTCTTGAAATAAAAACTAGACCATATCGTGAAATACAGCCTATCAAATCCCTCAGTTTATTTAACTTCCTACCATGCTCAATGTTGATGCATGATTAATATGATGAAGTGGTTCTCTGGGGATGGATTAAACTGGAAGGTACCAAAAGTTGAATAAAGGAGCTACTTATGCATGTGCATAATATGCACCAACTAATAATGCAACACATGGATGCTAAGGATGCAAATGGGAATAGGCAGGAAATAGTAGTCAATCCCCTAAAGCACATAATTTTGTTATACAGGGTGTATCTATATATTTGAAACAAACTCTGAGGGTTATTTGTGGAATCAAAACAAAAATGCTCTTATGAACTTATAAAGCATTGTTACCAAGTTACATGCAGTTCATGCATGATGTGGCTCCAGCGCACTTCTGTTTGGATGTATGTCGGTGGATGGAACGTTGAGTCCAGTGCATTGGCCTGAAACACGAAAAGGAATCCAGTCCTTATATCGCTGGATTTTTATGTGAGGATACATGAAAAGTTGTGTGTACCAAACCCAGTTAACAACAATGATCTGGAAGAGAGTATCAATAACGCCTGTGTAGCTGTTCAGCTTTGCCAGTCCATTGTTGCTCATGGCAGACACCTTGAGCATCTCCTGTAATGTGGCCAATGTCTAGAGCATCTCTTGAAGGTTTGTTACAAATGCTTTGATAAGACCCTGTTACAAATAAACAGTGATCTAAGTATGGTTTTTGAATTTCTTAAATGTGACTTGCAGCAGACCACATTTTATATACGTAGACCGTAATTATTTTTCTTATTTTCAAATCTTAAAGACTTAAGATTATTGAACTCCTCGTGCACTTATATGACGTATCTTTAGAACTCCATTCATTATAGACCAGACATATAGGCATAAAAAAGAAGTAAAAATAAAAAGCAATAATAAAACAACTGCAGGATGTCCCACTCCTCTCGGCCCGATTTGTGCTTATAAAAATCAAACTAATGGTCATGATTTAATAAAATTTGTAATGGACCTCTTTCAGAGAGTCGTCAGAACAGAGAGAATAAATAAAAAAAACAACACTATCTTGCACTGGTTTCACTGATCTAAACAATTATGGCATGAAGTAAGTATGAAATCAAAGCTGCCAGAAACCCTACATCTGAATACTGACTGGTGCTTAGATGGCTGGTGTTAGCATCTCAATTATGGCTTTTCCAGAACGACTCATCGAGTGTGTTTAATGAGTGGTCAGAACAGTAAAACTGCAAGAGAATTTCCCCAGGGTAAAACCATCAATCGGCAATATCAATTAAAGAGTATCAAAAGAGGAAGGACATGGAACCGTTCTTCAAATAACTAAGGTGCCCGGCACGAAAGAAAAAGGAAACTGGCGCACGTGTAAATGAATAAAACTCGTTCAACCAATCAGAAACTGACTGGAAACAAGGTATTACTTATACCTGGCTTCTTTAGTAAGTAATGCCTTGATTCCTGTCAGTTTCTGATCGGTTGAACGAATTTTATTCATTTACACATGTGCCAGTTTCCTTTTTCTTTTGTGTAAGTACAATAGTGGTAACCATACAAACACTTCTGCTCATACCACTGACAACATAATGTCACAAATGGCATTTAACCACAGGTGAATCATTCAGTCCCACTGACCTCTGCTGAACACCATAAAATTTGTCTACAATGGGCACAAGAGCATCAAAACTGGACCTAAAAGCCAAAATAGTACTTTTTCAATTAATCAAATGTTTACACAAACTCTCCTGGAGTTTTCTGGACAGTGCTTTGAAATTTGCAGTGCAATCTTAAGTTTATACCCATGGCCTTATAAGTTGCACATGTAGTACTAATACTAAATTTTTTAGTTTTAATTAAAAAGGTATCGGTAGATAGCAGAATTTAAGCTATGGCTCTTAAAACCTTTGTACAGGGTTTAACTAAACTTTCAAAAATTCAAGGAGTGATTCTTTGGGATATTTTAAAAATCTTTTATACTTTGATGATTTTCAGAATGCAGCTTTGTTTCAAAGATACAGGGCAATAAAGGTTTTTTGACAAAAACAATCTTTTATTACCTAATATACAGGTAAAGCTTCTTAATCTACAAAAACTGTTGAAAATAACTGCCACCTTCTAGGATGCATGAATTCAATCTTGTCATTGACTGGCGAACTCTTTCAAACATACCAGGGTTGTTTCTTATTGCATTACACCCATCAACTGTCCGATTTGTCAAATCTTCTGTATTTTCCACTTGTGTAGCATAACTAACAACTTCAGATGGTCCCAGAAAAAAAATCCATGGGATTTAAGTCCAGGGATCAAGTAAGTGAGGCCGACCAATCCTGTCGTCTTAATAAGTTATCTTTTTTACCCCCTTGAATTTTTGAATGTTTTAGTAAACGCCCTGTATAATATCATTACTTGTATAACAAAACTGAATGGAAACAGAAGGAATCATGAAGCTAACAGGAGGAATTGGGCAGCAACAACAAACCTATCGTGGATCTAAAGTGTAATAACTACTGTTGAAGCTTGTAGAAACGCAGTTTTGCTCTGGAGTAAAGCTTCTTTGAAGGCTCATAGAACAATCTTTATCTTAATAACACTGCTGATTAGCATACCCTTAACAAGTGCATAGTCTTTCCTGATGCGACAGTAGGATAATGTAACATGCCCTAAAAGCAGCAAGAGAAACATGACTGCGACTTCCAAGTGCTAATTAGCCCCACCTTCCCAGATCTTAATTCCATGGAGCATATGCGTGTTGAGCTAGAAAGAACTGATCAAAACAATGAGCCTCCTATAGCAACAAGAAGCAAATTGATGCGTGTTCTCACAAGTGCTAGTCCTCACAAGATGCCAGTGAACATCTGAAGGTAAAATGTTATTCAGTAGGTGTTCATAATAATTATATCAATGTACAGGATTATCAAAATCTGAAACCTGTGGAGAACTTTCTACTCTCGCAAATGACAACTCGAAACACAAAATCCAAATAATACGCTCGATGTTTATTAAATAGAAAAATATTGATATAAAGTTGCCGATAGCTGGCATCGTACCCTGAGAAAGTATTCTAGAAATATTCAATGTGTCCCCTTTAGTTTCCAGAATGTTTTCCACAATTGAACGGTAAGTCTCCAATCCCCAAAACATGCCAATGTATGCTCGTTCAGCTGTGGCAGAGTTACAGGTTTATCAAGGTAAACCTGATCCATCAAGAAGCCCTTATCCTGAGGGGAGAGATAAGTTGAGCGAGAAGGCCAAAGTTTTGGAAAACTGTGGCAGAGCAACCATGCACTGATGAAGATTTGTCCTAATATGGGGACATGCGCCATCCTACAAGAATATCGTGTCCTGAATAAACTGATTTTGCTGAATTTCGAGGGTCAGAGAGAAAGTCTCTTCTTTTTTTTTTTTTAATACATGACTTGTAGTTTCCATGTTGTCGCTAATCTCAGGTAATGCACGAGATTGCAATCTTGCTACAGTGCCATCTATAGACTTTTTTTTTTTTTTTACACGGATGAATCGGGAATTATTTTGTAATGGCCACTGTTTAGCCACTTTCATATTTTTTAGCCACCAGTGTTGCAATTCTAAAAGAGCAAGTTTTTTCCTGCTAAAAGAGCAAAAAATCGGCTGCATTCAATTGCACTAAAAAATTAAATGTACTAAATGTTGATGTAATCTAATTGTTATGCCAAGCTCAGTATTTCATCAATAGGAAAAAGTTTCAAGGCCAACAAAAAAGACGGGCTCTGGTACTGAAAAGTCATCTGATCAAAACGGGTCTAGCCACAATTCAACCTTCGTTTCCAAGCAATAAAAACGTGGATGGGGGGCAATGGCAAAGTGGTGATCAGCAGCTCGAACCCCGTTTTACAAATAGCAAGCACCATCTGCATTGTACGGTATCTACCCAAAAGTATCCAGACACTTTCAATTTAGACGTTTTATCGAATATCTAGAAGAGGATGTTACACCCCATGTATTTCAATGAAAGTTTTCTCCTGAAAGCAAATAGGGGACAAGCAACAAATGAACAAAAAAAAAATGCTTGAAATGAGTTGTAGTTATAGCATGATTGTGAGGCTTCTTTTACTTGTGTTCACTTGTACGAGTTTAATACGTACAATCATGGAGATATAAAGATTCCTTTAAAAAAAAAAATTGAAATTTTTGTTTATAAGGTTTTTGTTTATAAAATGCAGGATTTAAACTCAATGGAATGCAATTTTCATGAAATTGACAAATTACAGTAGAGACAACACACTGAGATCAGAATATAAAAATATTTGATGAAATAAGAGCATTTTTACTAAATAACTGCGTATATGCAAGCATTACCAAAATGCCTTTTGCATAATTTATTAGCCAAATTTATATAGCTACTCTTATAAAAAAAAGCCCGAGCAAATGCAGTGAAAATTCAGAAAGATATCGTCGATAGAGTGGGTTGAATTTCAGTTGCTCTCAAGATTAAACAAAACACTAAGGGTTTTCTCCAAATTTTTATTTTTGTACACTGATATGAAGCCAATAAGAGGTAATTTGCCTTCAAATCAACGTAAAGAGAAAAAGTTGATACTGGTGTCTGGTCCAAAAATAAAAATGTTGAGAAAACCACTTATAGTTTTATTTTTGAAAGCAAGTGAAATTCAAATCATTCTATCAACTATATCTTTCTGAATTTTTACGCTATTTGCTTGGGCTTTTTATAAGAGTAGCTCTATACATTTGGCTATTAGATTATGCAAAAGACATTTTGATGATGCTTGCGCTAAGTTAAACATTGTTTAGTAAGTGCTCATATTTCATCAAGTATTTAATATTTTTCTATTCTGATTGCAGGGTGTGGTCTCTACTGTAGTTGCCAAGTTTCCTGAAAACAGCATTGCATTGTGTTGAAAACCCTGCATTTTATAAACAAAAGCATACGAAAAGATTTCTGTTTTTTTAAAGGAATCTTTATATCTGCATGAATATACTTGTTCTCATACAAATGAATGTATAAGTAAAAGAAGCCTCATGCATATGCCACAGCTACAACACGTTATTTTTTACAAAGTGATCCCAAACATTTTCTTTGTTCAATTTGTTGCTGGTTCTCTATTTACCTTCGGGAGAAAACCTTCGCTGAAATATGACGTGTAACATCCTCTTTACACCCCTGAAGTTTCAGGATAGTTCATCAAGTATTTTTCTAGATGTTCGACAAAACGTCTAAAATCGAAAGCGTCTGAATACTTTTGGGTAGACAATGTATGTTCTTCGAGTTTCGTATCATTTGCAGTGAAAGCAATTCCATAGATAAAAATAAAAGTACATATTTTCCACAATGAACAAAAATGAAAGTGTCAATCCAAATCAAAAATTGAAAAAAAAAAAAAAATTAAATTTTTCACTTAATTTTACTCTTAAAACTTTTTACATTCACAGATCTATAAGATGAGATTAATGTTTAAAGAAACAATTTTTTCAATCTAAAGAAAAAAGAAAACTCAAGTCATATTCATAATCGACAGCACATTTGATAGGTGGGTCGTTGGATTAAATGGTACATTCTATATCTACCTGAGCAAAAATAAAATTTAAACAACAATTGAAATCTAAGTTAGAAACGAATGTTAAATTATAAGTAATCATGGGTTAATCAATTGTAAAACTAAATTTTATCGATTTACTTCATGCTTGTAGTATTGTTGTAGAAAGAAAAAGTCTTACTCTTTTAATAAAATTTCATGAAAATAATAAATAAATAAATAAATGAATAAACCGGAAAATTTCACTTTACTTTTGAATTCGTAATTATTAAATACGTTCCACACATGATTGAATTTGAAATTAATAATCTTAAAATTAAAAACGAGGAAAGTCGATCACGAGTTAAGTGGTGTAGAAACAAACTGTGAATCCACCAAAAAATATAAAAACAAACATAAAATGGAAAAAAAAAAAATAATCGCACTTTTCGATATGCTATTTACAATTTTCCACGTGCGATTTCACTTACCATTAATAATAATAAATATAAAGTTCATGAAAAAAATTATTTATAGACATTAAAATTCCTTATCACATTGTTCATCTTTTCTGAAAACATTTCTTAACAACAGAAACTACACCACTCTATAGTTCTCCATTTCTACTGAAGAGAAGAAGAGAGAGTGTCAGCAGAATCTTCCAGTCGATTTTCTGATGGAGAAATAGATGGCGCAGCAGATTCTTGTTCATTACAACAGTCGAGAAAATTCCAATTTCTCTCAAATATAGCGTAAGAAGAATGTGGCAGAGCATCCACAATAGCATCTTTTAGTTGTTCAAAGAACGTTCTATACACTAGAGAGTCTGTACTAGTAAAATCAAAGTCTGCTACTTCAATAGTTAAACGGTGACGTGTTTGAATATAATAAAATAAACCCATCACAATTATCGTGATAGCCAACAGGCTGCCTACAATAGGGATTATAATTGTGGACAGCTGAGCTTCCGGAACACCTGCAAGAAAAAAGATAATCACTGATCGAGAAAAAAAGAATAAAATAAAAATTATAAAATTAATATGTATAGGCAAAGACTGCACATAGGCACAACTTACCAATAAATAAAAAAAAGGATCAATTATATTTAACACTTATTTTCTTCTTTTAATCTTCGAACTAAAAGGTTTTTATGTTCAAAGACATTTAGCAGTATGATACAGCAAAACTCCAGATGTTAGGCAAGTTATGTTCCAGCGCCTGACTACTTATCTAGCAAAGTCCTCTAACTAGTATCATCAATTAGGATCCTGGCTAATTTAGTGTTCTTTGTTTCACCGAAAATCAATGTACATAATCACTGCAATCATTGCATGCAAATTTAACTGTGCCGGATCATCAAATTCATGTGAAATTTACAAAATATTAATACTGTGCTTCATTTTTATAAAATCCATACACTGTACTAAAAGTATATTCTTTAAATTCTAACTAGGTAACAGCAGCCAATTTTTTGGGCTAGACATGTTGAAGAAAAAAGGTGTTGCTTTGAAATGTTTCTGTTCAGAAAATGTATCCATAGTAGCAAAATATTCATTTGCTAGATTGTTGTTTCTTCTCTCTGTACATCTCTCTAGTACAGTGGTACTCAAATTATAAGACCAGGCGTTTTTTTGGTTTTTTTTTGTGCATCATTTTTTCTAACAATTTTTATATCCGTAATGAATGCAAATGTCAAACAAAACTACAACTTTGGATGAAGTAAAAATAATTCTGGAATCTGTTATGCAAAAAACAAACAAAACACATGTGCAAAAGTACAAGACCACCCTGAAAAAATGGAACTCTCATACCACTTTTTGCATATAAATTAATTGGCACAACTAATCGAACTTCAGGAGTGCTGCAGTACAATCAGAAGGAACATCAGCGGTTTATAGACAATGCCTAAGGCCACACATCTCAGCGAATCTGAAATCCGACAAAATTGGATCGGAAATGGGAGATCCTGTCCCAAGATCAACATGATTGTTAGATCACTACTCTGGATTTTTTTTCTTATGGGTACACATTTACTCCTTGATGTATGAAACCCTATTAGAACCCCAATACTGCTTTCTATGACCCAAGCTGCCCTGCCTCCTTGTACAACAGACAACAGAGATATTTGAAAGAGTGCAGAAAAAATTTCCTGTCTCCTTGTAATGCATATACTAGTGGTCGCCACTTTGATCACTTGCTCTGCTGTAAGTTGTGCTATGAGGTTTAAGTTGTCTATGGATAATACGAAAATATGAAAGCAGCGTACATAAATTTTCCTCACACATATTACTACAAGTTCTCATGAAGCTTGAAATATGAATTTCTGACTACTGGTTCTACACTGAGTATATCTCAAAATACTCAGTTTAGAATCCTCTACCATCTCAGAATTTTTACCCAAAAATGTTAGAGACACTAAAAAGTTACCTACAATGAAACCATCGGGAACAGGGATTTTTGTTGCTATACCCAACACGCCAGCCATTATTACTGATACATCATTATACAAGGCGATTACAAAAGAACTTCACACTTTTAAAAATTTATTACATCAAAGCTATTCAGAATATAGACACACCACATACGGATTCTTAAAAAAAAACTCTTGAAGTTTATTGTGACACAGTTAAAGATGTTCAATATGCCCCCCTGTCGCGACACGGCATACATCAATGCGGTAGTCAAATTAGTCCCAAACCCACATTAACATGTCTCCATCAATCCCAAGTATCGCTACCGTAATGCGTTCTTTCAGCTCATCTAGGTCACGGGGAAGGGGTAGGGTGAAGACCTTGTCCTTTACACACCCCCATAAAAAGAAATCACAAGATGTGAGGTTGGGGCTCTGCAGTGGCCACTTTGCAAGTTCCAGGTTATTGTTTGCTCGACCAATCCACCGCTGTGATTTCTTTTTATGGGGGCGTGTAAAGGATAAGGTCTTCACCCTACCCCTTCCACATGACCTAGATGAGCTGAAAGAACACATTACGATAGCGAAATGTGGGATTGATGGAGACATGGATGAAAGAATCCGTATGTGGTGTGTCTATATTCTGAATAGCTTTGAATAAATTTTTACAAGTGTGAAGTTCTTTTGTAATCACCATGTAATTCTATTTTGAACAGTTTTAAAATTGCCTCCTTAATATCTAAGAAACTATAGATCACGCAACAAAATAAGGGAGCAAAACTAGCGAGAGCCAATCAGATTCAAACAGAAGTTGATTGGTTAGGTTTTCTAGCTTGCAGTGAAGGAGAATCGTTAAGACTAGTCCAGAGAAATTTTTCCTTCAGACACTTTTAGTGATTTCCTTGGAAGTATTATAAGCATTCCTTTTCCTATCATATCAAATCATAATAGCTGATTATCTCATCATTATAGCCATAGAAATCAATCGAGTTATGCTGGATATCAACTCAGTATTGTTATAGTCAGTATGTCACTATAACAAAAATCTACACAGTTTTTAGCACGAGAGCAAAAGAAACTAGCACATGCGTAATTAGTGTAGTTTTACTGATAATTTAAAGAGTTTAAAAAAAACAAAAAAAACAAATACTCACCACTTAATATATTAATACCAAGAACTCTAACTTTACGATTAATGTCGTTGCTGATGTTGATAAGAATTTTGTGATGGCCTGTATGCTCAAAGTAATAAATGGTGCGAAATTCACAATCATTAGTTGTCACCATGTTCGAGCATGACATGTTTTCTAGAGTGGCATTATCATTGTCAATGGCATTCCAACAATAAACCCATGGAGAACTGTAAAACAAAATGTAGTCTGTTTTACATATGCTAATTCTACATAAATAACATAATTGTAGACCTATTTGCATGCCTGCACTGATTAAAGAAAAGTTTGTAGCAATTTTCAGGAGACATGGCATTAGATATAAAATGCTAATGAAAACAAAGTTCTTCCTAAGAAAGTTGAATCAGATAAATTTTTTTAATAATTTTTGAGAGATATTTTTAATAAACAAACAGATTCTATTTTACTTTTATATTACACAGATCACAAGTAATGAGGATATTATTTTTAATGTTTTGACACTGCAGTTGCTCCCAATCCAATCCTTTTAAAACAAAGTTGCGTCTTCCTTGTGTGTATGTCCTTCAGAATCTGGCAGAAATAGTCAATGGCGATTGTCATACCATGGGACCGGGAACAATTGCTGTCGCTTCGTAGCCATCACAACCAGGATCATCAGTAATGGGTATGCAACCTTCTTTGATCTGCTTGCACCAATCAAATACTTTACTGTGGCTGGGCTGAGTGTTTCTTCTCCGAACTATACCTGAAGTGGCCTGTAAATTTCATCCAGTTTCACAGTTTCATTCACAAAAAGAACGTCGTCACAATACACTGTTCCGTATCTGACGACTTCGGTCGTCATTTTTATTACTGGTCGTGTAGCCTGCAACTGTGCAACACCTGTTGGTGACAGATTCACTTGGGAGCTTCATATAACTGACAATAGATTTGCAGGCATGGTTTATTTTGCCTATGAAAAAAAATCCTGTTTGCCTTGAACAACCTGTTTACATTATAGTGCCCGGCACGAAAGAAAAAGGAAACTGCCACTTCCGTAAATGAAAAAAAAAACTTGCTCAACTACTCAAAAACGGAAAGGAAATGGGGCATTACTTATTACTGATGCAAGGAATAAATAATACCCCGTTTCTTGTTCATTTCTGACTTTGAACGAGTTTTTTTTCATTTACGCATGTGCCAGTTTCCTTTTTCTTTCGTGCCGGGCATCATAGTCAGCATGACTTAATGAAACAACCCTCATTGTTCCATTAAAAAGTAATATAAAAATTCTAATAATTAAGTTTGATGTTGGAGGGGGGGGGGAGAAAATTGTTAAAAATCAATATTACATCACCTTCATGGGTTATACAGCTACAAAGTTTTTTGAACACAAGTGATGGAATTTAAAGTACACTAGACCGCTTATCCATCACATGACGGGTTTATTTTCTAATTGTGTGAAGGCCTTCTCTCTCGTTGATTATGACTCTACAGAATTGGAACTTAACTAAAAAATTTTAAATCAACACTAAACATTTTTCAGTTTATTTAATCCACAGCAATGAGTATTGTCTTACCACGACAATCCCTGGCTTCCGATTGTTGTAACTTTCTTTGTTGGCTTCAGTCAGACAGACGAAGATAATTAGTATATTAGAAGATAGAATAAAATGTCCACCAATCATATAAATTATTGACCGGTGGACATAGGCTGGACCGAATAGAGAACTACTTATGACATCACATCCTATCCCTGTGTCCGTTCCGAAATCCTTTCACAATGTCAGATTACATGCTCCTCAAAAGCTATCTGGTTATGCAATAAACATTTCAGGTCCTCCCGATGGCATTTCCTTATCTCAAGAGCTTCATAAATAAGTACCTAACCTAGACTAATCTAGCCTCCGGGTTCTTGGCTTCATGAAATATCGTCAGTTTCATGAATCAGTAAAATCCGGTGCCTATTCCTTACCAAATGTTTCACAAAAGCTGATTTACTAACGTTATTAATCGTTATAAAATATTTTACTGGATTAATTATTAGGTTGTTTTATTAAGTTTTTTGGTTTCTAAATTTGTTTTCGACATAATTTTTTTTTCCTCCAAAACTTGACGAAAACATAAGGGTTGGCTAAGATTCAAGCCTATACAGGGTTTTTATATTATTCTCTCATCATCATTACTTAAAATGATTTCTCTTATAATGATTCAAATAAAAATGTTTTTAAACAAATTATTAAAATATCTTAAAATTTAAACTTAAACCAACATTCAAACTAAAAACTCAAAATAAAATAACAGTTTTTAAACATACAAAACATTTAGACCAACTAAAATAACTTAGAACTGAATAAAGAACCAGGAAAATTAACAAAAGAACCTCTAGGCAGGTTCATTCCTAAATACTACATAAAAATTTTACAACTAGAATGTTAGAAATGTCATTAATAGAGCATAAGCACTATTATACATACCTGCCATCACATTCAATGGTCAAATCGACAATATCGCCACGTTTAAGTAATGTACTTCCAGTGGCATTGACTGTGCGAATAGGATCTACAAAATATAAAATTAAATATAATGAAGTATTAAATAGATATTAAAATTATTTAAGAAATTGTAAATCAATATTTTAAGATTTAAAATTGTAAGCAAGAGAGATTTATTCTAACAAATGTCATTCTCTATTCATTGCTAAAACAGATAAAAGAAAAAAATAAAAGATATTCTTATCAAAAAATTTTATTCTCATCTCTAATATAAAACTAAACAGACAGCTGGAAAGTAAATGTTAAGTAGACAAGTACATGTAGATTTGTTGTAATTTCAGTCATTTTAAATGTTATATAGGATGATGTAAATGTCTTTACCAGATTTCAAAATCATGTATTTATTGTTAAAATAAACATGCAGCGGTTTACAGTAAAGTACAAAATATTCGTCATATCAGCAAGTTTTGAAATGGTGATTTACAGATGTTCAACATGACTCCTGCCGACTGCTAATGAAACTCTGCCAAACATGCTGATGTTTTCATCATCGGTACAAGGCTGCCAGGGTTTCCGCTGCTGATCACCACTTTCGCCAATGGCCCCAAAAAAACATCGAAATTGTGATTTTTATTTAGAAGTGGCGATAGTCGGAGGCAGAAAAAAAAATAACAGTGACACCAAATCCTAATCTGGAGCTATTCTTGAATTACTCCTAGGGAGCTTAAAATTTTTGGATCATTTTAAAGCAAACATAATGTATCAATTTATCTTCTGGAAGCCATAAATATAACGTCATAAACAACTTTTTCCTATTTGTCAAATACCACATTTGGCATAATGGTTAGGTAACCTAGGTTATGTCGTCATTACATGTTTCGCGATTGACACTAACGTTCGATCAGTGTTGCCAACTTAGCGAATTTTACACCAAAATATGGGGATTGTAAATAAAGTAGTGGCAACATAGAAAATAAACAATTTATAATGTGCATACAAGTACAATTGCATTACATTCCTTCAATATAATCATAAGCAAAGTTTTGTACCTTTTGCTAAATGTCAAGATGCCATAGGAACAGTTGGCAAGGTGTTGGTTGTTAATGACAGTGCCAGAATGCCCTATTAGCCAGCAGACAGATGTCTGATGACCGAGACCAACTTCTACGGATAATTCCTGGACAGCAACTACTCTTCTTACTGGATCAACTGTTTTATGCACTCTACACATCGACAACAGCACCACCTCACGCCTCCCATATCGTGTTTGTGCATGCCAGATCTTCTGCGACTTTCTGAACTAGGTTGCCAATACTTTATTTACAATCCACGTATATGCTGAATTTAGCGAATTTAATTGCCACTACTTTAATTTCATTAGTACAATTGAATACGGTGGATTTTTGCTCGGTTTTAGGGGAGGAAATTTTTTTTTCCGTTGGCTAACAAAATACAAAAATGATCCACTTAACAGCAGCTATAAAAAAATAAAAAAAAAAAAATTCCAGATCCACTTCTAGCTCCATATGCATTTTCGCTTACACAAACCATCCATTTATTGGAACATTTGATGCCCATTTCATTGTTCATAGCAGTAAGGCTTTCATTCCGAATCTTGTAAGAAATCGAACTGGATGGTTATGCTGATTCACAGATATTGAAGATAAAAATGCAAAGCACAAAACATTATCTGCTGATGGGTTGCCATTAAAGAAAACAACTAAGACTGGGAGACCTCTATTAGCAACTTCAACAAACATGATGATCCCCTCTTTCCAAAAGTAGGTGGGTCGTTCAGCTGCTATCAACAAGTTTTTAGTTACTTTACTTTGATTGGGTAACAGACTTTTGAATCACGATTCATGATTGATATATTGGTGTATAAGGAATTTCAAAGGTAGTCCTATATTCTCTTCCCTCTTTTATCAGCAGAAATCTCATTGTATTTCAAAAAATCTAAATTATTAAATATGCTACAGTTATTAGAGAAACAATATTATCAAACTATTACCTCTGGCTCGCACCATGTAGTTGAAAGAAGCCCATCGTATGACTTCGGATGCTTTGTAAGCATTTACAAAGATTAAGACTTTGTAGTCGCTTGATGAAGTAAAATTATGGGTGAGATTCGCTGATCTGCTATCAACAAGAATGCTATCGATATACCACCAGTAAAGAATTGTGGCATTTTGAAGAAACCCTCCGGGATCATACAATTTGGTATAAAAGTGAGTTTCATTCCCTGTTGATATGTAATGACCAGGTGGAATCCTTTCATCACCTTCGTAAACTTCCAATTCTCCTGGAATGGTGGCTAAATAAAAGAAGAAATAAAACAACATCATAAATATGCATAAAAAAATAAAAGCAATGTTCAAATGCAAAACTTACGCCCAAAAGGGATTAGAAAACCATAGCTATGAGTAATGTGTTCAATGAAACTTTGTAACATTCAGCTTCTTACAAAAAATATCACATATACCATAATTTTCAGTATATTATACGCAGGGAAAAAAAATCATTGCTACATTAATCATTATGGCACTCCGCCACATTAGGCATCATCAATTCGCGAATTCCTCGATTCAACATTTCCCAGTCGATGATCCTACAGCATGGCCCCCATGTTCTCCAAACATAATGCCCTTAAACTTTTTCAGGTGGGGATATGTTAAGGATAAAGTGTTTGCTACATCGGTCCCTGTAAGGTAAGAATAGCGGATGCGGTACAGAAGACATGATGGCGAATATATGGCGAGAAATTGAATATCATCCAGATGTTGTCAGAGCTACGAAAGGTGACTTATGTTGAAGTGAAAATGAAGTGAATAAAAAATTTTTTACTATGTGACATTGAAAATGCAACAAGATAAAAGTGTGCATAGAAAGTGATAACAAAGAGACAGCAATGAACAATAAGTGATGTTTATTACAACATGATATACGTATACATTGAATGACAACACCATGTGATCCGTAGGTTGTAGGACCACCGTGGGCAGCAATACAGGCAGGATACGTCTAAGTACAGAGTCAATGAGCATGCAGATTGTGTCCTATGGATGTCCATTCCCTGTCAACCATTTGCCAAAGTTTGTCTTCTTAACGTGCAGATGGCAGTGCATGCAAGTAACGTCCAATTGTGTCCCAGACATGTTTGATTTGTGTGAAATCAGGGGAAATTGCAGGCCAGGGAAGCATCTGGGTACTTTGTAGGGCATGTTAGCTGATGCGTGCAGTGTGCGGTCGGACGTTATCCTGCTAATAAATGGCATAGGGCAGTCGCTGAAGGAAGGGTCGTGTCACCGAACGCAGCACCTCATCTATGTATCGTTGGAACGTCTAGGCCATCAATATGAATCAGAGGTGACCTGCTATTGTAGGAGATTCTGCTCCAAACCATGATGCCGCACTGTCACGCGGCTTGCCGTTCCACAGTTGCCGCCGGATTGGACCTGTCACTACATTGGCACCAAATTCTTACACGGCAACCGTAATTGCTGAAACGGAAGCATGACTCTGAGAACATCACCCTGTGTCATTCCACTGACCACGTGGCTCTTTTTTGACACCATTACAAATGTAGGCATCTTTGACATGGGGGTCAATGCCGGTCTTCTTAATGGACGATATGAATGCAGGCCGCTGGCGATCCATCGACGAATAATGGTCCTGGACGAAATGGGAACTTCTAGGGTGTCCTGAACATGCTGCAGCAGGTCAAAGGAAGTGGCCTGGGGGTTCGCCAAAGCTTGCCGGAGGATGAGTCTGTCCACACACGCTAACGTCGCTGGGGCCGCACCGGAACCTCTCAAACGTGCCACATTCCTTTGTTCCATCCATTTTTGCCACAGCTGATGCACCGTGGACACGTGTAGGTTAGTCTGCTGCAATTCGGTGAAAGGACCAACCTGTCCTTCTGAGTCTGATCACCATACCCTCTACCCCTCGTGAAATAGTTTGTGGGAATTGCCTTGGTTGATGACGTCCTGTCATTCTTTGCAATTAAGCATTTCCTCAGCAACCAGAAAAAAAATTGGAAGATGATTTCAGTACAAGATTTTAGTAGCAGAAGTATTGCCAATTATGCAACTTCCTTCCCTTATATCGCATTCAAAACTCGCCAGAAAGCTGCGCAATTCGCATCATTTACATATCTCTGTGAGCTGGGTCAACCCTGCAATTGGCATATTTCTCTGCCCATTCTTTCATGGTGTTGCATTTTCAATGCCACATAGTGTACCAAAGACCGTATGTACCTATGACAGTTTTTTTTAATTAATTTCCTTTATCAGGTAAAGACTTTGAGCTCACCCTGAACATTTAGATCAATTTGAAAATCAGCTAGGTCAAATCATTATGGTGGATAAAATGGCCTAAAAAAATGTCAGGGTGGAAAACAGTCAACAATAATTTTTGTGTAATTGATGCGGAATTAAAAATTTGCCAGCATCTGATGACAAACAATGGACAAATAACATACTGAAAGCGAGTAATTAAATTCATTGAATTTAGTACAATTCAAAGTTTAATGAAACGCATCAGACAAAAGGTTAATAGAACTTAGGCTGTGTTTATAGTGGAAGAGTCGAAGCAAGCAGCATCTACAGGATTTAAACAATGGGTAACGATTTTAATCCTTTAGAATTCTTACCACCCTTTCTCCTTGCTTCCTAGTTCACCATGATGCAAAACTGAAAATATTTCCTTCCTCAAGCCCTTCAGTACAGGGTGATTCAGTCAATTTCTGACTATTTCAGTACTATGATTTATTGACCCATTAATGTTTACAAACTTAGCATTTCATTATGATATTTTAGGCAGTTCGGAGTTTTTATTCCCGTGGAAAAGTCTTGATGATATGCTCAATGTGGCCACCACGAACATTTTGAACTGCTCGCAGCCGAATGGTGAAGTTGTTCATAACTCTATCCAGGATTTCTGCATCCACAAGGGTGAAGCAGTTGACGATGCTTTGTCGCAGCTGGTCTAGAGTTCTTGGTGCTGTAGTGAACACACAGTCTTTAAGGAACCCCCAGAGATAAAAATCACATGGGTTTAAGTCAGGACTCGTAGGGGGCCAAAGAAAGCCACCCCCGAATCGATCTGGAAACCCGTTTGAAATGCCACGATTTCCGAATTTCTGATTGAGAGAGTCTAGCACTTCATTAGTGGTATGAGACCTAGCCCCATCCTGTTGAAACCATTGATGTCGAAGCGGTATACGCCTCCTTCGCAGCACGGGGATGAAGAAGGTTTCCAACATGTTAAGGTAAGTCTCTGACGTTACCGTGCCCTCAAAAAAGAACAGGCCAATGATGCCTTTTTTGGAAATCATGAGGGTGCTGGGAACAACCTTTCGTGGATGACGAGGTGACTTATGGATCTCATGAGGGTGCTGGGAACCCGAAAAACGAACGTTGTGTTTATTAACGTCACCTGACAGATGGAAGAAGGCCTCATCTGACTCCCACAGGTTGTCCACAATGTCCTGATTGGCTTCCATTTCTGCTCGCTTCTGTCTTCCAGTGTCTGTTAACTCCTGATAAACATGGATCCTATACGGGAACAGGTGTAAATCCTTTCTCAAAATTTGCCACGTCATGGTATACGAGACAGCCCTTCTTCAATGGATAGACAGCAAACAGATTTTTTGGTAGGGAAATCGACCAACCTTGTGCGAACATTTTCGACAACTTCGGCCGTTCGAACAAGAGCTTTGCTCTCGCCTTTTTTCTTGCCTTTAACACATCCAGTGGCACGAAATTGCTTGACAAAATCCATGATTGCTTGCCTGCCTGGTGTGTCTCGACACTTATACTCCTTCCGGAACTTTCTTTGCACGGTTACAGGTGATTTTGTCTCGAAATACCATTCGACAACCTTGAATTTCTGCTCTGTTGATAAAGCGGGCGCCATTTTTCAACAATACGATTTTCATGCAGCGCCGTTGCAACAATACAAACTCCAACTATTTAGAATTCGATATGGCGCTCATATTCTTTCAATTGTTTATCCCTAATGCACGTCATTCGAGTGAAATGGTCAGAAATTGACTTAATCACTCGGTATTTTATAAAAATTGTGTTGTTTAGCTCAACTCTTCCATTTTGAACATTGCCTTATTCATTTAGCTAATCCATTTTTTGTAAATTACAAACAGCAGCTTTGATTGCAATTGGTTAAAACTATTATCAGTAATGCAGTCATGGATTAAATTTTTGTTAGTAAATAAAAGTCATGGGTATGGAACAATTTTTTAATATAAACGCAACACATTAGATTAGAAGTGAAACAACAGACAAAAGCTCATTGGGAAGCTCCTGATCTTTTACCAATTGATAAAGTATTGGTACATTATCACCATATCTGCTTTAAGATGGGGCTTTTACAAACACAAGTCGGGCATGAGAAAGCATAGAATACAAAAAGAAAAACTTTTAACACAAGAATAAAATAAGTGTAAAATAACAAAATATGGTTAATTTTTAGTATCTGCAGATGGTTGCTGAAGCAATAATGCAATAGTACTGGTAAGCTTGACCAGTGCAGCTAGATTCCTGACTGCATTTGGGTTTGGGTTTTTTTCATTTCTCTAAAATTGAGCGAGTTATATACAATTTTTGTCATGACAGACATTATAAGATGCATTAAGTCGTTTTTAAGAATTACATTTTCGTGTCCCATGGAACATGGAAGTCTTAAGGTTCAGTTAGCCAACGAAAGCGGACTTCAGCACTAGTTTTATTTACATATCAAGCAACATTAGTGCGGACAGAGTTTTTAATGCCGAAATGAAATTGGAATAAAATTTTCCCGTATAGTAAAAGAAATTGCAGTGGAAAAAGCTAATTTTGTGACGAAGTCAGTTAATTTGGATTCTTTTTAAAGGTTACAGTAACCCTCCTTTTAAAAGGGTTACATGGGTTTCCCCCCCCCCCCTTTCAGTGGGAGAGAGAAAACTGCTCTTAAATCCGGACTACTCTTATTAGTGGACTCTACTGTACATACATGAGGAAGGCAAGCCATCCAACAACGTTAATCATTGGCTTTGGGAAAGGTGAGCTTTGTAAAAACATTCTCATTGGCTTTGTGGATGAGGGCCTTTTGAAGCAATCAATTCACGACGATCTTTCAGTTGCTTTCTGCTTTCGTGCAATACAGTAGGTCTACTTCAATCCAGTGAAACGGAGAAATGCTATTACAGAACTAGACAAGTCAGTCTTCATGTGGTTCATGCAGCAGAGAGTGATATGAACCCCAATATCTGGCGAGATAATATCCGAAGCAAAGCTGAGATGTGGAAAAAATCTTTAGATGAGCATCGCAGATTATCTGAAGTCAACGATTTTAAGGCAAGTAACGGCTGGCTTACATGATGGAAAAACGTCATGGCATGCGTTAACCAGCAATGTCTGGTGAAGCCAAATCAGCAGATATAGAAGCAGCTGAAAAGCATCCATCGGAGTTAAATAGCCTAATTTTTGAAGGAAAGTATAAAGCTGCGAAGAAACGGGGCTATGTTTCCATATGCTCAAAATTCATCATAATTACGCTTCGTTTCAACCAGAAAAAGCAACAAAACCATAAATCCACAATACATAACTTTTAATGCCTCAGATGTACATTTCGAGGTCTACGATCCTTTCATCTGTAAGTATTGCATCTAATGACACCACGCATTCAACAAGTAAAAATTCTGTGTCACTTGACCTTTAATTGAAGGTTCCCATTATAAAAAATACGGTTAATTTTTCACCGTGGCTACGTTCACGGCTACCGTGAATGCATAACGGCTCACAACACGATAGCATTAGAAGGTGACGACACTAAGGAGACGACATAGTATTCCTTCTAATACTATGACGACACTAAGCAGTGACGTGACATCACACGCTATTGCTGGGAGTTGTTTCGCAGCAATTTTCTTGCTGCAGATGGCCGTAGCGGTGAACGAATATATTGTGTAAATGTTCAACTGGAAAAATATGATCAATAGGAGGAAGTTTCAAGTCGTGTCAAGAGTTGGAGAATTTTATAAATGAACGCAACAAAAAAACATTTGTTCAACTTTGGAAATCGCATTCTGTTTATATATATATGATAATTAAAGGGGTCATAATTTTTCCAAGATTTATAGTATTTAATTTTCAGTATTTGGTTTGGTTTATTAGAATTTTTAGCGTCGACTACTAAGGTCATTTTGCGTCTTTATATACAAGTTATATATTTTTGTATATTTTAAGTCTTTATATTTTGCACAGTCTAGGACAAACAAACTTCCATGCCCACGACGGGATTCGAAACCAGGACTAGATGGACTCGAGAACTAGAAAGCTTACGCCCTAGCCCTCTCAATATTTGAATACACAAGCTTATTGGAGTACAAATTTCTTAGTGGATGGACGGGGAGATGGGGAGGGGGGATAACTTCACAAATAAACACGGGGATGATAATAACACTGCATATTACTTTGTTTTTGTAAACTTTATTATCATAACTGTTTCACCCCTTGTTGGTCTACCACTCGCTAAGAGTTAAGGCCTATGTATTCGTTTCCCCAATTCAATTTTTTTTTCTTTCTGAAATGGACTTAAAAACTCATGATTCCAGAAAATTGTTGAAATTAAAAAAATATTTCCATCTAAACGTATGTGACCAATTTTGTGCAACTATCTCCTTCGAAACGGCAAAAAGTAGAATAAAATTAATATTTTAGAGTACCTTATACTGTGCACTGACGTGTTTTTATGACAATTGCTTAACCCTGTTAGGAGATACTAATTTTTTTCTAAAAATGAAGATATGGCTGTAGCCCAAGATGATCTAGAACAAGGTGGGGGTCAGTTTGCCAGAAGTGGTAAAAATTGCCTTACTGTGCAAGCGTATTTTGGCGTCACTGGATGACATCGAAACCAATACCCGCTAAATCGAAACCTCCATAGAAACCAAAACATGGCAGCAATGAAAACAGTTGTGCGATAGCGATACTTGACGACTCGTTCATTTCCTTCACAATTCTCATCCTGTATACTATTTATTTTAATTAAATAATAATGCCATTATAAGGAGGGACTTATAATTATTGTACTTACGTATTTCTTTTTATTGTGAACACAGGGTTAATGTTAACCATCCGCACATCGCTTGATGACTGATGATGCGACCAAGGTAATGGAGAATTATTAATTTATAAAATAGTAAGTTTACAAATAAACGTTTCTTCAGAAATACAACGTAAGAGTTTTGTTTTTTACGTGAAAATGTTTTCTTTTGTGACCAGAATAATGGCTGCCGCACACTGCCGGAAGTAACGCTGTAAGTATCCAATGACGTCACAATACGCATGCGCATTAAGCACTTCTGACAAACTGGACTTAACTGTTATTCTAGATTACCTTGGCTGTAGGCCATATTTAGTCACTGTTTTATTTAACTACAGTGCTTTTTAAGGAGAAAAAAATAAAATTCGACAAATACGGACTCCTCACATTAAGACAATTTTTTTTTAAATAACTTGTTTGCTTCTGAGAGCCAATTTTGGGTTTATAAGGTCCCTTTCACACGAGGCCACCATGGTGGTGTGGCCAAGTCATTACACTGCTGACAGTTGAACCTTTCACACGTGGTGGTGAGGGCGCCAGAGGACGCGCGGCCAGAGGAGGGGATGTGCTCAAGACTCGATTCTTCGAGCCACCAACTTGGTGGCGCGGCCACGTCGTTACACTGCTCATAGTAGAGCCTTTCACACGAACTCGCGCCACAACCATTGTTGGGGAGTTGAGGAAAGGGGGTTTCCATAGCAACGATTCGTTTGCAGCAACGTGAACAGAGAGTGACTCATTTCCGGTGGCCGCGTTGGAAGCAGGAAAATCTGAACACGCCACCAAGAAATGTGCCACCAAAAAGAGTGGTGGTGCGACTCTGGTGGCGTCGTGTGAAAGAGGCCTAAAGGTTTGCATCTCTCCCCGTCCCCCTTATAAACAATTTTTCTGTGTTTTTCTCTTTCCAACTCCCGGCAACAACAGTGATGTCCTTTCTCATAAAAAATGACTTCACTTCTTACTGTCGTGAGCCGTGAACGTAGCCACAGCCTTAAATTTTTACTATCTGCACATCGCGCGATGACTGATCATGCGACCAAGGTAAATGAAGGTTTTATTAATATAACTATTATTTTTAGCAATTTACTGTGACTAAATAGAAAAGGGGGGTATATATCAGTTCGTTACAGCAGGGGGGGGGGGTGTCTGGTGGGCACAGCCCCCAGTCTTCAAAAAATAAATTCACTTTCCCTGGTTGAATGATCAGTCATCGCGTGATGTGCAGATAGTAAAAATTAACCAAAAATACAAAACAGGTCAATTATTTTCCGTATAAATTCTTATTTTTTCACTTTATCTTTGACATTGGATTCTGTAATCAGTACTACAAGTATAAGAAGTTTGAGCTCTACTTATCTAAATCTTTTACAGATAATAGTTTGAATTGATTTCTTACGTGATATCCTGAAATTAGTTGTTTCAGTAGCCACTTTGAAGATAAGAAACATTACTGTAACTTTCATAGTGTAATTTCGAGCATTATTATAAGATTTGACTAGTTGGCTTCTTAAATTGGCATGCTGTGTGACAATAGTGTGCTCGTCATCCTCCCAGCGCCAGACATAAGGGACATCAAACACCCCTGACAAAGTGGCATCGAAGGTGATGTTCGAACCCCAGACAACGGGCCCATCGTTTACCAGTGTCAAATGGATATCTGAAACAAGACAAAAAATGAATTAACCATCTGGAAACAACGCATTTGGAGGTATAAACTGAGCTACGGACTATGATTTGATGGTTCTCTGCACCATGAATATATTATTGCTAATAAAAAGACGTAATTGCGTTAACGCATCAGCAGCTGATATTAAAAGATACGGAAACAAAGTCCATTTGGTTCCTACGTAATAACCGATAAATTATATGAGTAAGAATGAGAGAGTGCTCAATTATATATCGAGTTAAGTGTTATGACAGAGGAGACTATGGCGAAATACATGGTGCAAATTACTCACTTGATTGCTTTGGCTTCATCCATTGGAAAACCTCGCTACCTGAGCAGACAGTCGCAATTGCAACGACAAAAGTGTAGCGGAGAACCAGGCTCAGCATAGTGCTACAAGCACAACTTATCTACAGTTTTCATTTTAATTAAGTGAATAGTTTTCATGAATGAATTCGCGATCACCTTTAACGCAGCTCTCGCTGTATCGACATACTCATTGTTATTTGCCAACGCAGAGGCACGTGCCTAATGTATATACTGACGTCACTTCCATTTCCGTTTCTTTCAACATCATGGAAGCCAGCAGAAGTTAATTAACGATACAGTCTATCGATTTTTAACAAATCATTCTTCAGATCAGGATTTATGAATTATCATTTTCTAGATGCCTGATGTCTAATGGCTGATATGATGATGGAAGAAAAGCTACGGGGCCGTCTCGTGAATGCGATCCATGCGATCGTCCAAGGCGATATTGACATTGCCGATGAAGTGCTGCTTGAGAAGCTGTTGGCCTTTGTGGAGAAATTCGGGCAAGGTCATTATTTGTGTCCATTACAAATTTAATGGGATCACTGGTTTATATACTTGGAACTAACATCGGAACATCTATATGTAGTTAGGACAGGGCTACCGAGTTCAGGTTGCGACAAGAGAGGGAGGGGGGACAGACATCATTAATATTAATATTATGAACACAGAAAGAAATTAAAAATTATGAATTATGCAGGGAAAAATTATGAATAAAATGTTTTATTGTAATGTAAAAATATCTGGGTATTGCACGATGACCAGATTTTTCAATTCAAAATTCCGGATTTTTTAATTTCTAAATACAGGGTGTACAATAAGTGAGTGTAGGACATTTGCCTCAAAAACATTTGGTATACCGTATATCTTCTAATAGAAGCCTAGTCTCAATTGTCGCCGGTCTCTAATAAACGCCGGGTTTCAAAATTAAGATTGCTAAATAAACGCCGGGGATTCTCCTACATGCGGCGTTCATTGGAATCGCTTTCGGGGTTCACGTGTACACGGGCTTGAGGGGATTCCCAGCACATTGCTTTGAGTTTCGATATCCTACGCATTCTGCTATTCAGCCCTTAGTTCTCAAGGCATCCTGTTCGTAAGAACTGTTTAATGCGCAATACTGTACCATATTCTGTTTAAAAAAAGGCATGCCTCCAAAGTGGTTAAAATAAACGCCGGTCTCTAATAAACGCCCGGTTAGTGATTCAGTTGAAAATATAAACGCCGCGGGTATGTGAATTTTAGTATACCAAGGCTCGCACTAATTCAGGATTCGTTAAAAATTGCGGAAAATAAACATAAAATTTAACGAAATGTTAACACACTAGCAGCATACACTTTCAGTATAATTTCTTACGCACATTCCACATTATCCGTCACTAAAGAGTTGGTTATCCGGACCGCTCCACTGTAAGCTCACATCTTAAGCCCTAGTTCTGTGGAGTAGCGGGTTTAAGATGTCAGCTTTGAGTGTAGCGATCTGGATAACCAACTCTTTAGTAACAGATAACGTGGAATGTGCATAAGAAGTTATACTGAATGTATATGCTGCTAGTGTGTTAACATTTCGTTAAATTTTATCTTTATTTTCCACAAGTTTTAACGAATCATGAATTAGTATGAGCCTTGGTATACTAAAATACACATATACCAAACATTTTTTCCACAGTGTTAACGGGAAACTGGACATTTGCCCCAAGTTGTTTATACTGTAACTTCAGTATCCTTCATTTTCAGAAAAAAATTAACTTATATAAAGTATTGCACAAAATTGATTACATACAGGAAATTAAATTTTTATTAAGTAAAAATTAAATAATAATACATAAATATTAAAGTGTAGGACAATAATTTCAATTCAATGTAATCTGATTATATGTCTTATACCATTAAAAAATTCTGGCAACGTCATTTTGTTTTGAACAGGGTCTTAAGTCGCTTCATATGCTCCTTTGTGGTACGTTTAATTCGATTATATTTACTCAATTATTTCAGTAGCACTTATGTGCAACGCACCTGTCACTGGATCCAGCCTCCTGCAATACCCCGACAGCACAATTGGTTATTGGATCAATTCCACCTTGGTTTCTGCCGCAGCTATGGGATGTCCACCAAGCCACTCTCAACGATAGGAATCGCACCAATAATTTGTGCGAGAGTTGGAATTTTGCTTTCAACAATTTAGTGGGACACCACATCTAATCATTCGAAGGCCATAGAAAGTATCCACGAAGATCAGAGTTTGGTAGAAACTACTCTTGTCAAAGAATCTCATGGAGAACCATCCAGTGGTGGTATAATAATCAGTTTGAACTTGGTCACACAAATCTTGAAGACAGTGAGAGGGCAGAGAGGACACCTTCACTGTCAACGGATCACAACATCACTCGTGTGGATGAGTTAGAGAAAGGAAATCGATGGCCGCATCTCAAAGAGATAGCGTAAATGATAGAAGTTTCTTACGGGACTGTTTATGACTTTGTGAATGAGTGCTTGGGCTATTGGAAAATCTATGAGGTTATTGTTCTCTGTACTATACTTATAAATGAAATAAAGAAAGGCCTTACAGTCCAACATTTTGTCGAAAATTATCTGACTAGTTTCAGCATTTAATCCTGCCTTCTTCAGGGTACAAGGGAAAGGGCGGCTAACAGCCCGTACATAGCGATACGGTGAACGATACAAAATAATTAAATAATGCTGTAGTGTAATATATGATATGGAGGCCAACCGAATCTGATTGGCTAACAAATAGGAAAAAGTCAATGAGTCATGCTAGAGGGGCATTACGTTTCAAACGGGTGACAAACGGATTGAATTAAATTAAATAAAGAAGACAATATGTGACAAATAATATAAAAATATATATAAAAAAAGAAATAAATAAATGTTAAAAAAAATACAATAAGGAATAAATTATACACATACGTAATAAAGAAAGAAAGAAAATAAAATACCATCCTGGATCTCGCACGTCGTTCTAATTCGTCCCAAAGATGTTCGATGGGGTTGAGATCAGGACTCTGGGCGAGCCAATCCAGTTCTTCAACCCGCATCTCGTCAAACCAGTCGGATATGGATCTTGCTTTGTGGCAAGGCGCATTGTCGTGCTGGAAGAGGGACGGCCCTTCACCGAAGTGTTCCCACAGCGCTGGAAGTGCCCCGTTATCCAGAATGGTCCTGTAGCCATCAGCATTGAAGTTTCCGTCCACCTTGATGAGCAGGCCCAGTCCAGTCCAGGAGAAACACCCCAGGTGTTCACAGGGGTGTCCCAACTCCTTTGATCATGTAGTGTATATTTCTGTGCTTTCTAAGGTAGCTATCAATTTGGGTTTAAGGGCAGTATGTAGGATCTCGAGAGTTCGTAGAATGTTCATTTGTAATTTCTCCGCCCGTTTCAAGGAACATGCCACCCCGTATAGCAAAAAAGACAAATCTCATTTCGCTATCCACCTTAAAAATGAAAACCACCATCTATGCAGCATCGAAGAAACACTCAAGATCCTACTTACTGGTGATAAACCCAAACTGATGGCCACCTTAGAAAGCATAGAAATATACAAAGCCTTCTCTAGTTCACATTCCAACAAGCTCCTGAACAATCAAATCGTATTTGACATATACTCATTACTTCATCACCTATGCCATGAACTATAATTGTCTGCAATCGCCTAATTGTACCCAGTCTGTTTCCGTTTGTAACATTAACGTTTTATTCTGTACGTTTGATTTTGATCTGTTAATTGATTTATTTATTTCTTTATTATGTATATGTATAATTCATCCCATTTTGTATTTTTTTATATTTATTTATTTATTTATTTATTTATTTATTTATTTATTTTATTTATATATATTTTTTAATATTATTTGTCACACATTGTCTTCTTTATTTATTTAATTTAATTTAATTTAATTTAATTCAATCCGTTTATGTTACCCGTTTGAAATGTAATGCTCTCTAGCATGACTCATCGACTGTTTCCTATTTATGTCAGCCAATCAGATTCGGTGGCCTCCATATCATATATTACATTTACTGTATTATTTAGTTATTTTGTATCGTTCACTATATCGCTTTGTAAGGACTGCTAGCCCCCCCTTTCCCTTGTACCCTGAAGAAGATGGGATTAAATGCCGAAACTAGTCAAATAATTTTCGACAAAATGTTGTACGGCAAGGCCTCTCCTTATTTCTATTGGAAAGTGTCTGCTCAATGGGTACCGAAAATGCTGAGTGACGAGCAGAAGGGCCAACGAATGCTCCCAAGTGCAAACCATTTGGAACTTTACCAACTCTTTGAACTTCATTGCCTAGTCTTACATGGCAAATAGACTGTGGCTTAACTGCACAAGTGGGATTGGGCAATTCTTTGTCATCCCCCCTTACAGCCGCGACCTTGCTCCAACTGACTACCTTGTTTTTGGGCCACTGAAGAGGTTCCTGGTAGGCAACACATCACATGTGATGACGACATGGAGTGGCCGTGTGTACAGCCGATCCAAGTTCTACACAGTGAGCATCAAACCTCGTCATGCGATGGAAAACGTACATCCAGAGGCTAGGAGACTTTATGGAAAAGCAGCGAAAAATCCGTTTGGAATTATTTTCTCGGTTGTTTTGATACTTCTATAGAACACAATTACTAATATCTTAAACACGTTTAAGATTACAAGTTTTCAGAACTTATCTAAGTGTTTAAATACATGTAATAAAAAATGTAAGATAGGAAGATTAGGTTCCCTAGCAAAACAATTTCCTTATCTGTATTTCCTTTATGTACGTAATTCCCTTCCTGCTTTACAACATATATACGCTCTCTTTGTTATATAAAAATTTTTAATCAGAATATTTAACCCAAAGTAATTTTTTTATTCTAATTTTCCTGCAGATGACCTTGCTCTTCTGTTTAAAGAAATCGATATTAAATGTTTGATCCAAGCCATTATTACAGGAACAGCTGAGTCTCCCTCGAAGGCATTTGGAATAAGCATCTTAAATATTTTATGTCAACCTATAGATTCATTAAATGAAGATTTAATACAATCTTTAAAGAATTTACTTCAATACTGGACTGATTCCAAGTCTGTACAGGCTGAAGTTTTCTTTTCTTGTGCTGTCCTTGAAATGTTGAAGAAAATTACTTGCAATGACAGCCTTCTGGAAACGCTTATAAATAAAGGTAATAAATAATGCTTTCAGAATCATCTCATTACATTTATGGTTTGACTTTTTGGATCTGTATTCTCAATGTTTACGTGTTAATCAAGTATTTTCCTTAAAGCAAAAGAGGAAACATATATAAATTGAAATGTGATAATGAAAAAAAATAAAGAAAAAGTTCCTTAAATAATATATTAGGAAACCAGTGAAGAAGGAATTTCTTTGCTTATTGAGTTGTCATCAGGATTAAAATAACTCAGTGAATGAGACTTGGCCTTTCCCAGAAAATTCCAACAGTCATCGTTATTTTTAGGAAGATGTAGTTAAACATTTTAAATAAAAAATAGAAATTGAAAAATTTTTCAGGGGCATGACAGCCAGGTGTTGTATACATGTATAAAATCATGTTCCATGGATTTAAATTTAAAATTAGACACTTGAAAATTAGGACAAAAGGCGCTTTACAGTTTGATGATAATAATTTGGAGATTATATTCACATAAGAATAACATTGACCTTTTTATTTGGTAAATCAATGCGCACTGCCATTACACTCGAGCAAACATTAACAGTGATGGCCAAAGTTTGCAGTAAAAAGGTCTATAAGGATCATTCGAATGAAAGTGTGTACATTGTGCTGTCAAATGTTTGGCAGCAACATACAGTGTGCAGAAGGTCATTTCTCCTTAACTTATCCAATTTTGAACACCCCTTCCCAGCAATGGAATGCGCCCGAACCTATGTAAATCCGGTGGTGTATCAGTGGGCATTCCATAAATATTTGTTCAGGAAACGAGTACAAACAGCATGACTAGAAAAATTAATGATTTTTGTAGAGGGTACAGACAAGCGCTTTCCATTGCGGGATTTAGTGCAAGACGGAAGGAATTTCGTTATCGAAGGCTGCTGTTAACTCCATTCTGGCTGACATACGTCGTTCGGGCATTCCCAACAAGTTCACCCACGAGAAGCTACCTTGGAAAAGACTCCACCCCAGCTATCAACTTGATATAGTGAAAAAATTCAGGAAGATACATCTGCATCAACGGTTAACTGTATAATTAAATGCAACTTAGGCCTGTGCAAATTCCATAAAGCCAGGATTCATGGTCTTAATGAACGTCACATATGTGAACACAAAACCAACGCCTGCAGGCTCTATGAAGACTGTTTGTTGTCTCATTGGATGAAGCATGGGTTTACCTCGCAGATTGTGGTAAAGTTCGTACAATTGCCTATCGATGCGAAAGGCAGGACAGTTTTTCGAAAAGCTTCATGGTAGTGCGGGGTACTGCTCAAAAGGACGGTTGCAACTGCTAAGGTGAATGCAAATTACTACCAGGAAGATATTTGAAACCTCTTTACATGGTAGGAGATTCTGGCATTGTATGGAAAGGAGAGCAACAAAGTTTGTGTTCATCAAGATGAGGTTCCAACTACATTGCGTGCTCAACACAGAATTTCATGCCACAAATGGAAGAAGAGACCGGCATTTGTGCAATACCCTTCTCTGCTATCCCTGTCAAATCGCCCGACGCCTCCTCCATGGACTTTTGTGGCTTTGGCCTTCTCAAAAAAAGGTCTCTGAAGGCAGCACCCCAATACCATTGCTGGACTTTGGAAAGTGTGCAAGGGGGTATGGAACGAAATTCCTTTCGCCATCCTGCAAAGAAGTCTGCTAGCATGGAAATTACGCTGCCGGGCTATTGTGAGGAATCGGGGAAAACACGTTGAACATAATGATTTTTCGATTGAAAAATGGAAGGAAAAATTCTGCGACCTGGATTCGAACCAGGAACCTCGACTATCATGGGCGACGCCTCTACCAATTGGGCTATCACAGACATCCAGACAGCCAAGCTGTCTCAAGGTGTCTTAAAGACAACCAAGTTGTCACGGTTGAAAGCCCAATGGGAGACGGGAACCTGGCCCGCAGATCGAGAATTTCTCCACTCCAAACCATCAGATAGTTGATGAACTCACAAGTAAATAATAATAATTATTAACTGGAGATGCTCTCCAAGCATAGGTAATGATTTTTCGATTGAAAAATGGAAGGAAAAATTCTGCGACCTGGATTCGAACCAGGTTCGAATTTCTGATGGTTTGGAGTGGAGAAATTCTCGATCTGCAGGGCAGGTTCCAGTCTCCCATTGGGCTTTCAACCGTGACAACTTGGTTATCTTTAAGACACCTTGAGACAGCTTGGCTGTCCGGGTGTCTGCGATAGCCCAATTTGTAAAGGCATCGGCCATGATAGTCAAGGTTCTTGGTCGAATCCAGGTCGCAGAATTTTTCCTTACATTTTTCAATCGAAAAATCATTACCTATGCTTGGAGAGCATCTCCAGTTAATAATTATTATTATTTACATTGAACATAATCGGTGGTAGAGAAGGGGCTTCACGTGAAGTGACAATCGTCCAAAATCGCCTAAGTTAAAGAGAAATGACCCTCCGTAATTGAGTAATTGAAAATGAATGGTACAAAAATAGAACTACCAGTGAATGCTACACGTTGTTTGCATTTATGATTAGTTGCAGCTTCTTATTTAGCTCATTTGCTTTACCAGGGGACTTTCATTGTTTTTAATTTTGCTTTTTTTCCGTGAGGATAATTTTTATAAATGCTTTGTAATTTTCATAGATATAAACCATTTTCTGTGAAAGTTTTATTTAAAATGGAGGTATTTTTCTTTTCAGAATGTATTGAAACTTCTGTAAACTGCCTAGAGAGTAACAATGTTTATATGCGCACAGCTGCCCAGAATTTCCTTGCAGAGGTCCTAACCGAAACTGCTACAAAAGATGGGATGGAAAAGTTTCCAGTTATCTCTGTTGTCACAAAAGATGTACTTGCTTGTTTTTTGGAAAAGTTACATAAAAGAGATAAGGAGACAGATACATGGAAACAAACTGTTCATCTTATTTTACCAATACTTGAAAGAATGGTTGTTAACAACAGCAAAATTAAGGAGCAAATGAGCTCAACATTATTGTACCTAATTGTTCAGAAAGATAGGAAGATCTGCCTGAGAGCATCTGAAGTGTTTGCAGTTGCCATTGCCTCAAGGTAAAAGGAATTGTTGTGTTTATTAATTTTTTTTTAAATAGAAATGAAATTGTAAAGTTAGCTCTGCTCTATTGTTGCCTAAAATTAATAAATTATTCTTTATCGATCATAAACTCAGATGTTTGTAGAAATCTCCTGCATCTCATTTTATAGTGTAGTTTCTATGCGATATAAATGCTACATAGGTTTCCATCATTGTTATCGCGAGTCCATGTACGAGGGGCAGCCATAAAGTCATTACAATCACCATGAAAGAACGATCGCTTTTGAAAATGTATGGTCCCACTGAAAAGCAACATTCTTCGATTGCTGGAGGATACAAAGCAGCGTTTGGTGCAGTACTGCTAAACGTTGCCAGAGCGTCAAAAGCAACATGGCGCAGCCCGTCGGAAAATTGGAAGTGCGAGCCCTGATAAGGTTCCTGCAGCTTCCGAGCTTTTGAACTTGTGTTAAGCTGCCCCAGACAATTTTTTCAAGCGGCTTGTCACTATGGACAAATGTGTTGCTCCTCTTCAAATGCAGGAACCTTATCACAGCTCGCACCTGCAATTTTCCGACGGGGTTTGCTATGTCGCTTTTGATGTTCTGGCCACATTTAGCGTTCGAGGGATGTTGCTTTCCAGTGGCACCACTCATTTTTAAAAGCGATTGTTCTTTCATGTTGATTGTAATGACTTTATGATCGCTCCTCGTCATTTTTGTCAATTGAAGCCATTCCTGAGAGAAACAAAATCTTAGTTTAGGAAAAACAATTCCACCGTGAATTATCCCATTTTGGGATGGTAATAAATAAATGCCCTTTCTGATCTAGTATTCTCATTTCTCGGATAATCGAGCAACGTATAAATCATATCTTTACTACATCTAAGGTGGGAGTGTATAATATATTAAGAAATGTGGGCTGGAAGAAGAACCTAGCTCTTGGTATAAGAGGGCATTCTAAAAAGTTTTTAGCCAGGAACACTGCATGCATCCTACCAGATTCGTTTTACTTTCTCTGAATACTTCACGTTATCATATGGTCTTGTGCAAGGTTTAGGCTTGCCATGTTGCATTGTTTCGCATGACAAATGAAGCTGAATCAGCAGGCATGGCATGCTATGATTTTCTATGAATATCCCAAAGGCTTAGATATGTTGGATTGTTTTGAAACTTTATAACAGATATTTCCTAGCAGAGCATCAAGTAAAGCCACGGTTTTGTTTTGGTATCATGATTTTAAAAAGGGAAGTTGGACCTCGTATTGGACAGCTAGCCAATACAGTTATGCTGGAAAATATTCATGCTCTATTGGATAGGATTGCGAATGTCAGTCAGGTAACTTATTAACAGACTGAGGAAAGCCTGGGCATCAGATCATCAGTGGTTAAAACAGTCTTGCATGAACACCCAAGAGCAGAAAGCAGCCCTAATGCTGTGATGTCAAGAAATGATCAAGAGATTCAACAATGAGGCATCAAAACATTGCAACATTTCTGCACATTGTGACGAAAAATGGTTCTATCATTATGACCTTGAAAGTAAAGAACAATCCAAACCATGGCTCCCCAAAGGGAAGGACCACTGCAGAATTGCAGATTTTCTCGGTATGCTTGGAAAGTGATTGTGACAACTTTTTTCTGTTCCACTGGCCATGCATGCACTTTTGTGCTTGAAAACAAAGACAGTTATAGCAGAAATTGTATGAGACATCCTGCATGCCAAAGATCCTAGAAAAACGGAAGGAGAAACGTCTCTACAACCAGAAAAAGAGGTTTATTGTAGCATCATGACAACTTCCCAGGACAACTGAGTTTTTTCTGTGAAAATCGGGTCATTATGTTGATGCATCCTCCATATTCTCCAGACTTGGCACCTTGCAACTTCTTTTGTTCCCAACAATCAAGAGGAAGCTCAGGGAGTTTCATTTCGACAGTGACGATAAAAAAATGCATGTCAGACTACATCAAGAGGATGAAACTTAGTATAGAAGCCTAGGGAGAGTACTTCGAAATGTGATAAAAGAATGGTCTTCGTAAGATCTGCACAGCATTCTTGGCTAAAAACTCTTAGAGTATCCCTCGTACTTTAGCATATATGTCCCATTAGTATTACTGATGTTGACTACATCTTGGAGTAATGAAAATCATTGTTATCTTCTCTCTTAATTAGTTCACCAAAAAAAGAGTTCATTGAAGAAATTGTTAAAATGTTAAGAGATCCCATATTAATTCAGAAGTTTTCCATGTGTGTTCTATCAAGGTACTTATTACATGTAGTTTCTGGGAAGTCAATTGAAAATTCAGACTGAATGGCTATGTTATTAGATGTGCATTTCTGTGCATGAAGAATCTAATTACATTTTTTTCTTAGACTGACTGCATCTTCAGATGATGTATCTTCACTTTTGCAGTCTTATTACATTTTGCCATTACAATCCAAGAATCAGTCTACGAAAGATTTGATCTTGGCAACCGAGACCATCAGCAAGCATCTGAATGTACTTTTTGATCAGGTATTTAAGAAATCTATTTTAATTTGTAGTTTATACTTTTTAATATCTTTGATGGAATAACTCCTCTGCTTTCTAAGATTCACAAGGAGCAGGCTATTGACCACTTGCGTCATCTTCTGGAGGATTCTGCTCTAGAGACTTCATCGGCTGTTGTTCAACGTTTACATATTGCCATCTTAGAATGCCTCTTAAACATGGTTAAGAATTGGGAAATTGGCGACGCAAACTGCTGTCATCTTTTCAAATTAATGCTTGATATTTTGAAGAGAAGAAATGTTCAGTGCTTGGTATATAACATTCAGTTTCTTTAATAAAAGTAGAATGATTTGCCTCAGAAACACTAATACCTTCTTATCTGTTGAAATTATTATAAACTACTAGCCTGATTTGTATATTATCACGTGCAGGGTGATTCATAAGTTACTCCGAGGTTTCAGAAGTCGATAGAG
>JAHWFO010011261.1:713054-743030 GCA_023313115.1 Rhysida immarginata
TGTACAAAAGCTCTTCAGACTCACTCGCGAGTAATGTTGGCCTGGTGACATGGCACATTATTCTCCTTGAACATCTCATCATTGTTAGGCTATACGAGGGCTGCAAATGGTCACCAAACAGCTGGACACAATGATTCCCAGTCAATGATTAGAGGACTCAAATCCTGCCATCCTAGGCTCATGGGGTTTGCACTACACTTGAACCCTACCATCAGCAATTTGAATCATGACTCATTGGACCAAACTGTGTTTCCAATCATCTAAGGTTCAATGAAGATGTTCATGAGCCTAGGCGAGGCACAGCCTCTGATCGTGTACAGTGAGTAAAAGCACTTTTGTTGGTATTTTGCTGCCATATTCCATCAGCGACAAATTTCGCTGCACTGGCCTCATAGACAAGTTTTTAGTATGCCCCTCTAATTGACGTAAAGACGTATGTCTGTTACGAAGGACCATTGTGCTCAGATGTTGCTGGTCACGAGTATTTAGCAGTCGTGGTCGGTGACTGCACTGTCCATGGTGGGAGGTAATGCCTGAAATGAGATATTCTCTGTTCACCCTTGACATTGTGGCTCTAGGAATATTGAATGCCCGCACCACTTCAGAAATGGAATGCCCCATCTGTTTAGCTCCAATTATCATTCCACATTCAAACTCTGATAATTCTTGTTGTGCAGCCTTAATCAAGTTACAAGACATTTCAAATGACTGCTAATAGTCGAATTGACAGTACTGATACCACTCTGCCTATTTATACACCTTTAAGAAATGCAAGCAACACCTGAAAATTTGCATGCAACGCTTCCATGACTTCTAGCACTTCAGTATATATGGTGAGCATAAAGTCTTTCCCTGATTAAGAAAAATGATATCTTAAACTATGATTACGTTTCCATCTTTAAAACTGTGCTAGATGAAAACATGAAAGTTCTGATGTTACTAGGCTGATCCTCAGAAATTTTCAGGCAAAGATAAGGAATGCTGTAGTAACAATGACTTAAAGAGATAGGAAAATGTGGCGCAAGAAAGTGAGCAAAGTGAGCAAATTATGGTTAAAAAAAAAAAAAAAAAAAAAAAAAAAAAGGGGAAAGGAAAATTTCACGACCTGGACTCGAACCAGGGATGATGATCATCACTGCGCTGCTCTAGTCAGTTGAGCTATGATATTACTTCATGTCTTTATGGATTATTACTCCGTTGTTTTGAGGTATTGTTTTTCGCATATAAAACCATTGTAAATATGTAAATAAACCTTAAAATAACTGCAATAAACATGTAAGTAAATGTAACGATAGTACACAGTTGTAAACAAGTGATTGACCCGGCCCTAAAGATCGTTTTCAAAATAGCAGACCGCTGCGCCAAAATTCCATCTGGGCCATCTGAAAATTTGTCTGTTGCTTCCAAAATCCGTTGTTTCGGGGTTTCTTGATTCGAAGTTCAACTGTGCTTCAATATTTACTAATAACAGTATAGAAAACGAAACTTCTATGACAGTTGTGGTCCCTGATTAGAATCCAGGCCATGGAATTTTTTTTTTTTTTTTTCCAGGGTTCGCTCTAGGACCAAAATTCTGCAAGTCAGTTCGACTCCGCAGTCTGAAATCTGAGAGTCAAATTTTATTCTTTTTAACTTTTATATGCATCCACAATCTCTGTAAGTTTAAACAAGATAACATGTGACAAACTGAACTGAGGTTAAAATGTGGTGAAAAGAATATGGCACATGGTATGTTTAATCTTTGAGTAAACATGTTCTGGACAAGCACGTCCTTTCTTCCCTCAACCCAAGCGAGATTTTGGTAAAGAATTCGTTGCCCACCCTATCTGGGATTGGCGTGATGGAATATATTGATACCTTGAATTTCACAGGAATGGAAAAAATTCATGTTAAGAGGATTTGAGAAATGGAGGGTTGCTTTTATGTTAATAAAGGTAAAAACCTACATGGTCCACAAGGAGAGAACAGAAAACAAGAGAGCACATGAATTCACTAGAGCGTTACAGTAAGTATAAGTGAGGCCATTAGCATCTGAAAGATAAATATTTTGTATGGAGCTGAGACTTGCCAACAAGATTGAAAATTTTTTTTTCATGAATTATATTCGTAACTTATGATAATAGTGTTATTTTAACAGCATTGGGTCAATTTTTTTCCTTTTTTTGCGAAATAATTCTTGTAAAGAAACAAATCTTGACTCTAATGATTTTAAATGCCTCGCATCTCGCTGGCATTCAAAGCCAAAATTTGACGTAGCAAGGTTTTCCGAGAGAAATTCGAGATATTACATTGAATTAATAATGAAAATGTAGGGAAATAAATTTTTTTTGAGAAATCGAGGGAGGTTCGAGATATCGAGGTTTGACTGTATAATCTTGTGATATGTCTAAAAAGTCTGACCGGCCGAAGCCTGTCGTGAACAACCTGTCCATAAAGTAACGATCAGTCACGATGAGCGTTTCCATAAAGCGAGCAGTCACACTCATTGTTCTCAACTGGTTGCACTAATTGCGATCAGAATCAGTGCCGATCGACTGCCTCGATGAGTAGAACCAAAATGGCAGACAAAAGTAGACAAATTTAAGTGTTTGAGTGGCCGATATGCAATACATACTTTTTGGCGTAAGGAGATGCGCAAATACATATTGGGCATCATTAAGAAACAAGGAATGAACACGAAAAAGACAAGACAGGTGAAAAAAAATTAAATACGGTATGTACAGAATTTTAAATCATGTACAATCGAACCTCGTTATCTCGAAAAAATTTTATTTCCCTGGATTTTCACTTCTAATTCAATTTAATTTTCCCTTGTTTTCTTAGAATATTTTCTTGGAAAAAACCTTGCTAGTTCGAATTTTGACTTTGTATGCCAGCAAAATGCAAAGCTTTTAAATACATTGGAGAGTTAAGATTTTTTTTTCAATATGTGAAAATTTTCTGTGAAAAAATTTGATGTCACTTTGGTTAAATAGACGATTTTCGTGCATTATGAAAAAAAATTTCCGAAAAAATTTTTCGATCTTGTTTGCAAGTCTCTGTTGTATACCAGATATTTGAGCATGTGCAGTTTGTGCATTTCTGTTGCTAGTGGCGCCACTTGTAGGTAACGTAACTCTGTACCATAAATACATACCATTTTATCTTCTATTGTTCTGTGTGCTCTCATAGTAACTTTATTAACCTAAAAAATCTTGATTTAAAAGTAACCCTCCATATTTCAAAACCTCTTTATCTCGAAGTTTTTTCTGTTCCATGAAATTCGAGATACCGAGGTTGGACTGCATACTGAAATGATGAGGAACCTTGCTGCGACGCCATTTTGAAACAGAATGCTCACAACCACGCTGTCCATGAAGTACGAACAGACAGAAGCGAACGGTCGCCAATTGTACCATGTGATCTGTTGACGTGCAGTCGGGCTTTTTAGACACAGCCTTAGTAATTCATTGAAATATTTTCTTCAGTCTATTAATTTCTTCTTAAAATATATGTTCGCTTAGACATTCTTCAGGCAAAAAACGGAGTACATATTGAAGTTGTTTTAAATAAAATCGAACCAGGATCTCCGTATTGCTGTTTCGGCTAAATTGTTTTGTTTTTTATAGGTTAAAATAAAAAAAAATTGCGTTGAGATATAAAATATGCAAAGACCACAAGTCTTTTTGAGCGTGGTTTGAAATTGGGAAAAGACCTTATGCTCCCATTGTATTAACTATAAATTTCTGGAGATTATTTATAGCTTTTAATTCATACATTTCTTCTTGATTGGGTTAGACTTTTGCGTTAATAAGTTTGTTTTCGTACAGATTATCATAAAAGCCTTAGCCCTCCTGGGAGCATTGCTAAGCAAATGTTCATTACAACCAATTCCAAATGAGTTGTGGCAGAGTGTTGGCACCTTCTTAAAATCCTTTCTTTGCCATCCTGACTGGGAAATACGAGACAGCACTTTTGAATTGATCCAGCAACTGGCCATTGTTGCGGTGCAAGGTAAACAGAGTCTGTATGCCGCATTTATCTTGAGACAGAGTTTAGTCATCATTTTACTTTCAATGATATTTGTATCTGGTTCTCCTCAGGCAATAGGGAGATTCAGCATGTGCTGTTAAAGAATGAAATTTCGTGGATGACGTGGGATCAGCTTTCATTTGAAGAGGAGAGCTTTGTACGTTCATCGGCTCTGTTGGCATTTCTTCCTTTATCAATGAATTCTCTTATCTGGAATTCCCTTAAAGAAAAATTTTCTAAGGTAACACAAAAAAGAGAATCATTAACATATTTGTTAAGCGAATTCTTCAGTTATGAAAATAAAAATGTTTAAACTCTTCATTCATGTGAATAACGTAAACTTACTAAACATTAAAGGCTGTTCAATAAAGGATAATCATAATATTTTTTGACATACCTTTATTACAAGGTTGAATCGAAAAGTAATGCACAACAATTTTTTTATGGCATACTATTTTGGTCTGGATGTTCAAGATTGACAAATTCATAGTTTAAATCTTTTGCTACAGACAGCAAAGGCTTGATGAGGTATCATGGTGTGTTTGCTACCATCATCAACTAATGAAGAACATCGATGTGTAGTCTATTTTTTGTGGGCCAAACATCGTGAATGTTGGAGGTGTATGGTACTGATTGTGTGGACCTTAGCAACTTCTCCAGGTAGTGCATATTCTTTGAAGAGGGCCAGTGAAGCACATTGAGTAATTTGGCTGGGAGGTTATCAAACATCCACCCTACAGTCTAGACCTCGCACCAGACCATCATCTCTTCGGACTAATGAAGAAATTCCTAAGAGGCCAACGCTCTGGTTCGGATGAAGAGGTGAAATCAGCCATGTGTTCTGTACAACCAGAAAACGAGATGTATTGAATCTGGCGCCACGATGGGAGAAATTGTCGAGAGACTTGGGGCATATGTTGAAAAATGGGTAAAACTGCAGCTTTCTTGTGCATCATTTTATTTTTGCTTATTATTAAAAATGTTGCCACAAAAAATCGTTGTGCGTTACTTTACGATCCTAACTCGTTAATACCGAAACTCGTACTAAATATTCAAAACGTTTATTCAGGATAACATCGTTAATCGTGTACTTCGTTTTGCATGTGATGATAGTGAAGCATTTGTTCGTCGATCAGCATGCAGATTGATATCTGCATGGTTTGCTCAGCCGGAATTCAGGTAAAGAAGGATTTATTTTAAAATCATACAGGGAAACTAAAACTATAGGGCCAAATTTCAGGGAGCGGTTCCTCACAAGAAAAGTAACAAAAAAGTTCATATCAACATATGTTCGGAAATGCATAGTTTCCATGGAAATGGCAATAAGTGTATGCACGATGCCATACCCTCATAACAATACAGACCGAGTGATCATCGTACAGCGGAGGTATAATGGTTCTGTATTTATATCGGGAACAAGCGAGAATGCTTTCACATATGGAAAAGCACATTGGAATGGTCGAGTGGCCACATGGATGTTCCAAGACCCGAACAGACAGCACAAGCCAAATCAAAAATGTTTGCAACCATCTTTCAGCGTTTGTGTGAGAAGGGGTGCTTTGATGGAAGAGGTGAACACGAAAGACACATGTTCGTATGAAAATTTTTTGTTCCTTTTCTAGTAGGGAATCACCTCCTGAAGTTTGTTTCTGTTGTTTTAGGGTGATTCATAAGTACCTCTGGAGTGACGATAGAACATTGATCATGACAGATATAGTGGAAACACTCTTGTCACTGGTTAGAGAATCTCTCAAAGTTTATATTCGAAACAGGTATCATGGCATACTAGTAGATTTAGCCGGTGGAGGCCAGTCATAACGATCACTGGTGAAAATATGGCGATCACAGGTAAACACAAAGCTGTGTGCCACATTCCTTGTGTTTGGCAAACCGAACCGTCACAATGTATGCATTTGGAGCATGCAAAAGCCTAATCTTATGGTGGAACACGTCCATGATTCCCTCTAAAGTGAGTGAGTGTTTTACTGTTTTTTTAAAGAAAGTCTATGGCTCATTTATCATTACAGAGTGAACCCATTGTTCCAGTGTACCTAGATCTGCTGCATGAGTGGCTAATGCCAGAATTACAGGTAGATAGCATTCATTTTTTAGCAAGATGGAGCTCTACCTCACTTTCATCAGGCCGCTTTGAAATTTCTGGTCATTGAATTGGATGTGCTTCTCGAGCCACTGAACCCGCCAGATCAAATCCCCTGGACTATTACACATAAGGCATTTTTAAACGGGAAGCTAATCGAAATTCCGACAATACCATTGTTTTCGTCAATGCCGAGTAATGGCCGACATCTAGAGAGACCATTTATTTCAGGGATGTCAACACCTGTTCTCCAACCCTCCCTACATCTGTAAAGCTAATTTTGGCATATATGATGTTTTGTTTTACTATCTGCATCACATCCTCAAATGTCATATGCATCCTGTGTTTATTGATACATGTACGAGTGTTTCTGCTATGTCTATCATGGTTGCTGTCAGCTTATGAAGGGACTTATGAATCACCCTGCATTTAAGAAATATCAAGATTAAAAAAAATTGTCCATTTATCAAATTTTTTTTAGATCTTATCAGAAAACCTTCCAAATTACTATGCAACAGACTATCAGTGATTTTGATTGGGAAGTGAAGCTCATTGCACTAGAATTTTGGAAAAATATCTTTACAAGCTTACAGAACTCGCATAAAGTTTGCAGCCTCTTCCAAGATGGTAAAAGCAATTATGTATAAACTCTTTAGTATAATTTTATCTTTATTTTATTTATATAATTTCTTTTTTCTTGTTTTTTCTAGAAAACAGTACCGTGAACCAAGGGTTGATAAATAGCGACGAAAACTGTGAAATTTCTAAATTTTTTGACGACCTTAATACACAAGGCTTTTGTTATGCTATGCTTCAAGCAATAGATGACTGTGATGTTTGTGTACAGTTGCAAGTGGCGCAGCTTCTCCAGATCGTAACTAGAGGATTAAATAAATGTAGTTTCAAAGAGCAGGAGACAGAATCGCCATGCAGCGATGAAACATTCCCCGAAACAAATTCAAATATCGAAACTTTCCAGTGTGCTCCTTTTGACAACACAATAGCGGAATCAGTTCTTAATAAACCTGATCGAGATACTGTTGAATCAATGATAGTGAAACGGGAGAAGATGGAGGTAGAGGATTTTCACCTTGATAATGAGAATATCAGAACAGTCCCTATAGAATCATTTGCTAAGAAACTGCTTAACTCAGACTTCAACTTCGTCATAAAAGAGTTAGAAAAATCTACTGATCTACATGAAGATAACATGGAATATCTCCTTGATGATATTTTACCCGCCGAGAAGTTACCAGAAAATGATATTGTCATTGATTGTTATTGAACTATTTATGAAAATTTTCTTAAGAATAAAAATGAATTTAATTTTGTAATTAATAACAGTATTGCTTATTGCTTATTTCTTAAATGATTAAAGTGACCTGGTCGAAACATCACTGCAACATGGTGCTTGGAGGCAGTGCTTGAAAGGCCATACAACAACTAAAAGGTTTAGGCCTCTTACACACTATCGACTGGTTACCAGCAACCTCGAGACATAACTAGAATAGTTATTGTTTACACATTTGGTTTCGACAACCTGTCTTGTTGCCAGAGGCCAGAAAATCGAAAGCAACGCATTCAGCGACTGGGAAGTTGGGCAACTGCTGGGGTGACTTGTTTCTATTAATGTGTATGCACTGTATGAGCAACCACACCTTCTCCATCATATTATTTGCTTAAATCTTGAAATAAACAATCACTGTTGGCCTGAGGATGATGTTAATGATGTGGATTCACAAGGTCTTAACATCTTCTGAAGTCCACACGCCTTGATTTTCCACATTACAAATATTTAAGAAAATAGGTCCACGAGAGCATTTAGCATTATGCACCAGTCCCCGAAATAGTATTATGCTTGAGGTCTCACCTTTTCTTGGACCTTGTCATTATCCCCCTTGTCACATTTCATTTTAATTTATTGTCAGGTTTTTGCAAAACCTTGGAAAAAATTTGGAACATGCCTTTATTTCCATGTTCTTGTAATAGGGGGTCGCCTTATATTTCATTTTTTCTTCCGTTTTGTGTATTTTTTAATAATATAGCTACTGCAACTACATCCTTCACATCCATCTTGAGAGCTAGCTGGTGCAATGCTGAATGTCGACAGGAAGGCGAGAATGAACGAGAGTAATGCAAACGGTGGCAGCTATTTGTTTACCTATTCGGTCTCCTGTCTTTGGTTTCCTATTGTTTCTGGATGTTCGCAACCACAGTTTTGCGTAAGTTTTGCCTTTTGCGTGTTAAGAGGCAGATCAGTATGCCATGGCATTGTTCTCGTGAAGAATACCATCCCTCAGACTCTTTTGAATGTTTGTGTATGGTCTGACTGCATGGATGGTTGGCTCGTCAAAAGGCCAGGCATCTGTCCAATTACCACTGTGGTAGATGTATGCATTTGTGGATACATACAGGTCGTATATTACGTAGAGTAAGTACTGGTCCTCCCAGGTATATTAAGATAGAGAAGATCATCATATCTGCTGACATCCAGTACAGAAAGAAGATGCAGCAATCTCTATGGCCAACAGAGTATTTAATAAAAAAAAATAATAATAATAATAAGATATGGTGAATTATGCCGATTGTTTGCGAGGACTTGGTTTAATTAAATTAACATTTAGGTAGACTTGAGAGTATATTCAGTTTTGATTTGTACCTGAAATTTAAAGAAGTCTGCTAGCTGAATCATTTATTTTTTTTTACGTTCCACAGTACAGGAACATTAATGGATCCACGTTCCTTCAGTGCACTGTGATTTTTGTGCCTTTTAGCACCAAAGAAACCAAATCAAAAGGAACATGAGCTTGATAAGCTATTGCAAAAAAAAAAAAAAAAAAATTAAATATAGTTTAACATCGGTTCATGAACGCCCCGTGTTCACAAACAATTCGGCTTACGAACAAGTGTTTTTGTTTCAGTTTATGCACCAAAATTCAGTTCATGAACTAGCGATGTCACTAACTCTACATTGTATGCATGCGCAGATAGGGTCGCTTTGTATACATATATTCACTTTGTATTCGTGTGAATATCGCTCGCAATTTAGGTTTTATATATTCAAATGTCATCTTAAATGTTGCACCCATGTTAATTAATGGAAAAAACTGTATTTGATCGCTGAAATTGATTAAATATAGTAACATTGATTTGAATGGGGAATGTTGTCTCAGTTCACGAACAGACTCCTGGAACGGATTCGTGAACTGAGGTTCCACTGTATTAAACTTAATTGGGTTGTTTTATTACCGAGGACATTGCACGGACTGTTCATTGGATTCAAATGTTAATAAAATCTTGTATTCCAAGAAGGAGCTTTAGCTGCGACAAAGCAATCACCACTTGCCCATGCCCATCGCTTAAAAGATAAACAGAAAGTAACAGTATATTTATTCTTGATGAATCGATTATTATATGACATGCCATTATCTTGGTATTCTTAACGATCACTGTTTTAACATGTGCAATCAACTTGAAGGGATCCACAAAAAACCTGAAAAGTTGATACAGCCACGCTAAGACCTTGATAATCATTTTATCAAAAACAGAATTGGAAAAAGTTAAACTGTTTTCAAGTTATTGTGCAAACGGCAGACGGCCCCAGATGAATACCTTTTGCCAAAGTCGGAAGACCAAGGGTTTCATAGCATAAGTTTTCAGTAGAATGGTGTCTTTACACAGTCTTGAAGTGCATGAGAAGCAGTTTTAAATGATAATTTGTGTGATCTTGATTGGCCACCCAAATTACAAGGGCAAATCAATAAGTCTGTTCCACAAATATTTTTCACAGCAATTTATTGATCAAACAAGACCACAGGAGGTATGCAGGAGTATCAGTTCGTTACTTATTTTTATAAATATCCATCACCGACAGCAATGCATTTTTCCAATGGATATGCCAGCTGCATAAAACGTCGTCAGCTGCTGGTGTAACTACTGCTGCACCGCATATTGCACTTTATGATCAGATGAGAAGTGCTGGCCAGCCAATGCCTTCTTTATTGGGCTGAAGAGATGATAATCCAGGGGTGCCAGATCTGGACGTATGGCAGATGGTCCATGATTTTCCAGCCATACCTAGTGATTTTTTCCGTGATCGCCATAGCAACGTGAAGGAGGCGGAAGTGGTCACTGTCACTTATCATGCACAGCACGGCATAGCTTGATAAGCGTGGCAGTGTAGATATTGCATTGATTGTTCCACGTGCAGTGGTTACACCAGCAGCAGATGACGTTTTATGCAGCTGGCATATCCAGATTGGTAACATGGTGGGGAAAATGCATTGCCATCAGTGGTGGATATATAGAAAAATAAGTAATGAACTGCTATTCCTGCACACCTAATGTCGTCTTGTTTGACCAATAAACTGCTGTGAAAAAAAATTCATGAAACCAACTTACTGATTTGCCTTCATATCATTTGTACCAGTTACCTATATATGATGCCATCAGATTTTTTTTTTTTTTTTTTTTTTTTGAATTAGTGTTGAAGGAATCATTTATGGTCAATGACCAAAATCACAGGCTACAGTCAATACCATCACTCGTTATCCCGAAAAACACATGGATGATGATCACTGCCATATATGAGATCATACGTGATTTTTTGTTTATTGAGTTTATGATGAACTCGGGGTATATCATAAGATTTCATAGCCTGCCAGATCAGCAGTGCACCAGGAGGTTTCAATTCTGTGGTCATTTGGAGACCTTACTGTGTCTCAGAAAGGTCCTTAAATCTGCAAAATGTAGCTGATCAATTACACTGCTACAGAGAGAACTGGAGCCGGACACTGTGGACGAACTTCAATAAAGATAACAGGAAACCACTGATCCACATAAAACTTTTAATCGGACGTAGGCGCATTTTGGCAGCCACTTTCATCCATCCCTGGTGATATGAATACAGAACATGTGTTATCAACAGGAAGGCGGAACAGTTCACACAGAAGGACTTTGCTCGGAGTGTTGAGGGAATTTTCCCTTGGTGTTCGATCACCAGATTTAAGCCCAGGTGACTCATTCCTTTGGATATTCTTACAGGAAAAGTTTTTCAAATATAGTCTACGATATCCCGAAGATTTGAAAGAATAGATTTCAGACAGAATATGGACGCCAAATGGGCTCAGTGATTGGTTAGGCCATATCACCGTCTTTTCGTCATGAAGGAGTGCGCATAATAATATAGTCCGTTTAGAAATGATTTCAATGAATAGAAATTATGGTAAACCTATAAAGTAACGTCCCCAAGATGGCTGCGGATGCGAGTAACAGGTGTAGACGAGGAGTTTATGAAATAATATATTTCACAAACTTGTCTTTTTATTCCTGATAGTAGGTTTACCCAAATATAATAAATTACTTTTAAATAGCATTCAAGTAGTAATTTCATGGTTTTTTACAAAACAAATATCCAAAAAGAAAGGGTTTAGGCCTATATCACCGTATCATGGTGAAACGATACGGTGAAACGGTAAAACCAACGCATGTGCATTTCCACTTTAGTTCACTTTTACTGGGACGCGGGTATAGTATTAAATACTTCTACAGATTACTAATTAGGTTATCGCAGCGCCATCTCTTGACGAGATATATAATATATAATAAACAATATAAAAAATATATATATTATAAATAAAATAAATTCAACAAGTACGTGGTTTTCTTTATACTAAAAATTGTTATGCATACAAAATAAACAAATAAATAAATTTTCCTATTAGTTGGGGGTTTCAAATACAAGCAACCAAGCAGAGGCCTTAGAATAGTTTCAGTTTCTTTTTCAAGCGCGCATTGATACCAGTTTGATCATGCACGCTTTGTTTTTAGTTCATAGATAGTGGGATCAGACTATAATTAAATTTTAACAAGTCCCAGAAATACGATTTTTCTTTAACATACGATTCCAAGCAGATCAATTCGTCCAGCACTTTCAAAATATTTAGGAGTTCACCTATCTTTCTTGGGGACATCACATAAATGCCCTCTCCATAAAATTAAACCAACGCCTTTGGCCTGTTTTCCCGTCTACACTTTCTCCCCCCTGACATTCTACTTTACAACGCTCTAATTCGTTCCTCGCTCACCTATGGCTTGCTATTCTGGAGCTCAAATACAAAATTAAACCTATTGCGTATATTTAAACTCCAAAAGTGGTTTTTGCGCATTTTACTTAAACTTCGAAAACCTGACCCAGTTTCACACTTGTTCAACTTAAGAGGCATAATCCCAATATACCAACTCTACCATATTAACCTTGCTACCTTCGTTTACAAAGCACTCAATCACATTAAATCTCCCTCCCCTAATATTTATTTGCATCCATCAACACCCGCCACAGTAACCCGTTCCCAACCCTTCTAATTAAACGAACCTATCAGCTCAAAAGTGTATCCATCGCTGGCAACAGACTGGTCATCCTTACCTCCAGACCTCCGTTCTTCTACAAATATCTACGCTTTCAAATCCCGATTAAAAAAATTCCTCCACCTTACCCCTCCCTTGTAAGGCCATCCTTTTACCATCATCTATAAGTTCATCAATCGTAAACTCACGTTTTTCTGTACCCATCCAGGGACCTAGCTCGTCGACGATGGGTCTGCCATACTGGCCCTGGATGGCCATCTTGTAAACAATCTGTAAAAAATCTCAAGATTAAATAGATAAATAAATAAAATATAATTCCCATATAATATTACATTGCACCTGGAGAAACGGTATGCGTATCGCGTTTCACGCTCATTTCATAGATGAGTGGCACGCGATGAGATGCCCGAAATTAAATCAACCAATCGCAGAGCCCATTACACGGTCGGTCTTGGGTGCGAATGCAGTATAGCATGTGACTGAGAACTTCTGGTAATGTCTCCAGCAATATAGTGTCCCCCCTAGGTAATATGTCCGGCGTTGTTCGGGCTCTTTGTTTGACGAAATTTTGCAATATCTGAATGTGAATGTACAGACACGAAAAATTCAGTTTTATTATATGTATAGAAGAAGACAGATAGAAAGAAAGAAGATAGAAGAAAAAATGGTTGATCGGGATCAAAAGGACCCTAAATATTGACCCAGACTATAAGCTATAACCATTCTACGTTTCATCAAAATTCGTTTAGTGGTTTTTGTTTGTTGTGCATACAAACAAACAGATCCAAATTCCCAAAATAATCTTAATGCGTTTTATCACTTCCAGTCATGTCTCAGTATATATATTTTTATGCATCATGACTATGCTTGCTTACTTACTTTTCAACCCTGCTTACCCGTTAGGGTCGCGGGGGCAGCAGCCCTATGGAGGATCTCCAGCGATCGCGATATTCCGCCATCAGGCGCATGTCCTCCATGATTATACCCAAGCGACTCGAACCCAGACTCTCCATGTAGTCTAGCCACCTGGTTCTAGGCCGATCCCTTGATCTCTTACCCACCGGCTTGGAAAATAACAACTGCCTAGGAAGACTACTTTGCAGCATCCATTTCACATGGCCATACTAGCGCAACTGAGATCTCTCAATGCGGAGAAGTGGCCGCTCAACACTTAAAGACTCCCTTATTGTGCTGCTATGCAATCTTATCTAGTAGGGTAACATCTGCCGCCTCTCAGGATTCTAATTTCGGCCGCTTGCACCCGCGATTGCACTCTTTCGGTCATTACCCAAGAGTCATGACCATAGGTGAGAATAGGGGCGAAGACGGAGAGCTTGGCTTTGTTTTCCAGATCATGTTTCGTTACCACGGATCACCACAGTTCACGTCTGACACAGCTTGCTGCACCAATCCGAGCATCCAATTTTTTACCCTGCTGCCCATCACTCGTGAATGCAATCCTGAGATACTTGAACTTCTCCACCTGTCTCAATGGGGCTCCCCTAACAAGGAGAGCGCACTGAGCAAGCTGTCTTGAAAGGACCAGAACCTTAGTCTTAGCCACAAAGATCTTCATCCCAGCCTCTTCACATTTGGGTGCAAACCAGTCTGAAGGTAGGTGCAAGAAGACCCAAGGAGGGCAATGAGCAACCTCTCTACCAAGCAGTCGCCCACAAAAACAGGCACCTCGACTCGGCTGCCCCTGTCTATCCAGTTCATAAAGATAATGAACAACAGGGGTGACAGTACGCACCTTTGGCGGAGTCCAACACCCACGGTGAACGGTCTTGACTTAATGTCATTTATCCGGACACGCATCTCAGAGCTTTCGCACAGAGACATGATAGCAAACAGTAATTGCTTCTCCCGAGGAACTCTGTCATATGGTTTTTCGAAGTCACAAAGGAAGCGTAGATATCTTTTGCATATTCCCAGGATTTCTCAACTATTTGTTTTAGAGCAAAGATGTGATCCGTCGTGCTTCAGCCAGGTCGAAACACACTGCCCCCCCGCCTGTTTGGAGTCGACTATTTCCCGACTTCTCTTCTCCAGACACTTAGCGTACACTTTCCCAGGAATGCTGAGCAAAGAGATGCCTCGATACTTGTTGTAATCTCTCCGATCTCCCTTTTTGAAGCTAGGGACCACAATTCCTGTCTGCCATTGCTTAGGGGCCTGGCCAGATATCCACGCAACCTGACGCACCCGAGTCAGTCACATCCTGATTTAATGCCTTTAACATCTCAGGCCGGATTTCATCTCACCTGTAGCTTTGCCAGTCTTCAGGGACTTAATTGCCCATCTGACTTCTGCTTCAGTGATACTATCATGACTATTCTCCGCTCCGAGGTGCGTCAGTTGTTGCCGTCACCGGATTAAGAAGAGATGCAAAGTATTCCTTCCATCTATGCAATACACTCTCCTCCGTTTTCAGAAGCCCCTCCATCTGAACTCTTAATAGTTTGCGATGAAAGAGACTTTTTTCCACGGAGGCGACGTACGGTCTGCCAGAATACCTTGTTTGCCGAACCATAGTCTGTCTCTAATTTCTCCCCGAACTGCCGTTTTTTATAATTTATAAATATCCTCCAAGCCTTGGGCCATAATCAAAACAAAGAAAGAAAGAAAGAAGATAGGAGAAAAATATAATTCCTCGGAAACTTCGTGATTGATCGGGATCAAAAGTACTCTAAATGTTTACCCCAGACTATAAGCTATACCATAAGTTTCATCAAAATCTGTCCAGTGGTTTTTGTGTGGTGCGCGTATTTAATGTATAGAAGATAGACAAAAGAAGATTATTTGTACGATATGATCTTTTAAACCCATTAAAACAAAACTGTTTTCATGTACTTTTCTGAAATATAAAAATATATTTCTAGATAGCTTCATTACGTTTTTATACCCAGGGGCCGTTTTTATTTCCCTGATCCATTTGTTTTTCTTTGTCTCTACTAAAAACTATTCTACATTTTATTCGCCCCCCCCTCCCCAATTGTAAAATCCTGAAGATTAACAAACAAGTCTCCAAAATCCGGAACATTTGCCAATAGGCCTCCATAATCCAGATGAATATCTAACAGGCATCTAAAGTACTGAAGATTTCAACAAGAGGTCTCCAGTGTCCGGAAGATTCGCCAATAGCCCTTCAAAATCCGAAAGATTAACCAATAAGGCCTCTGTTATTTAACAGAAGATGATCCTTTATTAGACTTCCAAATTCCGCAAAATTGTTTAATATATCTCCAAACTCCGGAAGATTTTCCAACTGGCCTCAGTAATCCGGATGAATATCTAACAGGCCTCCAAAATATGGAAAATTCAATTAAGAGGCCTCCAAATTCCGCAAACTTTCGCCAATAGCTCTTCAAAACCCGGAAGATTAACCAACAGGTCTCTAAAATCCAAATTACAAAGGATTACTCAATAGACCCCAGAGCACTAATAATAGGACTCCAAGATCCGGAAGACCCCTTAGTAGAAATTCAAAATCCGGAAAATTATTTAAAAGGCCTCCAAACACGAAAGATGCTTTATTAGACTTCCAAAATCCGGAAGATACTTAATAGAACTCTAAGATCCGGAAAATTAACCAGCAGGCCTCCAAAATTCGGAAGATTCGTCATTATGCCTCCAAAATCGAAAAGATTAACCAATAGGCCTCCAAAATACTATTAAAAGAATTCTAAAATCAGAAGACCCCTTAACAGAGATCAATAATCCATAAGATTATTTAATAGGCCTCCAAAATCCGTAATATTAATCAACAGGCCTCCAATATTCTGAAGATTCCCCAACAGGCCTTCAAAATACTGAAGATTTCAACAAGGGGCCTCCCATATACAGAAGACTCGACAACAGCCCTCTAAAGTCCAAAACTTTAACCAATACACTTCTAAAATACAATTTAGGGGCGTAACTTGGGGGGGGGGGGGGGGATTTGGGGGGTTGGGAGGACCCCCCCCCTTTTATTTCCCTGATCTAAGTTCATTTGTTTTTCTTTGTTTCTACTAAAAAACTATTCTATATTTTATCTCCCCCCCACCCCCATGTAAAATCCTGGTTACGCCCCTGATACCCTTTCAAACCATGACAAATCTTTATGCCCTATTCAAAATTAATGAAAGTATGTGCTTCTAGAACCGTTTTTAAGATCAACCAACTGCGTAAGACTGACATTGAAGATGTATGTGGTATTATCATGAAAATATACCTAGAAAATATGCAATCATGGCACACCTAAAAATTTAAGCTTTCTCAGAAAATCGGATTTGAAAAACAAAATCGATTGTTTATGGATTGCCTACGTTAAGGCTCCTTTTATGTATAACATCGTGTCCGTATTGATGTATGGTAGAATAAGCCTATCCGAGTATTAGGTCTATAGGCCTTTGTATGAAGTAACTCATTTTTGAAATATTTTGAGATGTGCTATTGTTGCAACCCATAAGCAATATGCTTAGAGAAGAAATTCTCGCACCAATAATTCATTTTATGTCAAATTTTTAGAAAAAGAATTGCTAAATCCCTAATATTGCAGACGCTCTAAGAACACCATCTAACAATGGTCTGAAAGATCCAATTTCTTACACAAATAGAGATTCTGTTTAAGACTTGATTATTATTTCATTCGATTTTCTCAGATTATTTAATTTGCTCTTGATTTTCTTAACATAACGATTATATCATTGAGATCTTCTTGTTTGTCCAAGATAATAGACGCAAACAGCATATTGAGCGGTGTCGCCCTCTATCCACCTGGAAATGAAACGCAAGAAATGCCGGCAGCAACAGTAGAATAGGAATATTCACCTGTGAAGCTGAAGAAGTTTTGTCATCATCAATTATCCTCATCATTTATTGTCGCTTGTCAAAGCAATCTCCCTGCTTTGACATAGTCACTCGTCACTCGTCTTAACATCAGCGCATAAGCATGGGCGTTGCACTAGTAAGTTAACATATAATCTATTCAAATTAACTTTTCTTATTACTTAAGGAAAACATTCCCAGTAAGAAAACGCACCGTAAACAGCTGAGCAATGACCGATTAAAACGGAAAAAAGAATCCAAACTGGTTTCTCATTATCTCTCTTTCCTATTGTCATCCTCGTTATTTGTTATCATTATTATGCTGACATTCTTTCCGATGTTTCATTTCGAAGTTCCTTGGATTTATATAACACGATTGAAATCATGTTATATATTCTAAATATCTTCTTAAGAAAAGTTTCTAAAATAGGTCATTGGAGTGGGTTTGTTTAACTTGAGCTTCGTAAAATCAATAGGAACCAAAAGAATTAGTTTCCATATATTACGAATTCACTTTCACGTAGGATGATGATAATAATAATAATGCAAAGTTAATATCACATTAGAATATTTTTATTAAACCTTCAGAAAAAGTTCTTTAAGTTTCCTCAACCTATTTACTTAAAATAATATCTAAAAAAAACTTAAAATTTTTATTTTTATTCATTTTTTGTGTGGAAGTAACTGGTCTCTTTCATGATGATGATGATGATGTGGAAGTAGTCGTCCTTCCTCAAAGATGCTTCGTCGCCAAGAACGTCACGTTTAATGATTCGATAGAATCATGAGAAGGAACTTTCCTCTTCCATTTATTTCCATATTAAAAACTGAGCACATTGTTCTTCAATAATGAAAGCAAAAGGTCCTCCAAGAAAAACTAAATAAAATTGCGTATTCTCATTAACGCTCCAAGAAAATTAAGTTATTCGTTCCTTAAAAATTGCATTTAAATCAAATCTCCTATTTGTTTTTTGACGAAACGAATATATAAGCCGTTTGATTATTATTTTTAAACTCGGATTTAAATGTGTAAACAAAATTGTTAGGCTTTCCGACATTACATCGAAATGGTACAACCAGGGTGTACACTACATGATCAAAGGAGTTGGGACACCTGTTGCTCTACCGTAAAGCCGCAAAAAACTTCAATCAGTAGTGTGTAGGACTACCCCGAGCTGCTATCACTGCCTCCACCCTACGTGGCATACTGTCCACAAGTTTACGGTATGTGTCCACAGGTATTGTCCTCCATTCCTTGAGGAGTGTCGTGGTCAGTTCCTGGACAGATGTAGGGCGAATCATCCTGGATCTCACACGTCGTTCCAATTCGTTCCAAAGATGTTCGATGGGGGTTACGATCAGGACTCTGGGCGGGCCAATCCAGTTCTTCAACCTGCATCTCGTCAAACAGTCGGATATGAATCTTGCTTTGTGGCAAGGCGCATTGTCGTGCTGGAAGAGGAACGGCCCGTTACCGAAGTGTTCCCACAGCGACCTGATGAATGGTCCTGTAGCCATCAGCATTGAGGTTTCCGTCCACCTTGATGAGTGGGCCCAGTCCAGTCCATGAGAAACACCCCAGGTGTTCACAGAGGTGTCCCAACTCCTTTGATCATGTAGTGTATTTGAACTCGGGTGATAGGTGATTTCACCAAACATACTGAACATTTTTTACCAAAGAATGGATGGCCCAAAGTTCACCATTAAGTTGTTACAAGGAAAAATGTTGGAAATACTCAACCCATTATCAGTTGAATTATGCATGCAAGTTAGATCTTAATATTTTCTGTGTGTTTTTACGTAGATAACCGTTGACTCCCTGAACCTTTGGAGTAGTTGTTTTACTCCTGGAAACTCTTGTACTTGATGGCAGCATACACCAGTGAAGAATTTGCAGGCATACATTTTGTGTATGGAGTAGTCGATGGGAATGCCACATGGTAGGTTATAACCATGAACGGTACCCCAATCGGCGGTTACTAAACATTAGAACATTTCATCTTCGTGAAAGTGGAACATTCCGTGTTAATAGGCATGAAACAGGATGAGGCAGATATATTCGAACGCTTAAGACATTCTAAACGAGATGGAGGCTAACCCAGGAACAAGTACTAGAGCCATAGCTCATTAGCATGGTGTGAGCCATTCCATAATGTGAACAGTGTTACGTGAGCAACAACTCCATCGTTTTCATCTACAGAGGGTACAAGCCTTAAACCGCGAAGATTATCCGCGAGGATTCTGTATTTAGGAAAGTGACTATTTCTTTTGGCCGTTTATGTTTGAATAAAATGAAAGTTCAGAAACTTTCATTTACTGAATCTGAAATCATTGTTGACGACTTCGACGTTTATAATTTGGGATTTCTTACGAAAATCGTTTTATTTTGCACAGTGGTTTCATCAACAAACTGCTATCCAGCCAAATTTTCTGCACATGTTCTGTTCACAGATGAAGGTATTTTTAATATCCACAATGCCCATTTCTGGAGTATTGAAAATCCACATGTGGTGCGGCCACATGCATACCAACAGCATACTTGTGTTAATGTTTGGGTAGGAATACTCAATGACTTCTTGATTGGATCATATCAGGAATGGACTTTCCACCTCGACTCATTGGCCAGGTCTATCAAACCTTTTTGGAGGAAAAATTCCCAGAACTGTTAGAACGTGTTCCCATTGACATTCGCAATCGGATGTGGTTTCAACATGGGGCCCCTGCACATTTCGGCATTGGTGTGCGGATTACCTCAATGCTACTTTGGATTGGTAGAAGCGGGCCTGTTGCTTGGATTTCTTTTTCTCTGGATTACTTTTCTGCTTGTTAACTGAGATGAGGACTTAGTTGCCTTAATTGAAGTTGCAGCTGGGAATGCACGTGACATGCCAGGCATTTTTGAAACTGTTCGCCAATCAACTGTTACCATCAATCGGTTCATGGTAGCTCCTTTGACAACAATCAGTTGTCAATAAAATTGTTAGTTAATTGTTGTTAACATTATCCCCTGCAGCGATTTAAATGGTGAATTTGGACCATTCCATTCTTTGATAAGAAATGTTCAGTATGTCATCAACTATTACCCTGTGAAGTTTGTGCTTCGAGTTCAAAAACACCCTGTATACAGCACATTATGGAAGATGGTTTGGACAACAAATTTTAAGAAACTGATCTATTGTCAATATCCGCAGAACTGTCTTTGTTTCATCGGTTTTTGGGAGTTGATCCTTCTTAGTACGCACGAGCAACAGCTATACGAGAAAGACCCAAATGCTGCCAGCTATACTATTTTAAAGCCCACGCAATGGCATATACCTAGACGTAAAACACAGTGGAGCTGAATCAGCAGACATGGCATGTTTTTCTATGATTATTCCAAAGGCTTAGAAAAATCGGATTGTTTTGAAACTTTACAGCCGATGAAGTTATGCCGGAAACATCCTTCCTGTGTCGGACATGATCGCGAATGACAATCGGGTAAAGTATTTCCGGATTGAGGCAAGTTGTGCACGCTTACTTTTTGTTTTTATATAATTATTTAAAATAAAAATTGAAATGAAAATTTTCACAGATCAGCTGCATCTCTAAAATCCAAATTTGATACGTTGAAAAAATCAGTTCGCAAAAAAAGTTATGTAGTCGATCATTGAAGATGAAATATAAACATAATCTAGACCTAATCTGCTGTTCACTTGCATCCTACAACTTATTCCTACCGTCATACATAAAGTGGTAATTATATCATACGAAACAATATGATTTTGAAGGAGTTTTCAAATCGAAGCGGAACGGATGTCTGCCATTTAAATTTGAGCAAAATGGCCCACTATACCCGGAATAAGTCCAAGGACCATATAACTTTTTCCAGATATCTGGAGTTTATTCTGGTGTTTATCAGAAGATTTATCCTTTCTGAGGATGGTAGAACACCGTTTTGACTTATCTGAGCTTTATTCCAATACTTATTTTATCTGAGGTTTGGTGATTATATGGAAAAGTGATCGGCAAGTATAAACTCTTAATTCCCTTTTGTATTTTCTGTCTATTGTACTTACTTACTGTTCAAACCCGCTTATCCGTTAGGGTCGTGGGGGCAGCAGCCTTATGGAGGATCTCCAGCGATCAGGCGCATGTCCTCCCTGGTAATATCCAAGCGACTCGAACCCAGATTCTCCATGTAGTCTAACCACCTGTTTCTAGGCCGACCCCTTGGTCTCTTACCCACCGGCTTGGAAAATAACAACTGCCTAGGAAGACCAGTTTGCGGCATCCGTATCACGTGGCCATACCAGCGCAACTGAGATCTCTCAATGCGGAGAAGTAGCGGCTCAACACCTAAAGACTCCCTAGACTCTATCTAGTAAAGTAACACCTGCCACACCTTTCAGAAATCTCATTTCGGCCGCTTGTACCCGCGATCGCACTCTTTCGGTCATTACCCAAGCCTCATGACCATAGGTGAGAATGGGGACAAAGATAGATTTGAAGACGGAGAGTTTGGCTTTGTTACCTAGCTCGCGTTTCGTTACCACGGATCGCCACGGATTTTTTATTACCCTTGTAACTTTTTTTTTTTGGATCATCCTCGTATAATGACCTTTTTGACATGTAATATAAGCACGAAGCAGTGATTAAACCCATTAAAATCTTGCGTGAACGAGAATTAAATCTGTTTATTTCGTTGATATAAGATAATTTTTAGAATTCAAGTTAATATGTTTCTGATTTGTTTAGAAGATGGCGGCTATTTCGGTTTTATGACAACAGATGGCAATGCTTACTCTGGTAATTTTGCCTCTTTTCGCCATCTTTATTGTCGCCACTTTTTTCATGATATGGGTCAGCCTGTATAATCTCCGAAGCCTCGGTAAGATATACGATTGGAAAGAGGAGATCCCATTGTTGCTGCTTTTTTTCATATTTTTGATACCTATTAAGTACTCCTATGAGAAGCTTTTAAAAATCGTGTCCCCATCTTATTGGTTAAGCGTGCTTTCCACATGAGTAAAAATAACGGCAGAAACCACAAGGCAGAAAAATTTCTGACGTCACTTCCTGCTTTCGTCTTTCGGCCCGACAGAAAACTCTCTTAAGCGCGGGTCCCACATGCGCAAAACAATGGCAGAAACCACAAAGCAGAAAAAATTTCGACGTCAGTTCCTGCTTTTGTCTTTCTGGCTGATAGAAAACACCTGTTTTTTAGAGTTGGGTTGAGTCATAGCCCATAAAGATAAGAGGTTTCTGTCGGGCAGAAAGACGAAGGCAAGAAGTGAGCTGTGGATTCAACATGCGTAAAAACAAAGGTAGAAACCACAAAACAGAAAACTTTTTGACATCACTTCCTGCTTTCGTCTTTCTGCCCGAGAGAAAAACTCCTGTTTTTTTTTTATTATTTCGATTGAGTATTAGCCTACAAAGATAAGAGAATATTTTGTCGGGCAGAAAGACGAAAACAGAAAGTGATGTCAAAACGTTTTCTGCTTTGTAGTTTTTGCCATTGATTTTACGCATGTGGGAACCACGCTTTAGAGCGGCGGCTTTTCTGCTGCATAGGACGCATTTCATAAAGTTTCAACATGTATTCGGTCTATCTACTTATTTATTTCTATTTTTCTTTCTTCTTTTCATAAACTCATCGAACACACAGACAAGCAAAACGTTTATGTATGTTCACATATTATTACTATTGCTATGCATTTGGAATTGGATGCCCGCATGGTCTCAGAGAACACAGGGCAATAAAGCTGGTAAGAAATATATTTTTACATTTTAAAAGGAATACTTTATCAATGTTAATTACATAAAACAATGTTTCTTCAGCGGGTGCAGGACAATGCGATTGTATGGAATACTGGGATTGTACCTTGAAAGGTGGCTCTCCAGAAGGTTATTGCGACCCTTTAGAAACGTCCGTCTGCTGCTTCTTGCCGCCCAACCCGAAGGCTGTTGGATTACTTCCGCTTGTCAAGGCGAAGGCGGCTGCTTGCGGAACCAAGGGCACCGACACGGGACAAGAAAACAGGGCTGAGTTGGGTGAATGGCCGTGGCATGTAAGTGATGGCAATATTTTCGGTAATAAAAAGTATGGAAAAAGTAATAAATTAATTTTATTTTTTTTTAAGTACCGCCATATGTAAATTATTCGCGAATAAGATCATTAAGTTACAAATGGCTCGCCATACTACACCGTCAGATTATTTTGTCTATATGTATAGTTTAATAGATTTATATTAATAAAATACTTTTATTTAAAGCAAAAAAGTAAATATATGTCAATGTAATTGATCGACAACATACTCAATCGCTATCGGCTTTAGATTCAAGAAAATAGTTATGGAAACATGTTGCACCATACTCATCACTTTCATGAATAGGAACAAACAAACATGCTCCCATATGTCATGAAAACAGATGTACTTGTCAAATAACTCATTAAACATGCACATTATTGTGCTAATTTTCCATTAAACTATATATCTATTCCTAATTCATAAATTTATGCTTATGTACCAAACTTTTCGAGGCCAGTATTGTCTGTCCTCGATAGTATAGTGGTTAGTATCCCCGCCTGTCACGCGGGAGACCGGGGTTCGATTCCCCGTCGGGGAGATTTATTTTTTTTTCTTTCCAAATTTTTTTTTTTTTTCATTAGACTGTTTTGTTATTTAGTTAACAAATATGTTTCCGTTTTTTAAAGCATATTTCTTGTTATTTTTCTTAAAAACATGCAGGCAGCAGTCATTGAACGAGGGAGCAATCTATATCTTTGCGGAGGGAGTCTGCTAGATGAGCGATGGATACTAACGGCAGCACACTGCGTCAAAGATTAGTAAGTATCCGAAGCAAAATGCGAGGTCTGTTCAGAAAATTAGTTTTTAAACATTTTTTCGGGTGTAGGCCTAATAGAAACTACTGAGCGTTATCATCTTCGAAGTATAAGCTGTATATAAGTCCCGGGCATAAAATACCAAACATTAATACGAGGCGCTTAAAAATGTACGTTTTCGCAGCATCCTGTGAATAAAAGCAGAAGAAAGTTTTTCAAAGATTGATAACGTGCTTGACAACTGCGTGGATATTCATGTGCGATAGTACACAAACTGCCGCTACGGACAGTAATGAACTTAAAAGGCAAACAAACCGATGACGGAATACAAACAACTGATAATTATAATTAACAATATAACACTCAAACACAAGATAATCAATTGAATGAAGAAACTTCTTCAAACGTATCACAATAACAAGGACTGAAGAAACTTCTTCAAACGTATCTGGACTCGATCCTGGAACCATGCCTATCGCTACCACGCTCTTACCAATTGAGCTAACGCGGATATGAATCGCCATGCTGTTACAAGATATCCAAATAGGCTTCCATGAAGCCACCAAGCAGCTAAATCGGCAGAGCAGGCCCCGACTCGTAAGTCGGAATCATCCTTACCCTTAAACCATCAATTTGACATTTGAAAGACTTGGACACAGAATGGTACATAATGGACATAACCAGAATTTATGTTGAAAGAGGGGAGGGGGAAAGTCAAATACTGTACATACCGTATGTGAGAACATTGTGTGGAAAAGTGCACCAATTACTAGTTTCAAATTGGTGGATAAAGCCAATACCAATACTCCAAAGTTTCATCGTATACGTCTTATTTTCAGCAACAATCAAGTACGAGGCGCTACCCAAAATTTTAGAGAGTTTTCTTGTAAAAAGCAGAAAACGTACCTTACACCCTAATTTTCGCTGTCACCTTCAAAGTAGTCACCTCTGGCAAGTACGCACGCTTTGGAAGTCCGTACCAAAGATGCCAGCGGTTTTGGAAGCACTCCTGGAAGTCCGAAGGCTGTAGGGTATTCAAGACCAGTTGCGATTCTACTTGGATATCTTCAGTGGGGGTCAAACCATACGTTCAAGAAGTGTGGAAACCGTTGCAATGTTGTTGTTGTTTTTTTTGCCAGGAATTCCTTCAGAACGAGCTAAGTGTATGTTAGCACATTGTCTTGGTGGAGCAACTAGTCATTATTCTTTTCAGAAAACCTCGGAGTAAAAACTTCTTGTTGACAGTCTGACTAAGTAGAAACGTTGGAAATTCGCAGAAGCAAAAGAATACAAACAGCAATAACTCACAAAGAAATGCGCCTACAATTACGAAACTCGGCAGAGCAGCTGAGAGGTGCACCTAGCGGCAGAACCTCATACTGTTTTTGGTTTGGGTGGAATATTCAAATATTTCCGGATACTTTGGGCAGCATCTCGTATTTGCAGATGACCAGATTTTTTTTTCAGAAAATACTAAATGCAACGGGAAAAAGATACTAACATTTAGTACTTTAATATAAATTTTATTACTAAAATACGCTTTGGGATGGATATTAAAGCGTATTACTGATCCCTAGCAACTTTCAGGCTTGCAGGGATTTGAAACTCAAGAATGATCCGGTCTGCAGTGGATATTTCATAGGAGAGAAATATCAAAACCGATTTTGGATTCAGTAAATACAAACTGGAGAATTGGAACGGAATTTGGTATTGAAAAAGAAAATCAAAAAGAGGTATCGGAATATGAATCGGAATTCAAATTTTAATTTCGGACTTGACAGTGAAATTTAATGCGATACTCAAGCCTGCATTAGAGTGGAATTGCAAACTACAAATTTCAGATTAGTTAAAATGAACTGAAACAAAGGTTACACGATTACTACTATTTGTAAGTCCTTCTTTTAAAAATATCATTGCTGCAACTCCTTCCGTTGCATATTTGTTTGTTTGACCAGCGCACCAGCGGCATTGCTATGTCAAAAACATTTGATGAAATTGCATCCAATGTTGCCACTCAAACAATTATTTCCCGCTAAAACCTAACTAAAAATTCGCTAGATTCTCGTAATTATAATTTTTAGCGGGTCTTTGCATAATTTTGGGGTAAATCCGCTAAATCTAGTGGTTAATCCTCCAAATTGGCAACAGTTGCTGATTGTCTTAATAATCCCCAAAATACCGAAAATAAACAACAATTTATATAAAAATACTAAAAAAATACTACACCTACGAATTCCTGTGCAAATAAATACTAATTTAGCCTTGATTTAGCCAAGTTTCCCTCTGCCCCCTCCCCTTGGCTACGCCCATGGAATGGTAAGACCCTGAAAATAAAGCTGACGTTTCGGATAGAGCAGGGCCCTCCAAATCGTGCACGTCGCCGCGTGCAACATAAAATGCACGCGGACGAAGCTCACGGGCAAAGCCGAGGAGATAGCCAAAACTCAGGAGGGGAGTGGGTATAGTTTTTCCTATGCAGTGTTGCCAGACTTTAGGGGGCGATTACATTAAATGAGGCATTATTTCTTTTGTTACGGATACTTGCTTGTTTTTCGTCTCGCATAACATGGCGCACATTCCGAAAAAGCATAAAATCACTGAACCAGTATTTAAACCGGAGTGGGAGAATATGGTTTTATTTTCATTGTTCACTGATCGGATTCGAAATGCTTAATATGCAATCGTGTCCTATCGGGGGAAACAAATACAATTCTACCTGTCATCGAAAAAGTTATCACATTAAAACGAAGGAAATAAAATGGTAAACTGCCTCGTTTTGTTTGTTTTTTTTACAATATCGAATTGATAATTAGCAAATCGACTTTAAGGAACTGATCAACATAATGTGCAATCGGGGGGTAAGGAAGATTGCCCGCGGACAGAAATCTTGGACAGCCCTGGGATAGAGCATAATCCTTTGTCAAAGCAAAAAATAAATTGTAATGGCGGAATGCTACATACGCACAGGCCTACCACCTGGTCAAGAAACGGATTCAAAAAATAATTTTTTTTTCTGTTGGGGAGGGGGGGTTCTTAAAATTTTAATTACTCGAAAATGGCTCTTCGCAGCCAAGCAATTTTTTAAAAAAAGTTCGTCTCAATGAGAGGAGGCCGTTGATGTCGTTTTTATTAAGTTTGGGTCGATAAAATGAATGCTTTTGCCATTTCTTCATTTTTAGGAGAAAAAAATAATAATTTCTGTAATAAGGCTTAGCCCATTTCCATGAAAAATACGCCAATTCATGATGCAAAGAACTGCTAACAAAAGACTCGAATTTTGACTCACCATTTTCCAACCCACAGAGAGGATAACATTTTCGCTTCCAATTGTATTCATAAACTCATGTATCTTCCTCGTTAGCACGCAAAATTTAACGTTCATTTGAAAGCCAACTTGAAATCGCAAAGCAGACTCCACACGCATGTCAAGATACGACTTCAGTGCGAGGACTAAAAGATGGCGTGGCAAAATCGAGGTTAAAGAGGAAGGACGTCACTTTCAAACGTTTCCGGGACTTTTTGAACAGACCTCGTATATCATAATAACGCAATTAATTTAACATAGAATTAATTTTTAATTAATATTTTAGTTCTGTGAGCGGCAAGCTTAAAGTCCGCCTTGGCGAGTATGACGTCTCCATTCCTAGCAAAGGTTTACCGTATGAGGAATTTGGAGTAATCCGAGTGAGTTTTTATATTGCTGTCTGGTTGATACTGCTATAACAAAGAATAGCTCTATATTGTGTTGTGCTCTACTCTTTATAGGTTGTTTTCCATCCAGATTTCAACAGTACAAGTTTAACGAGTGACATCGCTCTATTGAAACTCGACATGCGCGTTAAGAAACGGCCGCACATCAACATCGTCTGCTTACCTACGAGCGGACTAAGCATCGATGTGAACGCCAGATGCTATGTCACGGGATGGGGACGAAGGGATGAAAGTAAGTTTGGGTGTCTTAATATTTATGGTCACGCCCCCCTCCCCCCATTACGCCATGGTATCGACATCGACTCCATTATCAACTAAACCACTGCGGATATCTCCACCCTAGACGCTGATCTTAGATTCATGGCATATTTCGCTCATTGTAATCCCTCATTTTGGCAAGGATGTCGTAATCGCACGGAATCGATTATTTCGAGACTTCGCATCGCCAATAGCGCTAGCAGTGTGACTCCTCGCATTGTCAAGAAGGATGGTAGGACCTTATAGCCATTCACTGCATTAGCTCATTTGACCTTTCATTCTCAACTTCACAAAGCTCATGTGACCTTGTAATAGGGCTAAAATCTGGAGACTTTGCAGGCCACTGGATGTTACTGACCTCTAGCCAAAACTATAGGGAGGCGTATTCGAAACCAACTAGAAGTGTCCGACACCTGGCGGTCAAATAGTTAATCATTCCAAAACATATTAGATAATGATTGCCGCTACAGTCTATAAAAAAACCACTTTAAAATCGCGAATACACTGTATCATCCACTCCAATTTGAAGCATTCAGTTTACCGCATTAAATGATGTTTGGTTCTGAGAATTTTTTCGCCCTCAGAAACATATCGTACTTTTTATCCAAGAAGCTTAGTCCATCGATTTTTGTGGTTTTAGAGAAAAATTAACATTCGGCACGAACTTTTTACATTGGCTGAGGTCAAAAATTCTAATCAGTGAGAAGAATTAGCGAGAATTTCTCAGAGGACTAACCGTCAGTTTATCGGTTAGAGCTAGACTAACCAGTTAGTCATAGGAGCACTAACTGTCGTTTTCGACCGCGTGAAAATGACGTCACGATTGGCTAAACGGGATTTTTGACTTCACCCTATGTATTTTGTCAAAAACCCTAATACTATGTTCGGACGGTAGCAACTTCAGGCGCGGCCAGCTGCAGGCTGGGTGACGGCCAAGGCTTGAGAACCACTGCTGGCGGGACAGCTATTTGGGGCACGGCTGTTGGGGGACTTTAGTCTGACCCATTTGCTGAGTGACCAGTGCTGGTTTTCCAGCAGTTGGTGACAGCCACTGGTTTGTTTGGCCGCCAGCAGCTCTTCCATCATGAAACCCCCCGTGCTTCGGAGGGCACGTTAAGCCGTCGGTCCCGGCTGCTACTGTCATCTCGTAGCAGTCAGGATTTACTGGGATGGCGCAAAACTCCCTGGGATGACGTTATGTACTAGATACTAGATGTTCGGACGGTGAGGTAATCACGATCAGTAGACAAGGTTACTAATCAAGCACTTTCCGTTCGCACTGCATTCAAGAGAAATGACGGTTACCAAGCGAAATGGTGTTTTCTATGTTTTTTTTTCCCCCTCGCAATCGCGTCAGTAGATGGCGGTAAGAGTAGTAACTGGCTTCTGCGGGCGTCAAATCTTGCCGTTAGCGAATGTGCTCGTACACTTAGCAGTTACGTTTAGCCTTTCTGAAGTCTGAAAATTGTTCTCCCTAAACACATATAAGAGCTTTGGTTTCCTCATCAGACCACTCGCTCCTGCGTTTTCGCTTGATCGCCATGTTTTATTTTTCTATTTGTTGGTGTTAACCAGGATATGGTGTCACTAACTGGGTTTCTGAAACACGGTTAGTTAACCGACTCTTAACCCAGCTGTAAACGCAGTTAGATAACTGAAGCAGGCCGCACAGTTATATTTGATCGTGATCAAGAGTTAACCGTGATTAAGGTGTAGTGCGAACATAGCATAACCAGTTAGTCTAGCTGCTCTAATGCTATGTTCGCACTTTGCCTTGATCACAGTTAAGTAACTGGTTAGGGGAGATTGGGGTAATGGCGCCACCTTAAGAAGAATACTGATCTGACAGCTAAATGAAATATAAAAATTTAAACGTTTGTGTTGTATTTTGTTGCTA
>JAHWFO010011261.1:743040-791354 GCA_023313115.1 Rhysida immarginata
TGTCTAATTCCCTTTGCTTTGGTAGTTATTAAAAAGAACGTAAACATGTGCACAACAGATGCCGCCACTGCTGTTGGGCAATCTTGCCTTTAGACGTAAATTAGTAAAACATACTTTAAGTATGAACATATTTGGAGTTTTTAATGAAAATATTACAAAGCTGTAAAAAAGAACTGTTTTTAAAACAAGCTTTGTAAATATAAAATATCAATAGGGCTTTTCATATTCTGAGTTTTTATTTTGTCACGTAAAGTTGTTCGAGCAATGTTAAAACTTGCTGCGATTTTTTTTCACGTAAGAACCTGGTTTGATGGCTTCTTGAGACATTCGTTGGTCCACTTTGTTGCGAGATGGCGATATTGCCCCATTCACACAATATGACGGTTGCGGTGTTGTTTCAACTAGCCTACTTAACAGTTAGTCTAACATTTTATACTAAAATACATCTACACAAAGTTGTTTTCAAAGTATATAAAGACTGAATTGATAACTGTTTGTTTAAGTATACATGACACGACGATTTTGATGGTCGAAAATTAGATGAAAAACACTAGAAAAGCGTTTTAGCTTGCAAAAATCAAACTGAACGTAAATTTTGAAAAAATCCATTGACTACTGCTAAGAGTAATGGCCTCAAGAGATCAGCATACTCCAGAGGCATTTGAAACTTCTTAGTACTACAGAATAGAGGGTGGCGGTATTACCTAGGGTGGCGCTATTACCCCACTCTCCCCTACATCTTGGTCACGATCAAGAAGAACTATTTGGCCTGTTTCAGTTACCAAACCGCGTTTGTAGGTCTGTTAAGAGCCAGTTAAGCAACCAGGTTTCTGAAACCCAGTTAGTGACGTTATATGTCATTTAGCGCCAAGAAACAGGAAAATAAAACATGGCGACTAAGTGAAAGCTCCTGTTTATGTTTAGGGAGAAAATTTTTCAGACGTGAGAAAGGCTAAAGTTAACCACCATACGTCCCAATTTCGAAGGTTTTGCTCCATACAACCCAATTTCGGCTAACAGCAAGATTGGAAGCCTGTTGCTGCCCTCACCACCATCTATTGACGCAGTTGCGAGAAAAACTCATAGAAAAGACCATTTCGCTTGGTAACCGTCATTTCGCTTGTTAACCGTCATTTCCCTTAAAAGCAGTGCGAACAGAAAGTGCTTGATTAGCTAACCACGGTTAAGTAACCGCAATCTACTGACCGTGATTAATTCACAGTGCAGGCATAGTATTAGGGTTTTTCACCTCAGCCATAGAAAAACAGCGGTTTTTGATGTTGACAGTGACGCCATCTGTTGATGAGTTGGTTCGCGAATTATTTTGTTGAAACAGACTATCGCCGGCAGAAAAGCAATGAAATAGGAATGGTCAGTCTGTATATTTTGTACCAAACAACGTTTGAGGATCTCTTCAGAAATACTAAGATCTAATAAAAAGACCCTCAAAATCATCACAGGGAGGACAGAACCATAGCGTCATGTCGTCCTTGGTCAGTCTCATCTACCATCAACTTGGTACAACTTTACCTGGAAGATGACAGTGCTGTAGGCTCCAACATTGAAGATATGTTCTACCCTCCAGTGCTTTGTCATTGGTATATTTGTAGTAAACCCTTGTCTTGGTTGCCTTCGAGAAACTGCAGCTGTTACCGCTTGAGCGATAAAAGGAAAGCACCAATGATCTATTGAATGCAAAGCGCTTTTAGATGTCTATCTCTTTATTGTATGAGTTTGGTTGGGTATGTTCCAAGCTGCTAGCATTGGCGTCAAGACTTACAGAAAGTTACTTTATTTATTCAAAAACCCTAATTAGCAATAAATGATTCTTTTGCATGTAAAGTTATAGCAATAAGAGTACACTAATAGTGACTTTTTTTTTCTGAAGACTCCAACCATTCCGTTGTTCTGAAAGAAATTCCTGTTCCTTTGTGGAATCACGACGACTGCCAAAGGGTCCTTCGCTCCCATTTTGGCAACTCTTACATATTGCCACCGACAATGCTTTGTGCCGGAGCCAACGAATTCGACGCATGCGACGTAAGTGTATATAATACAAATCAAACCGGTTTATTTAATGACAGTTTTATTTATAACAAATGTAGATGAGATATAAATACATCGAGATAAAAAAAATTAATCAAAATCCGCCATACATTCATGCATTTGCCTGCAATAACATGATGACCTTAAATTAAATTTTTTTTAATTTTTTTTTCTTTGAAGGGTGACGGTGGTGGGCCTCTGGTCTGCGAAAATGGCGCCATTTGGCACCAAATGGGCATCGTTTCCTTCGGTTTGGGTTGCGCAAAGCCAGGAGTTCCCGGGATTTACACGTTCGTCCCCGCCTACAGCACTTGGATTAAGTCGACAGTGCGACGATATAATTGAAGGGGTAGTCTGTATAGTTCTGTTTTGTTTTTAAAACATACATTGTCACGTTGCATGTTAATACTACAATAAATTTTTATTTTTTAAATTACGCCCGCGTAAAAACCCCCTTCCTTATCCTGAATGTGTAGGTAATAATAAATACGTTTGAACGACAGCCTACTATAGGCTAGAATCCTCATCAGACAATCGTTATCAAGACATTTTCAGCAGTAGGGCTTTTCAGTGTAAGTTTGTTGGAACTTTGTTGCGAGTCCTTTTTCGCAGGTGAAGAGCTAAAGGTACTCAACGACTTGCCCGACGAAGAGGAGGATTTCGTCTCCAGTAAAGACGAGATGTGGTAAGGTGTATCAGTGTTGATGGTCTTTTGGTGCCGGTGACGAGGAGAGTTGCCGCAACATTCTTCCTTGACACTAGGACATCGTTTGCGTTTGTTACAATGACAACTGTGGTGGTCACAGCTTTCTCGATTCTCTCTTTTAGTCTCCATATGAGGCCTCAAAGAGCTGAGCACTGATGCAGCCAAAAAGGTTTGCAAAGACCGAAGTACACTATCTGTACGCTTCAACGACTGGCTACTGGTCGGTGTGTCGGCACATGGGTTCATGTCGATGTTGTTGTTGTTGACCGTCGGATAAGGCTTCTTGGGGGGTGAATGGTTGAATTCGTTGTTGGAGAAGTCCATCCGAGGTTTGGTAACTTTGTCTTCGTCCATGGGTGCCGAGAAAGGTGGCACGTCTAGAGAGGACGACCAGAGGCCAGAGGCTTTCCGATTGGGTGATCTCGACCAATTGGAACGCTCTCGTCTCCTCTTTTTGTGCTGACGACAAATAAGATAAGAAACGGACATGACGATGAGGAGCCCCAATATGACAGCTAAGCCCACAGTCGAAATCAGATAGGATGGACAAGTCTTTTGCTTTTCCAATTCCAGAAGGAGAATTTCTCGTTCTAGCCATGTGTCTAGTGTGAAAAAAACAAACACAAGTAATAATTATATAAAAAAATCACATACAGAACCTTAAAAATTAAATCAGAAAATCAGCTCTCACCTTCTGGTCTATTGGCTGTAAGAACGACAACCGTCAAGTTTCGATCGAAATCAGTGGTGTTGGAAATTCGTGTTTCGTTACCATTGGCCACATCTTCATGCGAATTACTTTTTGCGTCTTCTCTTTTTCGGCGATTCCGTGGTGTCTCTGAACAAGAGCTCTGTAAATCACATTAAACATAATCAATTCCAAAAAATTTTAAATTCAATGCACAAACATGTTCATAAAAAACACTTGGAAGAGTTAGTACAGTGCCACACCAATGCAGCGAAAGCGCAAGCCTTCTTTAGGGATACAATTCCACTTATGTGATGGCCAACTATGTCATCGAATTTGTCGCTCAAAAAATGTCTGGGACATGATCAAGTGCGTTATGATCGCTCGTTTACAATGCACTGAGTGCGTATAATACACGGTGGCGTATTATACACGGTATTTTTCAAAAATCGATAAAAGTTAGATGCGTATTATAAACAGATGCGTATTATATTTCGAAAATTGCGTTAATTTGCACCGCAATGAATTCAGTATAATGGAATGGCTCTTCCACTTAATATTTGATACCTTACTCACAGAAATGGACACCCAGGTGAGTAAGGTAACAAACCTCATACAGGTGGTAATATTTCAATATGATTTTATTTTCTCTCCAATTTGATCACTGCTTTGCCACATGGCTGTCAGATGGCACGCGATGTCAGTCATACTCTCCCGACATCGCTTGTAAGATGGTAGCGGTTATGGTCAAACGTTGAAATACATACAGGGTGTCCTGCAAAGGGCTTCCTGATTTTAAGAATACGTAAATATCTCGGAAACAGAGATCGAAAGAAGACTGAAACAAGTGGTTTGTTTATTTTGAAAGTAGTAAAAATCCGATATGGAAGTTTCAACATTGCAATTACAACATTATAGTTACAAAAATTGCGACAGGTGGCGCTGTGCATTGCGTTCTGAAGTGGATGAAGTCATGCATTCCATAGAGCTGGATTCCATTTCTGGTTACTGGATTACCAGTGGTTAAATCGCCATCCTGCAGCAACAAGCTGATTGTTTTCGCATCCATTGAAATTTGTCGAAAAGCTGACGGATTGTTTTCGCATCAGATCCTTTCGCAACTTTAAATCGGGATTGAAACTGCGCCTCCTTGCCGTAGGACTGCGATTTAATTGGTGGTACTCCTGTACCAAAAAAACACGTTGCTGACGAAATACAAGACTTCATCCAATTCCTTCAGTACGCTATGGACAGCGCCACCTGTTGGCAACATTTGCAACTAATTTTGAAACTTCCATATCAGATTTTTACGGCTTTCGAAATAAATATACCACTTGTTGCCTTCTTCTATCGATCTCAGTTTCTGAGATATTTACTCTTAAAATCAAGGACTCCTTTGTGGGTAACCCTGTAGATATCACATTATAATTGAATGGCACATCATCTGTTTAAATTTTTTACCAACTTCTTGGTAAAGGTGATAATCTTGCTGCTGGGAGTGCTGGAGGGATTCGAAGGGGTGGTAGTAACTTCAGGTTCAACTGGGGGTCATTCTTTATAAATGAGGGAGCAGTGAAAAAGACAACTATACACTGCGTTTAATAGTTTTCAGATGTGGAGAACAATGTAAAGTGGATTTCGTTCTCGGGATGCACTGCGGACCATTTGAGGATGTTGTGTATATGTTTTTGGAACTGGCTCGAAAAATGCTGCGAAACACTGGATTAACAGCTTGTTAGGCGTTGCCAATGATAAAATAGACCACTCTCTCTACAGTCCCTACATCGCACTGAGAGATTTTCATTTATTCGATCCATCTAAAAGGCAAACAATTCACAACATTTCCACAAAGTGGGCATGTCGTAGCTACAGGCGCTTGATATTGACTTTTCAATGCATAGATGATTAGTGTACCGTTGGAACAAATGTTTAGACAACATGGAGAATGTGTAAGTTCATACACCCTGAATGTCGTTAGCTTACAAGAAGCATCTGGTAAGCATGTTCCCGAGATGCTAATCTTTTTTTTTATCTATAAATCTAAATTGGAACTCGACTCTTTCTAGGCATTCTTTTTTTAATGAACATGAGGGTATTAAACATACAGTAGGTTATTTCCGATGTTACTTACTGGTGCACAGTCTTGCTGTTCTACACAAGCGGTGACCTTAGCAGTAATACGTACAGCTTCTCCTTCTTCCATAGTTTGAAACATGAACGCCTTGAAGTTGAAGGCAACTATTAAGGGATTAGATAGATCACTCTTCGGATGTGATGGTGCAATGGCCTTGTAAGAAGGGTTACGACATCTATTTGTGAAAAGAACAATAATGACCTGTCATTATCTACTATATATCTAATTGACTTTCAGTTTAATGAATAATGAAGGGAGTTTGGCTCACCCATCGCCCAAGACGAGATGGGCAAATTCGACTGTCGCGTCGGGTTTTATCCCTTGTTGACCAGATTTAACAATATGCCGCCTTGAAGCTTCCAGAAGCTGGACCTTGGAGTTTGTGTCAAAAGAAGCAGGGACGCGGTAGATAATCACATCACTCAGTTTCACGTAGTTCCAACCTACGATAGAAAGACATTATGATTACAACAACGCATTGTAGTCGTACAATAAATACAATAAAACTTTAATGGCTCACCATCTCCAGCCTTGATCACAGCTCTCAGTTGCAATTCCTGCCCCAGCTCAATGGCACTACCAGCATTGACTCTGTGCGAATACTCCGCGCTTCCAGCACTGGCACGAAACAATGCCAAGTCACATTGGAGATCGTTTTCTTGACCCAAGAAGACACTCGACCGAGAGGCTGCTGGCGAGGACACTCTAGCGTAACAAATGAGAAATTTATAGATCCAGGACCAGTCAAAAAGGGAAGTCTTCATTTAAACTTACGTACAAGTTTCCATGGAAATCAACAGCATGATTTGCCGAAGCAGTCCGATCCTGAGGTTTGCACTTAATGGTTATGACCTCGTCGTCTGGGGTCTTCAGACCACTCACCAGAGGAAAACGTATCGACACACTCAGCCATTCCTGTAAAGAAAAAAAGTACTTAGACTTTAACAGTACTTGGGACTCCAAACAGGATCTTTTATTGAAATCCAATCCGGATTAACAAAAAGTCCAGATCATTGGGGTTCTGTTATGATAGAAGGTATTCAACAAAGCAGTTGATAGTTTGAAAGTTACTACAAGGTGCATTCAATGGGAAATCAGAAAACTTATGTTAAAACGTGATATGGAAATGTGACGACAATGCAACGACATACATCTAAAGCAACTGTCTCGACTATTGAAGACCTGTGGTTTGAGTATATTCCGCATCCTCCGTACTCGCCCAATCTCGTGCACTTGGATTTCCACGGCCATTGAAGGATGCTCTGAGAGGAAAGAACTAAAGCCGGTTTCACAAATTCCTCCCAGTGCGGGGTTCTTGTGTGGTGAATTAATGAAACCGGCGCTGCGAGGAACTCGTGAAATCAGCTTAGATATGAAAGTTGTATGAAAGTGATGCGAGTTTGCCAAGTTCTTCAGAAACTATTAAAGTTCTTCTACATGATTAACATAATTTCTGTAGTCTAGATTATGAGTTAAGAGAAGCGAGTACATGGTCTGCCGCTAACATCCACAAAATAAGTATGCCGAGGCAGCAACTGAATCATAATAAAGTTATAATTATTGAAAGAAAGATTCCGCGATCTGGAATCGAACCAGGGACCTTGAGTATCGGTCTCGTTGCTTTTGCGATATCTCAGTGGTAAGAGCATCAAAACGGTTGCTCGTAGTCCCTGCTTTGATCCTAGATCGTGGAATTTTCCAGGTCCAGAAAGTTCTTCCAAAATGGATTCCATAAGTAGGTTCAAAGGTTGTGATGCAATTACATCGTCGCTTCTGAATACTAATTTGAATAGGCAAAAACTTACATATGTTCTTTAATAAAGGAGTTATTAACTTTATAGGCATACTTTCAGTACAACTCTGTGTTAACAAGAATAGCTTACTTTTCCATCGGTTTCCTGCTGTGACGATACTCCACAGTCGGGAAAGTCGAATATTTCTAGATGGTAGACATGAGATCCTGAGGTAGGGACGATGCGACAGGTCGAAGAAGTCTGGGCGTCAATATCTGGCCGTGCACTGAAGAATGGCAGTGCAGTATATCCAGGTGGTGCTGTCAAGATGGCTGTAAGAGTCGATTTGCCTGGTTGACGGTTGCAGTGAATTTCTATGGAAAGAATAATAGGATTAATATTGGTATAATTGGCTATGAAATAAGTAAAGAGGTGGTATTTCCTATTACCGTCTGCTAATGCTGAAGTGTAGAAGGAAGGCGGTGGAGCAGGGGGCGCAACAAGCGGTTGAGGCATAGACAGCGGCGCTCCCGGTTGCACCTGATCGCTGTAAACAGGTACTCTGCCATTCGTGCTCACAATTACCTTAGCGCTCGAGGCCGGTGGCAACAAGCCCTGTGACACTTGTGGGGGGATGACAAACTCGTTATGCACGGGCGGGGGCGGACTGATGAAGTTCGACGTGTGCACGACGCTCTTCACCCCGGAAACGCTGAAACCTCCTCCCGCTCCATTCACCACGACGGTCGGGTTCAAGGGACCGACGTTGATGTTACGGTTGGCGGCGGCAAACGGCGACTGAACAGCCGGAACTCCCGCCGGCATTGAGATGTTGTAGATGGGATTCTGGCGTAGGCCAGGGCTAACATAGACGGGCGCTGGCACTGGTACGTTCAGCAGGAGGATGGGCTGCTGACGAACGGGCATCGGAGGCGGCGGCCTCAGGCTCCATGAGCGAATGTTGATGGGCATACGAGCAGCACCCTGGCGACGCCTACTCTGTTTTGGCATCATGTGGGTTCGAACCTTCTTCGTCTTGTTCTTTCCGTGCTGTAATCAAAGAAATATTTTGTTGTTGATTTGATTTAGCATAATTCAACTTTGACACTTAACCCTTATGTGACTGACAAAAAAATAAAAAAAATAAGCACCTTTACGTAACTGATTAGGTACCCGGGCACCTGCATACAATTTGAGGAAAAAGTTGTTTCAATCTGTGGATTGTGAACTTTTGTTTATTATGGAGAATACAGGATTTAGTCGTGCCACCACATCAAAATTATCCATTTCTGATATTCATGCTATCCTCAACGAAACTAAAACACAAAGAGTTTTGAGCATCTGATGATGAAGCATTCATACGGGTCATTCCATGTTAAGCAATCTGAATGCATTTTATTCACCACCTCCAATCTTCATGAAATTTTGTGTAAATGTATAACCATGCTTTAAATGATATTTTCATAAGCTGTATAGTTAGCATGCGGGGGGCTCCAGAAAAAGAGGACCTGTTAACACAAATGAATGCCAAGTTCCAGATCCTATTGTTGCACGACAGCAGCTAACAGCCCGAAAATTGCAACCTAGGACAATTTTTTGTGCTTTCTGCAAAGATTACAGTACCAACTTTTGAAACATTTTATTTTTATTGTTATCTGCTCACAAAGTGGTTATGGTTCCCTAGCTGGCGCGATGGTTCCATAGAATAAGAAAAAATATTTGATGATTCCATAAGTGACTGGAATTTATTTTCAATGCATATTATGAGCTCATCTGTCAAACTGTACTGCCTTCTCAGTATGTAATGGTAAGAGCTGGAATGTTGGCAATGTTCTGATATCCAGCAGATGTCTCTTCTAGAAGACAGTGTGTGTACCAGCGTTAAACAGGGCCCTTCTTTCTGGAGTTCCTGCACTTCAACTATGCAACTTAGGAAAGTGAGATTTTGCACAGCATTATTTAAAGCATGGTTCTACATTTACACAAAATTTCACTAAGATTGGAGATACTAACTATTTTTTTCTCAAATTTAGACCACTTGACATGGAATGACCCATAAGTTTCTCCACTTGAGAATGCTGAGACGGAAGCATATGATGCGATCAAAGAGGTTCAAACTGAATAATAGGACAGTTACGATTCCGATGACAGTCTGCAAGGTAAGCCAAGACTGTAGCGTATACCAGCATTTGTGTCAATACACAAACGCAGAAAATCTTTTGCGAGATTTGGAGACCGAACTCTGCATGTCAAATATCAATGCCCGACATTGCTACGCAAGACATTCTTGGACATGAAATTCAATTTCCTGGACTTTCAGGAATTGCAACTGCACCAAGACGGGATCCAAGTGGACGCACTGCAATGTTAGGCAGCTGTTTTCTTTGCAGAGAATTGCAGTACAAGGCACAGTCAGAAAGTAACCATTAAAGTGTTGTAACATTTTCAAAACGACTGATGATGTGCACAATTTTTGGGCAAAGTATTTCTTGGGGAACGCTATTATACGAGGGAAAATCAAAAAGTAACGTTATTTATTATTTTTTTAAAGAAAGTGCTGGAGCAGACATGACAAAACAAAATATACAAAGTACACATCAATGTTCTGATCATTTCTCTACGTATGAGCTAGTCTAGCATTTCTCTCTACGATCAAGGCACAGCCAATTTCTCTCACGGACTTCTATTGAATGCCCATCCAATAGAAGTCCGTTTCCTGCGAGCACAGCCACCGGTAAACTTTTTGCATCATGACCACACATTTGCATAAGCCATGCAGTCGTTGCCGTACACTTTCTGCATTTCACTGTGAATTTCCTTGGCTGGACGACCTTTCGCATGAAGGAAACGAATTACAGCTCTTTGTTCTTCCAGCGTGGACGATGTGATCAACGACGCCATCCTGCCGATTGCGATTGCACGCCTCCACTAGACGTCAGCACCTTCACGGTGTTTTTAAACGATAGGGGAAGGCGACAAGTTCAAAAAGTACATCCACTTTTCCCACTACCTACTACAATGTTTTCGTAAAAAAAAAAAATAAATAATGTTACTTTTTGATTTCCCTCGTATATTAAGCATCAAACATGGCAGGTCAAATTAAAATTTGTACCAACTTCAATTGCGTGCAGAAGGATTAAAACCCATTGAAATTTATTGAAGGATGCCAGAATGCCAAGTCCTGTAAACAAATGGAATGGCGCCATACAAGTTCGCCAAGGCAAAGAAAAGTGCGTTTACAGTTATCTCCAGGAAAGGTAATGCTGACAGACTTTTGGGACAAAACTGGGGTAATTACAGAACATTATCTACCCAAGGGGCAAACTGTGACTAGCAGAAGATATTGTTAGCTACTGCAAAATCATCTGAAAGCGTCAGGGTCTTTTGTCAGTCTTCAGCAAGACAATGCCAGGCCTCATACAGCAGATGCCACCATGCGAGATATAAAAGTTGAGGTCCTGCCACACCAGATTTTCATCTTTTTGTCAATTGAAAGAGTTGTTACGGGGTTAGGAGATGTGCAATCTGCGGTCCCATAATTGGCTGAGGGAACAAAGAGAAGATGTTTCCCCTACTGGAATCCAAAAGCTTATTCCCCGTTGGCGAATTGTAAATATTTAAAAACTTAATTTTATTAATAAATTAAACCTTTATACAATTTTATGGTTACTTTCTGACTGTGCCTTGTATAATCAATGACAACCATGTAAATCATGTTCTGTTTGAAATAAAATTAAAAAAAATAAAAAAAAACTCCAAGGAGACTCCAAGTTCTCGGATTTATCGATTTTCATGTTGTTTTGTATCAGTTTGTGTTGTTTTATACATTTTGATATCATTTTCTTCTGTGTTATAATAATTTATATGTTTTATAACAGTGTCATATAACTCATAATAACTTATAATCACAATTCATGCAAATAAGAGTAATTTTATCCAGGATACCTTGTCAGTCTAGTAAGGGGTATATCTAAAAAATTTAGCCTTACTCATTTAGAGTATAATTGCTTACAAATGTTGTTAGGGCAATCTCTTAGCTCAAAAAATTCCAGCTTCTTGGCTCAAAAAAAAAATAATCTGAAAAATTTTAATGCCAAAACTTAAAAGGTATTAAGGTACCTTCTCAGTCCAAGGGTTAAGGAAAGTTTTGTTTAATCTTTTCGAAATAATCTCGCAAAAAGAAAAAAAAACCCTGAATTCGAAATATAAATTTAGCTAACCATATAATTAAACCAGGCCAATGAGTCTCAACTGATCTGGAACCCACAACTTACCAGTTCTTCTTTTTTGTCGTCATAATCCTCGTCGTCGTCATCGTCATAGTCGTCGATGAGATCGTCATCATCTTCGTCATTTTCCTCGTCATCGTCATCGTCGTCCTTCTTGACGTCCTTGTCCACGCGGTTGTCAGTAGTTTTTGCCGATTGGAGGAACCGGAACAAGAGCAGCAGACAGAAGAGCAAGAACGTCACACGCATATTCGAGGAGGCTTCTTTGATCCCTGCACCCAAGTCGCATCTAACGACATTCTAACATGGCCACCTAAAGCAAGAACAAAACAGACTTACTGCAATCTAAAATACAACACCACTTTCCTGTAAAACTTAATAATAATTAGTAATCTCCATTACACAGAAATTTCTTCCTCAACTCCAAATCCGAAAAAACCTCTCCTCAACATAATCTCTCCCTTAATCACACACATTATCATTTTTTATTTCAAATTTACTCAGAATTTACGATTGTGACGCCACCGGAGTCCGGGTCAGTGAAGGTTGGCGTATGCTCCGAGGCCAGAGTTATCAGCTGTAAATAGCAGCCCTTTGCAAACATTAAATGGATAATGATAAGGAAGGAAAAAAACATTCTAAGTAATACACTCTATCCGCAAAAAAAAAAATAAATAAAAACTCTACACGCGTTTGGTCATAAGCGTACGCAAAGCCTTAAGGGGTCACTAGTATCCTTTTTTTCTATTAAAGAACTCTTATTATTATTTTTTTCCCTATGAATATATATTTCAGGAGGATATTTCTTTTTTAATCCACTGTCTTCCCCTATTGACCCGGTGCTTTAGAAAAGAGTTGAATTTCTACTTCTCCGCCTTGATTGGTGTAATCAGCTAATGAAAATTCCGCTCACGGAACATTTTTTTTTTTTCGAGTTGCGCAATTTTTAAATATCAAACTGAAGTCGTTTTCATCATTTTTAATATGCCAAGTAATTGAATAAAAATTTATTTCGTTTCCTTTTAAATTCGCACGCGGAACTCTTAAATATCAAGTTTTTATTCTCTATATTCATTTCATTGCTATTATATGATAAAAAAGAAAGCTATTAAGAAAAAAGTTTCTAAATTTAAGATTTCATGTTTAGATTTGAAATTATCAGCATCAATTATACTCAACTTATTCATTGACTTATTTTGTTCTTTAATTTACTACTTAATTGATTCTGCTTGTTTCTGGCTGATTCAAGTATTCAAAAACAAACAAACATCTCCTTCATAAAGATTAAAAACTCAAAATAAAATAATATGGTAATAAAATCTTAAATAATAAAGTTCACCAAATGAGTTTTGAGCTAGTTCATAATAAAACCAGCTGTGAATGCGCAAGCTTGCATTACCAAAACAGCACACTTAAATTTTTGTTTTTGTCAAAAACTACCAAAAACTAGATTTCCATCCAAATATGATCGTTCGGTGTATCTGTTTTGTCAGAAACTACCAAAAATCAGATTTCCATTCGAATATGATCTTTGGTGTATCTATTTTTTGGCAAAAACTATCAAAACCCAGATTTCCATTCGAATGCGATTATTTGGTGGAACTTTTTTGTCAAAAACTACCAAAAAATAGATTTCCATTTGAATACGATCGTTTGGTGGAACTTTTTTGCTCAAAAATTATAAAAAAAAAACAGATTTCCATTCGAATACGGTCGTTTAGTGTAAGTTTTTGTTCAAAAACTACCAGAAACCAGATTTCCATTCGAATATGGTCGTTTGGTCAAACTTATTTTGTCAAAAATTACCAAAAAACAGATTTCCATTCGAATACAGAGGACGAGTCGAAGTCTTTATCAAATGTAGAAAACCGTCACTTGAAGATAGAAAAGTCTTCGAGTTGGAATCGATGTTTATAACATTTTGTTAGGATAACATAATGTTTTTCTTTTTACATTTACTAAGTATTATTTCAATTTTTTATAATTTCAATTTACTAATTTTTATTTCAATTTGATTATAAGCGCAGATTCCAACCCGCGGATCTTCTATCTTCAACTGACGGTTTTGTATATTTGCCAAGGATTTCAACTCATCCGCTACAAACTCTCATTTTCGTAAACTTTATTTAAAATTTTATTACCTTAAAATTTTATTTTGATTTTTTAATCTTTATAAAGTAGAAAGTTAGCGGATTTTAATTAATTAATAACATATTCATTAAGTTCACTTGTAAATCAGAGCTTTGCCAAACTAGCAAATTTCTTCCCAAGTTAGCCGATAAAAATTTTATCGCTGAACAAAGCATAGAATAACTCATGAAAAGCTTATAAACGGCATTCGATTTGAAATTTAGCTAATTATAGCTATTTTTTAAAGACAGGGTTAGCTATAAATATATGCTGCTTTGTACTTGTTCTTTTTAATGAAGTTTATGGAGGCCTTAGAGTACACAATAACAGAAATACATAAAATTTCCCGATTTACATTTTTTTTTAAATACAGGGTAGCCACAAAGTCTCTTTACACTTTTAGAAAAATGATTAAAAAGAACCGAATAATTTTTAGCCAGATTCTGTGTAGCATGAGAGAATAGGCAGTCTCGAAGGCGCTGTAATTCGTCTTTTCAGTTCGTCGGTTCTCACAGATTGGGTCCTTCGATCTTGGTCGTGGCACCAGCATGTTTAATTTTAGCCATCATTTTTGCCATGTTCCTGAATAGATAGGATATTGTGCCTATTGTAACTTTCACTTGCTTTTAGATGCTCTATCCGAATCTGCAGTCAAAATCAAAAAATTCGAAAAAAAAAATTGGCAACAGAACGACTGACTTCGCGATGCTTTTAATAAGCATCGTTATGGCAATGCAGTGCCACGCATTCTCAAGTGGTTTAGTACTTAATATACACTCCAACGGTCCTAAGAAGAACACTCAAAGTCAACTGAAGTGAACTGACTTTGAGTGTTCTTCTTAGGATGGAGTGTACTTGACAACATTTCTGTAAATTGACGTGCGTGATTCTGTTATTCTCGTGTGGATAGCTATTCTCAAGTTAATTATTAAAGTCTAAAAAACTTCAAAACATTTAGCTTGAATAATAATCACATAATAAAAACAAAATATTTTGCTGGGAAAAAAAATAGAAATAAATATTCAAAAAAATCTCTTCCTAACAGTAAAGAATCTAAAACACTCGTAGGCGAATTGAAATTTAAATCTAACATCTTGAAGCTCTCTCCTACTTGTTTCCATTATTAAACGCTCAAAAAAACTTCATAATTTTTCTTCTTTTCAATTATTATTTTGTAGAGTAAGTTTTTCTGTCTCGAAGATCACTTCGCTTTATGTGACCAAGATTAATGACTATATCACGACTAGTTTCTTAAAGTGATATTGCTGAGAACACTCGATTACAACAACATCATGTCGCTAAGGAAGACTCGCATGTCAGTTGAGAATCGTGATATGGCCGTAAGTCCAAAATGATTTCCATTGTTGTTAAACATGTAGGATTCCAACTATTGCTAGCTGTATCATTATCCGAAAGAGTAAACAAAATCTTGAAGAAAAAATATCATTGTCCTTCCTGTATTATTATAACGGCCCATCCCGATGCCCTTCATCAGCACGAACAGGAAGGACAGGGATATTTTTCTTCAAGATCTTATTTATGTTTTCGGATAATAGTTAGAATCCCGCAGAAATCATTTTGAACTTACATACTGTATGGGAAGACTCAATCAATACGTTAATTCTATGACTTTAGAACTTACTTCCTCATGAGATTTCTATTATTCCACAATCTTACTCTAAATCCGGAAAGTCTCGGCTGCATATCTTCTTATGTTTCTTTTAATATATATTATCAATCGCTACACACAAAACATACAAACAGCTCCGGAGATTCTTCAGTCACGGTCTGATTTGCTGCGTTACAGGTGAACGAAGCTACTGAAACCGTTCACTTTTCCTTGATCAGTTATCTATTTATCCATTGATTATTATCATCATTGTTATTATAATCACCACCTTCACTACGTCTATTGTGAAGACAAGTAGTCCACTCAAGCAAAGCGAACAGGTGAAAAGAATAAGTGAATCCATCTTCAGTTAGAGAGTGATGGACCTTATCATTAAAGGCGTTTCTCTCGCGATTTGCTTTAAGTTATACTTCAGAATTAAGTCAGAAGATTCGTGAAGATGGCTCTTGAAAAACAAGGAAGTTCTATGCAATTTACAATAAAAAAAAGAACGGTTAATTTTAATTTTTTAATTCCTTATTCCGTTTCCTTTAATTTTTACAGCAAGAACAACCTGTTCGTTTAATTTTAGAAGGAAATTCTTTTAAATTCTCTCCACGTTTTAATGAGTTCAATTTTTTTTAAAGATGCTACTTAGTAAATTGATTTCGTTTAACGTAAACAAGTTTTCAGGCGATATGTTTTTTAAAATCAAATCGTGATGATTTTGAAAGTTCATTTCAATTAGCTCCTTATTTCATTACATAGAAAAAATATCATTCATTTATAGATAGTTCCAAATTAAACAGGGTCGTTAAAATTAACTACTACTTTAACCATCTTATAATTGAGTTATGTATAAAAAAGTTTAGAAATAAAATAAATATTAAAAACACTAAATTTATTTGCGAAATTAATGAGTCCACTCTTTTATGTCGTGACTGTACGACTGCCCGCTTAACTTAATAGAAATAGAAATAGTTAGTTACGTAGATGATAATTTCCTATTCGGCGATTTGACCCTATAGATCAACCATATATACTACAGAAACTCGAAACAGACTTGTCCTATCTTATGGACTGGTATACCCAGAGAGGATTGTCTCTAAATAACTCAAAAACTTCATATCCTGAAGGCTTGAACGCCATTGCAGATCCTGAAGTTCAATGAGTTGGTAGATAATACCATTAAATCTCTTCACCAAAAAGCTTACATGCTTAGGCGAATTCGCCCCTTCGCCTCAAATAAAGATTTATACACTTACATAAACTCCACGATTATATCTAGTCTCCATTATAGTGCTCCGTTTTGGACCTTTATAACTAGTAATTCAACCGCATGAAAGTGGCCTATAATCGAGAGATACGGGTAGCTTATAAGTTACAGAAAATGGGCTCACGAAATAAACTATCTACTCGCCTCTATATGCAAAACTGCTCTGCATATGGAAATAGGATGTGCAGAGAGATGTCCTGCAGACCAGCAAAGTTGGCTTGCAAAAGGTGACTCAGCCCTACATACTCGGATTTGGAAAATGGTAGTGCCCTTCAAAGAGTCTAATTGGTTGTCAAGGCATTTCTCATACAATGCTGTTTCTCTGTGGAACAACTGCCTATGTCTCTCCGCCAAGTAGCTGTTTCTTGTTCTTCTGGCAAATGTAACCTCTCATGCATTCATTTTAATCATCAATCTGTACCGACGGGTATGACATTCAACAAAATTATGGCAAAGATTCATGAATCTCGATAATTTGATCAAGATTCAGGGAATTGTTAACGGATTCAGATTTGCCAGAATTCCCCAAATCCTACGGAGATTCACAGATTCACAATGGGATTCAGAGATTCGTTTAAGATTTACTTAAGATTCAACGATTTTTCAGAGATTCATATCCAAATGTAGGAACTTTTTTCTAGTCTCGTTTTTTACGAGAATCTGGGGCGAGATATCGGCCCCTGAAGTTAGGGGATTCAAAAACATGGGATTCAGAACAGATTCGGTGAGATTCGCATAGATTCATTTTATTTTTTTCAAAGCTTCAGGGTATTGTCAGACCCCTCGGTCTGTACAATAAAAGAAAAAACTGGCATGGTGCCTGAATGTGCTATTGGCCAATCAGATGCCTTTTTATAAAAGCTCTTTCTTTAGATATCCAAGACGAAGGATGATCATCCTCGTTGCCAACACTCTGCCAACATTTTAAATATATTCATAAAAATTAAGAAATTTAACATTTTAATTAAATTCAACAAGATAAAGTAAACAAATAATTTGTTGATGAAGTCAATAATGTAAACAAAATTCCGTAGCCTGGAGTCGAACCAGGAACCTTCAACTAATCTTGTTGATGTCCTAACCAAAATTCCTAAACAAGTATCCCTAATCAGGCGCGTACTTGAAGTATTATTTTTATATAATTGAAATGTTGGAAAGAATCTAACACCTGTTCTGGATGCGAGAGACATGTTCTGGAGAGACATGTTGGCCCAAAGTTTCCTTATAGTGTAGCTACCAAGTGGGAAATTGATTTTCATCCTAATTTAATACACAACCAGTAACATGATCAAGTAAATCGAAGATAGACTCAGCGCCCACCAAAAATAGGCAAAGCCCAAAAGTGGGTTACTTAAAGCATGTAAAAAAATATCAATAAACTCACTAGAATATAAATCTTGATTAATATAAGTACTAATTAAAGTAAAAATAAGATCAATTAAATAATAATTAGTGTAATATTTAGATGAATGTATAATAGAAGCATATAATCACAAAAAATAGGGATTAGTAGAACTCATAGATTTCATTGAAAGAGGCTTAGAACTGCATAGTAAACATAAATAAGGCATAATTCCTTATAAGGATGAAGAATGCAGTTCAACTAAGTTAAAGGTTAATAGTGTTAATTTCTTCCTTATTATGAGAAATATTTAACTAAACATGTAAGCAACTTTTGAAAATTAGGTCCAAAGTAAAGTCCATATTAGGTAAAAAGGAATTTAAAAACTGTGATTATATGATTTATATCATGAATTTTAAATTTTGTTTTGAAAGCCCTCTAAAATATCTTAAAACCAAAAACAAAACATAAATTAAGTATTGTTATGTTTTTTAATTAATAAATAAGATCAAGAAACATTTAAAATAACTATAACACTAAGTTGTTAACGCAAAATTTCATAAATCATGCAAGTTTCGCAGAAGATCGTAAGCTGAGCATTTCTTCAATTAAAAAAAATGTGAAGGTTTGGTTATTCAAATATGAAATATGATTGAGTGTGTGAAATAGCTTTTAAAATTGGTATTAAATATAAATTTAATAAGATCTCCACATCGTTAGCCTACTATTCCGCACTGAAACGGAGAGTATTCATATTCGCAGAAGATTCCAGATTAAAAAGTCCCATTTAAAAGAAATTCGACTATAATTATAGATAATAGCAGCAAAACATCGATTATACGGATTATATAAGATAAATTGTCATAAAAAAGAAGAATATCCTGGTTAATCCGGTACCAACTGCGATGTAATCAATGAAACAAACTTGGTCAAATTTGGAGAGAAAGCAGACGACACATTCGAGCAGACGATTGAAGATCGAGTACGCGTCGTGTGTATCCGTATAATCGATGTTTTATCCTATATCCAAAAACTCGTTAAAATTCCTCACTCTCATCTCTTGTTTCTTCTACTTTGAATCATAAATATAAGAAGAAATCCGTTTCTTACCGAAGCAATATTTGAGTCGGCGGTTAGGAATCGATCGCCGGCGTTGGGTATCGCAAAGCTCCGTTTAAGTCCTTACGCGTGTTCAAGATGGTGTGATCGAGTACGACGAAGCAGCCGAAACTGATGGACAGCAAAGTGACCGCGGCCGCGGCACCTACATTTCCTTTTATACGGCGATTTTTTTTACTCAGTCTCCCTTCCTTCCTTCCATTCTACCGACTTTTCTGAATCCCGCCGGCTTCAGGTCACTTGCTCGGGTCACAAGGTCAGAGACGGACGCGCTTTGCCGAGAAGCGCTAAACAATCGATCTCTGTATCAAACTTAAGCATGTACTCATTAAATCTTCGGCTTAATTACTCATTTTCTCCTTCATAAATTATCTTGTTGTTATTTTTCATCTTAATACTCGCTTTCGAGATGAATTTCGTGGCTTCGCGGAAAGGAAAGAAAAAGGCGCGAAAACAAACTCGAGCTGTTTTAATTCCAGTTTTTCTTTGTTTTTTTACCGGGTTATTAAGGTGAAACAATGCTATTAGAGTGAAACGAAATTTAAATTATTATGAAAAAACTTTTTTCCAACTTCGCAACAATTTCTTTGTTTCTTTGATTTCAAAATGTAGGTGAAATGAAATGGACGCACGGAGCGCGTTAAACTTTCCACATTTAAGAAAATGTTTAATTTGTAAAGCAATAAAAAAAGGAGTAAAAGGGGTCAGAATTGAGTAAAACAGTTTTAATCCATCATTAGACAATTTATGTCTATAATAAATTCCGATATGACGATTTATAATAATAATATAAAATATATAATGAATACAATAAACTAATGAACTTTGTCGAAAAATATTTATTCGAGTTTTAGGTAACTAACCAAACTGCATGGAATTGCACAAAAATTCGAAAATTTATTATTATTTTCATTATTATACGTTGTTCTGTTGTAATCTACTGCTTAATACCATGTAAACTCTTATAAACTAACCTACAATTAAAATTTCAGATAAAAACGCATTTTATTCTTATAAAAATTTTTCGCCATGAACGCAAGTACAACAAACCCATTTGTTGTGGATGGCATGACAAGTATCACGGTTAATTACAAATTACCTTCGAGAAGAAAAAATAAGAATTACTCCATTGCGTTTTTACGGATTCAAGTTGAAGGTCGAGGGAGAGATCGGTCTTTGGTTCACACCCCAGAGAGAATAATTGAAATGCGAATAAGATTTGGGTCAGCGATTCCGAAAGACAATGAGGGCCCGACGCTGCGCTTTGCGAAACAATGTTTCAAAGAGAGTCGCGTTTGAACTGAATTACATGTCTACTGTCATTAGGAAATATATAGAATGACAACTAACCTTGAATATTTTTCCTAGGTTATACGCTCCTTCTCCATTGGCGTCCCTCTCCTCATCCGCTCGAACAATTTCAAAATATCAAATCGAGAAAACCAAATCGAATCAACAATCAAAACACGAACAAAAACCAGTTTAGTTAGGCTCCATTTAAAAAACTCGATTGCAAACCAAGCTCTTCTTCCTCTACAGAAAATTAAACCTCCGAGCGACGTCACGATCTTGTTTGGTTACTTTTTAAGTGTTGGGTCAATATCTTATATCCATTGATATACTACTAATACTATTATGTTGCCTTCAGATATTTCTTCTTAATCCTAATCATTTTACAACCTTAGGCTTCTAAATTGTATAATATAATGTACAAGTATTTTTACCTCTCTTTCTCTAGTTTTTTCCCCATTCATCGCAATGATTATAATCAATGCCAAATAAAACTTGCCTGGAAGCACTGGAATACTATTCCTTTCTTTCTGATTTCAGAATATCGGTGGTGAATTCGAAAAACAACCAAAAAAACTAGAAAAATTCGTTGCCCTTTTTTCTTTTTAACAAAATTAAAAATAATAAAAATGATAATAAAACGAAGTAATAAACAGTTTCAAGCCTACTTGTTGAGTCTATCATCATTATTATTTTTGTATACAGGAGACAGGATATTACTTTTTAAAAGTTCACTTTTTATATTGATTCTAATTTTTTTTTATTGTTTACCTTTTTTTGATGATATCACAATTCTGCACCTGAGAGCGTCTTTCTCAAATCTCGCATAGTACAAAATACTGAAGAAATTTAGAAATTAGTTTAAAGTTGCAGAATTAGTTTTTCTAAAGTTGAATAAGAAGCTTCCAAATTCTGAATTGTAGGACAAGTCGCCAGTACATACAGGTTAATTCTAAATCCCTGAAATCCATATTTTCTGTTATATCTCCCGTTTTGAATTCGCGAATCCAAAGCTGTAGAAACTTTATTTTATGCTAATGCATAGGTGGTATTGTTAGTGAGGACACAATTTAAACAAAAAATTTACTGTGTTCATTGTGAAGATTAATATCTTCAAAACTGACCAGACGGCGTCTGGCAAAAAGTTAACAATACAGTTTAGGTCTGAGATTCAGAAAAGCAGATAGTGTTGTGTGGAAACACATCAACTGGACCAGTACAACTTGGTTAAAATTTTCGTCATCCATTTGGTTATCGTCCAGTTGACGTCACCTGGTTGACTATCGTCCAGTTGACGACCATGTGACGTACCCTCTTATGTACGGCCAACAAATGATAATTACCTCAAACCTGATCTAACGCCACTAAATTTCAATCGAATATGTCTTACCTCAACAGCATCCGTAGTATCATTGTATCTATGCTTGCCAATTTGGTGGAACGTTATGATCCAAATACTTGGCGTCAAGTAGAACTGTGGTTGACAAGCATATGATAAATGGTTCTCAATTTCAACATCTACTATAAATCTTACAATAAAATACATAAAGAGCAATTTTTGTACTGATGCCTCTCCTTTTTTTTTTTTTTTTTTTTTTTTGTTCAAGAGATGTGGGTTGCAGAAATTTAGATCACCCTGTATAAAGAAATCGACTTCCATTATTAATTTATTTATTTATAACAGCTTATAAATTAATAAACATATAAAATGGGGGAAATGGAACAAAGAAATTGGATGAACAACAGAAAGATATAGAAGATTTGGCTTCTGAAAAAGACATCAAATTCAAATCAACTGTTTCACAAGATCTGTTTACAAGATACTGAACGGTGATAAAAAGAGGAAGATTTTTCGTGAAAAAGGTCAAATAAACAAATGCTGGGAACTTGTAGGACCATAAAGTGTTAAAAAAACAAGAATGATAATTCAATTTATAGAGGGTGTCTCGCTAGGATGACCATAGTTTCACTACGTGATCCAAGGATTATTTTGAGTAAACAGGATCAAATCAACATAGGCCCGAATTTATGGTTTCTCAGTAAAAGTATAACTTCTAAATTATTATTGATTATTTATATGATTTAGTTACAACTTTGAGGAATATAGCACTGAAAAATTCGGATCCATACTTTTATTATATTCAAAATAACCCAGGAGCACAAAGTCAAGTTATTGCGGAGCATCTTGTATAATATTGAAAAAAAGTTCGTCTATGACTTAACTCATCACATTTAAAACATCATAAAAGTTGTTAATATGAAAATAACAACTATTTTGAATATAATATTTAGAAAATTGCTTGATACCTTTTGATTTTTTATAAATTTTTAGGTACAGAATATGCGGACCAAATAACTGAAGCATACTCCGAATTTAAAATTAATTTTAAAGAAATTAATTGCAAAAAAAAGATACAAAAAATGACAGTCATTGAACCTTTTCCATTCCTGATTATAAAATACGAACCGAGCATTAGAAACATTGAAATTAATATGGTTTAGAAATGGAGTTTTGAGCCAAAATGGAGTTTTTATAGATTATCTCATACTATACACTTATCTCTCGGGGATGTAGAATAGATATCTAATATCAAAGACGGACCATCTAGAAAAAGTCCAGAATGCCTGCTACATCTCCCTCGACATCCAAAATCCCGTTTCCCTTTATCCAATGGATATCCTTCAGTAGTTTCTAAGGATAGCCTGGGGATATCGACTGGATATTATGTTTGGACACCATTCCAACATTTTTTCGATATTACCGTATGGATAAGCAATTTTATATTATAACGTATCCTGAAATATTGTTAATAAAAATAAGAAATAAAAGTGGACCACAATCAAGGGAAGGGAATTACCCAAAACTGAACTGATTTAATTAAAAGAGGACTACTCAATGCATTTGTTGCATTTATAAATGCGTTATGGGCATTTTAACATTAAAAAATATCACTAAATCTTGTGGTATATTACATATTCATATACAGAGTCCGCCAATACAAAGTTGGATCGAATTACGGCAACAGCGCAGCGGGGGCCCTAAAGCAGCGGTCGGCAACACTTTGGACCTCACAGACCACTAAACTCAAAATTTTGAAACCCCCGGATCACTTATGTAAATTTTAAAAAAAGATACAAACATCTATAAAATAATAATTTAAAAAAGTTGCCTTTTATTAAGATTAAGCAACACATAAGCTTAACGCAAGCGTATTAGCATTTGCAAGCAGCGCCACCAATGGTTGCTTGTGGAATGTTAATTTCATGCAACCTAAAAAGGTAAAAATAATCAATCATTCTTTGTCAGTAACACGAAGACGAAATCAGAATATAATGGCGAATATAATATAATGAATCAGAATATAATAAACATAAAATACAAATAATACCCAAATTTCTCCACAGACCACCAAAATTTTCTCGCAGACGATCAGTGGTCCACGGACCACCGGTTGCCGACTGCTGCCCTAAAGGATATCGCGTATCGCAGAAAATCTGCTAGAAATTTACTTCTTCGGGAAGAAATTGAAACTCCATGTGGAGCAATCCCGACGGACAATTTGGCCAACGTTGCCCAAAAACAGTTCACCGTATTAATCCAGAAGCTAATGGCATCCACTTGGATCACTTCTTGTAATTGTAGAAATCGAAGGTAACTTGTATTTATCTCGTGATGTCTGAATCAGTTTTTCTTTTGCTAAATATTTTAGAGAACTTTGCGTGTATACGAGGTGCGATCAAAAAGTTTCGGGACTGGATACCCATCTCGCCAATAAATGGCAGCGCAAGTCCACAAATTCAGTAAATTAAGCTTTAACATTCATAAATCAGCTTTTCAAAGGATTTTGTTTCATGTGCATTGGGGGCCGAGAAAATACTGCTAAATTATGTCGTCTGCGATTTTATCATGAAATTAAATTTGAGAACGAGTAAATTCTAGCAACGAGCAATCTGAGGGAGGACGTTTGCGACGAGATCTATGGCGTGAAAAAAACTGGATGCTCCACCATGACAATGCACCCTCTCGCCGAGCTCTCCTCACACCTAAGTTTCTTGCGAAAAAAAAAAACACGATTTCGCTTCCACACCCTTCTACTCGCCAGATTTGGCTCCTGCGGATTTTGTCCTCTTTCCGATAATGAAGATCTAGTTGAAAGGTCACAGTTTTGATGCGATTGAGCAGATCCAGCGCGAATCGCAGACTTCAACTAGAAGACTTCCAGGACACATTCCTGAAGTCACAGGAACGCTATTGTATGCCTTCGCAGGGGGACTATGTTGAAGAGGACATTGTGTAAATATATTTAAATAAAGTACTTTCCCTTTAAATGAGCCAGTCCCGGAACTTTTTAATTCCACCTGGTTTAAATGCAGTGAATTATTAACAATTCTCTGGATAAATAAATGTTTTTCTCCTACGAGGGTAGAAAGTAATGCATCACAATTTTTTTCTTCAACAATTATTTATTGAACACAATGAAACGCATACACACGAAAGAATGATATTTCTTCTACTCTCCCTATTTTTTCCACATAATCTCCGTCCCGTTCTATGGCTTTCCTCCAGCGAGACACAAAGGCGTGTATGTCCTGTCGGTACCAGTCCTTGTTGTGTTCACGCAGCCATATCTTCACTGTACGAATCACCTCTTCGTCATCCTCAAAATGTCTTCCACGAACGGCATTCTTCAATGGCCCAAACAAGTGAAAGTGTGAGGGCGCTAGGTCAGGCTGTAGTGTGGATAGGGTAACACTGTCCAAACTGTTTCGCGATGTGTTCCGACGTCCAAGTTATCGTGTTGAAGCAAACAAAGCTGAGTTTTACGGCGTCCAAGTCGCTGGAAGCGCTTCTTGAGTTTGGTTAATATGTTCACATATGCCTCAGAATTACTGGTGCTGCCTCTCGCCATCACATCAATGAGTATGACACTATCACAGTCCCAAAACACAGTAATCATGAACTTACCAGCAGAAGCAGTTGATTTGAATTTTTTCTTCTGTGGAGAGTGCGGATGACGCCATTCCATCGATTGTCGTTTTGTTTCGGGCTCAAAATGGTGCAAATAGGTTTCATCAGCTGTCACAATCCGGGACAAGAAGGCTTCCTCCTCAGCTTCAAAACGATGCAGCAACTCAAAAGAAATGTTTTTTCTCAGAGCTTTGTGTTCCTCCGTAAGACAGCGCGGAACCCATCATGAACACGTTTTTGTGTAATCAAGAGCATGGATGATTTCACCCACACTTCCTTTGCTGATTAACAGCTCCAGCACCAACTGCCGAGTCGTTCTGCGTCGGTCCTGACGAATAAGCGCATCGGCACGCTGCATCTTGTCAAGTGTGACAGCCGAGGATGGCCGCCCCGACCGCGGCAAATCTTGGAGCTCCACCGAACCACTTTCTGATGGCCTCACCCTCTGGCATAGGCTTTCTAGTTCTCGAGTCCGCCTGGCCGTGGGTTCGAATCCCGCCGTGGGCATGGATGTTTGTATTTGTCCCGGGCTGCGTACAGATATAACTTGTGTAAAAGGCGCAAAATGACCTTAGTAGTCGACGCCTAAATTTCTAGAACCCCCCTTCCTCACACTCTGTGCCCAGCGACTAACTGTACTTCTGTCGACTGCTAATACTCCTTAAACTGCACATAAACGTTTGTGAATGTTTCCAACCGTTTCTTGCTCCGCAGTGAGAAATTCAATGACGACACCCTACTTGTAACGTACATAACTTACAGCCGCCATATTGTTCCATAGCTGCACGTACGCAAGAAACGGAAACTTAGCGCGCGCAGTCCGAAAACTTCAAATAATGCATATCTCAAGTTTCGCATTCATACCATTGTTGGGGACGGAGAAAAAAATTGTGGCGTATTACTTTCTGGGTTACCCTCGTACATCGCTTTTCCTGTACTCTGAAAATGACGTCAACTTCATTTTTTAACAATAATACATGATAATATTTAAATAATGAATCGTCCTAAGAGCTAATGTATCGTCATCTTGATTATATATATAAAAAAAAAAAAAAGATTCGAACTATTGATTACAAAACTTGGATTCTTTAGTTTCAAGCCTTCTTGATAATTGTCGAACGCAATTTGTGGAAATTTGAATTCGTAAGTTTCCAGAATATTAAACAAACAGTGTAATTCTATAAAGATTAAAAATACTCCTCACTTATAAAATTTTGAAAACAATTATTTACTGGAACTAAAAATCTATGTCCCTCAATTAACATGGAACATTCCTCCTAAATTTTTTTTCCACTCAAATTCAACCTCAATTCTGACTATCTAAATTTCATATCAATTACTTATTGTAAGATTCAAAAATTACTGTATAATTGACAACTTAAATATTTTACTTTACACATTAAGATTAAGACTAAAAGTATGTTCGTTACAAGTTAAACATGACGAACCGCCGAAAATGATGAATCTTCCTAGTAGAATTGTTTTCCAATAAACGTCCAATAGGTTCACAGGAAAATCCACTTTGATAATAACCAATATTAAAGTTATGCTAACATCATTTTTGTTTAATTTAAAAACATTATAAAACAAACCTATTTTGAGATATTCTTAGTTTTTAAGATAAAAAAAAATGTAAATTTAAAAACTCCTCTCCCTACTTAATCCGAGCAGCTAACCGTGAACTGTCACACTATATTTAAATTTTGCGGGGAGGAAACTGCAAAACAAACTATTAAATTTTTTCCCTTTTTTAGCAAATAAAATTATTACTTTTCACATTTTTTTTGTGTAATTTAGTATGCGCATGAGAAAAAAAGGAAAAATTCCTTTCAGTCGAGATTGTGTCATTTATCTTATTTATTCTCTCGTTTTTTGGAACGAGTCTAAATGAGGAAGCTAAAGGTTAAAAGAGAGGAAATAAAAATGCCTTCATTTAAATTCTTGCAAGCAGGAAAGATGTTTTTCTTTAAGTTTTAAAGAGCTTGAGTTTAGGAAAATATATTCCCCTCCTTCGAATCCAAGCGTCTAATTATTTTAATAGAATTTTAAGTTTTTCTTCGGCTTTTTCCATAGACGTTCGCTCCGTCAAGCTTCAAGTCACAAGAAAGTATACGCTTCAAAAAATTAATATCGGAGTCTGTAATACATCTATAGGAGATTAGAAAGTTTAAAAAATTACTATTACAAAAAGTCTTTTCAAAAAGCTTTCATCTCGTCACGGAGAGTTGAGTCTAACACATATTTTCGGATGAAAGGAGTCTCACTTTTAAATAAATCATACGGAAATGAATTATTAATAAATTTATTTGTTGTTATTGGGAGATTCTTATAAATTAGTCGCGATTATTATTTAAAAATCGAGTTTTAATAAATATTTTATTTTTATTTTTCAACACTGGATTGAAATAGCAAAGAATTGAAGATGACAAAGACTGTCTATTAGAATTACAACATGATCTTCTTTTTGTATGAAACCTAATATCTTCAATGCTATAAAATCGAAATAATGCCACACTAAATGCCTACTGACAGTGCTTTCATATACCAACGGTCACTATCGATCACTTACCAAGGACTTATATAAACATGCTCAAGAAGGTTTACAGCGGTCATCCATATCACCAAACCTTTTCAATGCTGCACAAGAATAAGTATTTAGAGAACTAGATTGAAAAGCTTCACCCATTTTCGCTCTGCCGATGACATTGCGTTTATTAGCAGTAATCAAGACGAAGTAAATCAAAGACACAAGAACTTGTAAAAGCCAATATACGGGTGGGATTGAAAATGAATCTGAAGAAGACAAAAGTTATGTTCAACAAGTTTCCAACAAGGAAACGAATCGCCAACAACGGGGCTGAATTAGAAGAAATACAAAGTTACGTGTGTGATCGAGAAAAAACTACTTGGAAATCTGGTTTTTGGTAGTTTTTGATCAAAGAAGTTTCATCAAACGAGCGAAGTCGAATGGAAATCATGTTTTCGGTAGTTTTTGATCAAAAAAGTGAAGTTTCACCAAACGATCGAATGGAAATTTGGTTTTGGCAGTTTTTGATCAAAAAGGTTTCACCAAACGAGCGAAGTGAAATGGAAATCACGTTTTTTGTAGTTTTTGATCAAAAAAGTCCACCAATCAATCGTATTCAAATTGAAATCTGTTTTTTGGTAGTTTTTAACAAAAAAAATTTCAACAAACGAGCGAAGTCGAATGGAAATCTGGTTTTTGGTGTTCCTGATCAAAAAGTTTCACCAAGCGAGCGAAGTCGAATGGAAATCACGTTTTTGGTAGATTTTGATCAAAAAAGAGAGGTTTCACCAAACAGTCGAGTGGAAATCTGGTTTTTGCTAGTTTTTCACAAAAAAATTTCAAGAAACGAGCGAAGTCGAACGGAAATCACGTTTTTGGTAGTATTTGACAAAAAAAATTCAATAAATGAGCGAAATAGAATGGAAATCTGGTGTTTGGTAGTTTCTAATCTGAAAAGTTTCACCAAACGATCGTTTTCGAATGGAAATCTGCTTTTTGGTAGTTTCTGATCAAAAAAAATTTCATCAAACGAGCGAAATCGAATGGAAATCATGTTTTTGGTAGTTTCTGCTCAAAAACTTTCACCGAACGAACAAAGTTAAATGGAATTCACGTTTTTGGTATTTTTGATCAAAAAAGAGAGGTTTCATCAAACAGTCGAGTGGAACTCTGGTTTTTGGTAGTTTTCACAAAAAAATTTCAACAAACGAGCGAAGTCGAAAGGAAATCACGTTTTTGGTAGTATTTTACAAAAAAATTTCAATAAACGAGCGAAGTAGAATGGAAATCATATTTTTTGGTAGTTTTTGACAAAAAATTTTTAACAAATGAGCGAAGTCGAATGAAAATTACGTTTTTGGTAATTTTTGATCAAAAAAAGTGAAGTTTCACCTAAGAATCGAACGGGAATCTAGTTTTTGGTAGTTTTTTGACAAAAGAATTTCAAACGAGCGAAGTCAAATGGAAATCACGTGTTTGGTAGTTTTTGATAAAAAAAAAAAAAAGTGAAGTTTCACCAACCGATCTTATTCGAAAGAAATCTAGTTTTGGTAGTTTCTGATCAAAAATGTTTCACCAAGTACTATGTAAGTTTTCAAGTCAAAATTGCGTATCAGACGAAAAAGGCGAAGCCAACTCAGAATCGTGTTTTCGGTTGTTTTTGAACACAAACAAAAAGTGTTTGACGTCATAAAGCGGAAACGACAACTCAAATGGCAATGGGCGAACACGACGAGTACCCACGAAGTGTTACAAGACCACGACGAGTTCCCTTCCTAGATGGAGCGATGATATTAGAAAACTCGTGGGCGTCAATTAGTTAATTTATTCAGTTATATAAGAACCATTTTGTTCAATAATCCTCGTCAATTAAAATTTCCTTTCTCCCAGAATTTCCTAGTTTGAGGAAAAAGCTCGTAGTACAATGTCGTAAAAAATAAGAACCTTTCTTTTTATTCAGCCCCGTAGTATGAAGAAAACACTATTCATCAAGAACTATTATACAAGCTAGCCATAATATAGAACACACAACGTGGACATTTTTGCCGAGCTGTTCCTGTCGGGTCACCAAGGTTTTCGCAATATATAACATTTCTTTTGAAAATATCAGACATCCGTCTATAAAGCATCTCCTACAGTCCAGGAATCGGTCTTACCAGTAAGACTTCTTCCTCTTGAAAGAGCAGAATATGCAAAAGAAACAATCAGCAATAGTCGAGAAATGGTTGACATTGTGCTTTATTAGCTGTCATAATAAAAGCCAAATCTACAGTGAACTGTCTACTCTGTAACTTAAACAGAAGTTTACAATTTTCATCAGTATCTAATTATACCTATAAATTCTTCCTTCTTCCGGCTACTGTCTTTAACACAACAAAGGAAAAAGAATAATTTCGTTCTCCTTTAATCAGTGAGAACAAAGTCGCGTGCCTTATTTGTATTAAATCCCATAAAAAAATTTAATTATAATTAAGTGGAAAATTAGATAAATAATGAAAAAAATTCTTTCATTTCTTTTATTTCCTCACCTTCAGCGAAAAGTTAATAAATGACAAAAGAACTTCCTCCTTTCTATTCACACTCGAAAATGATTAAGAAAACGCTCGAAGGAGAACTTGGAAATGTCCTTTACATTTATTATTATCATTATTATGACAACAACAACAACAATAATAATAACACTAAAGAAAGGCGCTTTTGTGAGCCAGTGAGAGATAAATTCAACTGCTTTTTTCCTTCTATTCAATGGAAATAGCAATTTCGAGATACAATGAAAACGAGCTTTTTCTCTCTTTCCTATTCTCTTGATTTTGAATTGTATATGGATCGTTGAATGATAAGTTGGCATTAATCTCTTTAAAAGTTTAAATTAATAACGACTTCAAAGATCTAACTAAATATGTATTTAGTGTTCATAGTGGGTGTTCCGCTTAACGATTGACAGAAATACCGAAGGCTATTTTAGTATTAAAAATAAATAAATATTTGCAGTCAATTAATTTGATTAACTTCAAATCTTAAGAGGAATTAACGTGCGGGAATAAATTAAATAACTTAAAAAAACATGGTGAAAACCTTATATTTACATGAGCGTTGAGGGAAAACATAGACAATGAAACAACTGAAAATTCTAAACTTTAACAAAATTTAATCAAATAAACATAATTCTTCAGAAAACCCCTAATAACCTTGACAATATATAAACTTTTATCAAAATACATATAATTTATGTATAGGATTAAAATAATATATTAGTTCAATTATAACAAATTCCCTTTTTAAACAATCATGTAGATAAAGAAGAATGTTTGTTTGCGGGTTTGTGTGTTTGTTTCGTATACAAATCTATAGTTTTATTCCGATCTTGATGAAATTTTGTACAGTTGATCTTCAGAGCAAGAAGAAGGTCATTGTCTATATTAGCTTTCGAAAAAATAATAACTATTGATAAGCATCGATATTCATAATGATAGCAGGGAATACTAATAAGAGGTATCTCATGACCAACAATGCAAGGCAAACTTTGTACAACAATAGCCCCGTCATGTTTGTATCAACAATGGTATCAACACGCAATTCATCAACAATATGCACGGACCAACAATATACAGGGTCAGGAAACATTAATATGACCACCTGCTAGTATCCGGAATATCCACCTTTGGCGGAAAGCACAGCAGCTAGTCGACGTGGCAGAGAGTCAATAAGTCCTCGGAAGGTGGTTGCGGGTATCTGGGACCATTCGGCGATCAGTGCATCCCGTAATTCCATCACCGTGCGTGGTAGAGGGTCCAGCTTGCGGACATGGCGATCGAGATGGTCCCACAAATGTTCAATGGGGTTGAGGTCCGGGGAGTTTGGTGGCCAAGGGAGTAGCTTGAATTCATCCTCATGCTCCTCGAACCAGTCGTGGACAATTTTGGCTGCATGGCAGGGAGCATTGTCCTGTTGAAAGGTGCCATCACCCTGAGGAAACACTATCGACATGAAGGGGTGTTCCTGGTCTGCGACGATCGTCAGGTAATGAACAGCATTCAGTGTACTCTCCAGCGGTATCAGTGGACTCAGACCATACCACGAAAGCATCCTCCAAAGAGTCACACTTCCCCCACCTGCCTATCATCTGCCAATGATGGTATCGAGATGCCTGTTCTCAGATGCTTCCCGGCGAATTCTCCATCGTCCGTCCACTCTGTTCACCAGAAACCGCGACTCGTCAGAGAAAGCAACCCTTTGCCACTCGGCCGAGGTCCAATGGCGATAGTCCATTGCGAATTGGAGAAGTTTTCGGCGATGCACAGACGTCAACATGGGTGCTGTTACCAAACGCCTGTTCCGGAGCCCCAACCTCACGCCTAGTGGCCCCACTGTTCATTTGCTGTGTCAGTTGCTCAACAGTGGCACGCCGATTGGTCTTGGCCAGGCGTCGTAACCGACACTCACCTCTAGGATCGATGGCCCGTGGGGCCCCACAGTTACCTCTTCGTCTGTCTGGTTCGTCTAGTCGCGATACACCTTCACAACGGCAGCCCTAGAGCAGTTCACAAAGGTGGCCGTTTCTGAAATGCTGTCCCCCTTGGCCCGATAGCCAATGATCATCCCCTTTTGGAGGTCCGACAGGTCACTTGCTCTGCCCATGACGGCGACAATTGCTGTGTTAACGGATGCTACTACACGTCTACTGTTGTCAGCTTTTAATGATATGCAATGATTTTTCATCTGCATACCATGGGACGTTCCAACATGTTCGAGGAGAGGTGGTCATATTAATGTGTCCCGACCCTGTATATCTAATGACCAACAATGCAAGCCAAAGTTTGTGCAATATAAATAAGGTTCATTAAGTCATGTAATGAAGATTCCATCCCAACTCTGCAAATTATAAAACAAACACTTGAATTTGTAACAATGCATAAAATTCCTGCTGTTCGGGCTTTTCTTAGAATTGATGGTTCTTAGAATTTAACATTTTCTTGAAAATTTTTAAAAATGAGCAGCAAATGGAGATAATGGAGAATTAGCAGACTATTGACAAACTGAGCAAGTGGTGAGTGATCAAGTTATTGCTTGAGCAGAAAATGAGTATAATAGCACAATATAGATAAGGCAGTCTCTCTTGAGGAGGCAAAGAGATACACGTGTCTCCCTTCAGATTCCTAACGAATGTTCAGACGATTTGTGTGTTTTTTCGTGTGTTTGGAACTCTTGAGCAGTGTAGAACCTTCCAGAACCTTTCAAATCAACAAGCACACTGTATATAGAGCTCTTTAATAATCGTTCGAGGAATACATGTTAATTGATATCTATCGAACTGCCACCGACGAAAAGAACGAGTATTGGTCAGAGAGGACAAAAAGTTATCCGGTTGTCGGAAACATCTGAACAACGGGAGCTTCGTCTACAGCAGAAAGTTGTAGGACCGCCGGAAATGGAAATATCCCCTGCCTCTGCTAGCATTTGAATAAAAAAAAGTAGATTATTAATTTAGGAATAAATTAAATCCATTTCACCGCACATAGTTATGTTCATCCAAAAAGTGAAGACAGCAAGTAGTTACTTGGAGTTGAGAAAGATGCAGTTTAACTTGAAGATGAAGAAATAGTAGAGGAATGAAGTTTGAATAGGTTGAAGAACTTGAAAATTCTTGACGTTAATGAGTGAAGATACTTTTTAAAATCTTCAAGTTCTTCATCAACTCCAAGTATCTATAATGTCTTCACTCCAAAAGCAAGTCTTCACTTCTAATAAGCTTTCATCACTTTAAGGATAAACATAACTACATTTGGTGAAATGAATTTGATTTATTATCTGCTTTATTTTATTCATTTATTGTTTAAAAAGAGAATTTGTTATAATTAAACCAATATTTTATCAATAAATTAAAAAAAAATATTCATCAAAAATAAATGTATTTTGTATGTACATAAATTTATTATAAAAATAATTTTAATTGTTTCATTGTTTAAATCTTAATGCTTAATATAATTGTTATTATTATCTAGGAACTCGGCAGTATACTTGTTACCTAAAAACATGTCTTCCTGATTTTTGAATAGGAAATCTGTCACATTGTTTTTACTCTTCGATTCTGTTTGCCCCACAAAATACATATCAACGTTTCGATTGATAAATCGCACGTATATAACAATTCCGTTGTAAGGAAATCGTGAAATAAAGTAGTAAAACGAAGTCTATTGATAAACTGTTACGATTGTTTCGGCTGTCACATTATCACTTAAAGAACATGTCTAATCACTTTGAAGTTGAAAAGCTAAATAGCATATAGACAATAGCATTTAACATTCCTTTTAATAAATTTATTGAAATACTTAACTTGGAATGTATATTCTTATTGAGAAACCATTCCCATTCGATCACTATATTGATTTCTATCGTTTTTACTCACAATAATCCTAGGAACAGTTAATTTTTGTGGTTTTTATCTTATAATTTCAACGTTATAAGGAAATGCTTGAAAACGATCTAGGAAACGGTTGACTGGTTTGAGATTTATATACAGAGATATTGATGATCAGGTAGAATATAATAATAATTATTAACCCATAACACCTAATCTATCATGTATTATTTATGACAATGTACATTTCATATCATAAATACCTAATAATTTTAGAAACAGATGGCGACCTTCGGGATACCCTACATTTATAATCAAATTTATAAGTTCAACGGCTTCAATAATCATAATAATTCCTTTTGTCACTTCACTGGGTTTTTTTTCCTTAAAACTCGACAAATTGCTGTTAGGATTCATTTTTTAGCCTAAGTAAAATAGTACAATAACTACTTCTTATTTTTTATATAAACTAAAAAAAAATCGAACATAAATTTTGGGTCATTTTTGGTTATTGCTCATAAAATTCAAAAAACTTGACCCAACTCGACTGATTACAGGTTTAGCATACTTGAATGAAATTTTGAATATTTTTAATGTAATATTTTAATAATTTGATAGCAATTCTAGCAAACGTTTCATAATAACAGACCTTAAATGTAACACTTATAAGTAAATTCATTTATACTCTTTGTAACAGCAAATGGTAATTTCTTCTTTGTTTAGAAACTTTCCTAAGAAGGCTTTTTTAAACATTCTTTTAAACAATACAAAAGTTAAAGAACCTGTTAAAAGTAAATAATTATTAAAAATCATAGTCTAACCTTTAGAGGCAAGCGAAGATTCAGAAACGTCTACGGAAAGTCTAACCAAAGCTAACAGATTTAAATTTAGTTTTCAAACTGAATTAAATCGAAATGAAGAACCTAAATAAACATCAATTAAAATAAAAAAATAAGGAAAATAAATGAAGATCTTTTAAAGCAGACATTTCAAAACAAGTTTTCAAACAGACAACAAGCCTAAGGGTGTTTGACTTGCCGATGCAGGCTTATTATTTTAACCTTTATTATTTAAAAAAAAAATATTTGATTTCTGGATATGTTTTCGAAGGAAGGATGGGAGGGGATTAGAAAACCTGAAAAACATAAAATAACGCTAACATAAATCCGGGATGAAATAAGATTGCAAACGCTCTTCCGGATTCCTAAGAGAAGGCGAAGAAAAAATATCGAAAGCGATCGAGAATTTTTTTTATTCATGATGTTCATTAAGATTTAGATACACTTTTCTAGAGCATTCGGTGAGATATTGTGTTAAGTCTTTATTTTAAATTTATCTTTAACTTTACACTAATCCTGATTGCGCTCTAAAGAAATAAAATAAAAATCAATACCCCACTTTAAAAAAAAAACCGAACCAAAAAACTTGTTGAACGATATAAGGAGTAAAAAGAGTAAATGGTTTATTAGAGAAGAAAATTTTTTTGAAAATTTATGAAAACGATATAATTATTTGTGAATTACACCTTCTAAATGCACGCATGCATGTAATAATAGCATCAATTTAAGTCAATGAAAGCCGGAACTGACGAGATTCTTGCTACTCAATTAGAATGCCTGCAAGAATTCTTCTCCCTTCGCAAAGAACACGATTTCACGGATTCCAATACAAAAAATGGCAATGATTTAATTTAATTTGATCCACAGTTACTTTTACGTGATCTTGAACTACCTCTCTTTACTGACCTTTGATCTCCTCACTAGATTTAGTAGAAAGCAAATATAATTTTCTTGAGATAAGATCGTTTTATATGATAGTAAAAGCGCATTTAACTCTCTATTACTTTCACGTACGACCATAGTCACACTTTTGCCAACTTCAAAACAGAAGATAAAATAAGCGATCATAAAGCAAACCTTCCAGAGGTCATATGGCTATCAGCTATTCCAAAATTATTTAAAATCCTAAGATGAAGATGAGATATATAGCACATTCTTTCACATTTGTAAAGAAAAGCACCTGCAAAAATGTTCAAGAATATGTTGAAAACTCAATTTTTCCAAATGTTGCTTATTTTCGTTGGACATTGATTGTTTTGATATGCTGGAATTTACTTTGACAAATTATATTGTCATCCTCAAAATGGTACAAAATTGGTCACATAGCTACCAAGGTGAAATCTTATGTGATCCCTAAATTTTTTTTCATTGTATAAAAAAAAACACGAAAGCACTTTATTTATCTCTTTATTGCCCATTCAGTTTATTATTTATAAAATTTCACAATTAAACAAACATAAAGCGAAATAGTCCAAATTTTTCATTTTCAAAATTGCTTTTTGTGTACAACCTCATAATGCTTAACATTGTCGAATGATGATTTTTTAAATCGAAAAATTGATTTTCTCGAACGTAGTATTTAGAAAATGAAAAAGAGCTCTATCTTCTTTCGTTTCTCGTCATTTTCGATAGAATGATATATCACATGCCATATGTTGCCATAGTTCTAAAGACCAAGTGACTGCCACCCCCACAACTCCGACCCCACTGAGACAATTTGGCCCAAACTTCATAGAAATGTAGATTTTCCCTTGGGGAATCTGCATATAGAATTTAACTTCTTTACATATCTAAATACCACCTAGATCACTCGGTCCCCTCTAACTCCCATCCCCCCCAGTGGGTCAATCAAAACCAAACTAAATAGTGAAGGTACGCAAGCCCTTAGTAAGTTATATTCCGAATTTCAACCTTCTACCTCAAAAAATGCAGAAATTAAGAAGGGGACGGACAGACGGACATTGTAAAACCCATATTAACCTCGCCACAAATAAAGAATAATATTGTTTTGACTTTGATTTAGGAACCACTGGATTATTTCGCTTGCAATTTCAATTTCTTACGCAATTTCGATCGGCTTTTCACCTATTTTTTTTAACTGTTTCTTTCACTAGCGAGCTAGTCAACTTTCTGAGCACTTATCATGGCGTTTTCTTTTGTGTAGCTTTATTACAATTTCTTTAGGCAATGCTGAAAATTTATTTCTGAATAGTGAACGCAAGTTTCACGCAGGACTTGATGAAGTGTGAAATTTGTACAATTTGGGGGGGGGGGGGGGGCAAAATAAAAAAAAAATAAATAAAAAAAAAGAAAATAATAAAAATAACAAATAAGTAATCACTTGCCCCAACCCATCCTCATGTTAAGCGAAGTAAAAGAAGTTCTATGTATTTGCCAATTAAGTCAACAAATTAGTCAAATAGTTGCTGCAGTTGTATAATTCCGAAACACAATCCATTCCAGAAAGATAGTGAAAAATTTTCATGTGTTAAGACCAGTTGCTTTGGAGTCAATGCTCTTAACAATGAAAGTGTGGAATGCCCAGAACTATAAAAGAGAACGGGATTGGATAAAATATTGAGTCATTTCAAAACATTTCATTTTTACGCTTTTTAAACAAGTGCTTCTTAGTCGTTAAGCATTTTAAAATCATCTCAAATGGTTCCACCCATACCATACAGGAAAGTTTACAGGCAAGAAGAGGTCATAGGAGACCATCAATTTCCTCGCTAATTATTCATCTCAGCCCGGTCTTTCGATACCTTATGGCCCTTGCTAAACTGCAAACAGGTTAGAGAAATCGGTTCATGAGATATAATCCTGCATAAAAATAGCAATAATAATATCAAGTAAGTTTTGTAATTGCAATTTAATCATTCCGATCTGATAATGTTCCTATTGCGTGGTATCACGCACAAGACTAATCGTCTGTCAAGCCTATTGAGGGAAGAAGATTCTGAAAGAAGATGATTCGAATTTTTATAACGTTTTCCACGATTTTAAAACGAAAAAAAGCTTAGTCGTGCTATGAAGAAAAAAATTACAGACTTCACCTTTTCACTAATGTTTTTTCCACTTCTTCAAAGGAAGAAAAGAAGCTTCGTGCATCCTTCTCAAAATAGAAACCACGAAACTGAAGTAAGTTATAATTAATGCCTAAATGATGGTGTTTACTTGAAAGTATGAGTTCTTTGAATTTTGGTGGTATCTAACTGGAAAGGCAAACTCATTACCTTCATTATTCGTGTAATATACAAAACTAAAACCTAAAGCGCCAACAGAAAAGATGTTGACCTCAGAATAAGTTCAGTTAGAATTTCTTATTATAAACCATCTTAAATGCATAACAAAGAATACATTAGAGAAAAATATATGTTAAAAACTCTCAATAAATTACAACGCATTAAAAAAACAGCTCATTCAGATAGATCACATTGCAATTTAATTTTTTTAAAGCCAGAAGCTTAACTCTTCTTCAAGTGTCGGATAGTGTCGTCGTTGCAACGTTGATCGCCGGTGTGGAACCTTCTGGAACCTTGAAGATGGGGTAAAAAAACGTACAGTTAGCCAAGCGCTGCTGATCTTACAAGAAAAGTGAAAGTGAAGAGATAGAAAAGGAAGACTTCCTAGTTCGTGTCAAAGACCACTTCGAGTTAGACACACAAAACTTAGAGGAAGCCTCTTCTGAATGGATACTATGTTCAAAATCCTACTAAGCTGTCAATTTCCAGTGAAGCAATAGAATTTAGAATATCAGCTGCTTTATAATATACGATCCTGGGAAATTTATTTGGATTTCACTTTCTTTCATCAATGAATTGAATAAGAATCCCCTTCCTGATATAAGCTTACAGGTATGATAACTGATTTCTGAAATGCTATATATAACTTATTCCTAGTAATATCTAAATATTTAATTTATTTTTATTTTATAATGATATATCAAATATATCTATATTACGTAAATTCATTAAATTCTAAGCGCCAAAATCAGTTTTCATTCATTAGCCAAGTTCGTTCATTTCTTCTTATGGTATCGAAATACGAGCTTCTTTTAATTATAAATATGCAAATTCTATCTTTAGAAAATGATAATATGATAGAATTCTAAATCAGAACTGAACCCGTGTCTTCCATAACTCAATTAGCAAACTCGCGTCTTATATTCAAACTACTTCCGCTTGCTAAGCCATAAGACTCCCATGAAAGCGGAAGCTAATCCTCGGGAGATGAATTATTACATTCAGGGAGCATGACATCCGAAAGTCAAATTTAATTCATTTTATTTTGAGATTGAAATTTTTAATAACAATAATAATAATAATATAAAAATATGTACAATATCATAATCACTAATAAACTGCAATAGCAACGAGTCAAATTGCGTGAAGAGGATTAAGTTTTTGTTGCTGTTGTTGTTGTTTGAGATTTACAGAGAAAACAGGTTTCTTCATCCAATCCCTCGAAATCTTCTATTCCTTAAATATTATTCATTCAAGAGATGAAGAAGGTTTTAAGGAAAAAAAAAAGAAATATTATGTACTTAAACAGGAGAAAACTATACGTTAACTCAAGACCGTGACCTGAACTTTTTCCTTTGAGGGACGAAACCTAAGTTCGAATGTGAGTGAAATCGATCGTTTAAGCCGATTAAAGCTGAGAAATAGTAATAAAAGGTTTATTTTTAATAATTATAGAGAATTTATCAATTTTGACGTAACATTAAACGTCGTCCGGATTAGCAATACTTGTACTAAAGAGAAAACTTCCATTCTCATTTGTTTCTAATTCAAAACATTATCTGACTAGTCAAAACACTCTCATAACTTATAATTTCTAGCTCTTAAATTAATAAATTTATTAAGCTAATTAAAAACCGAACAATCCATAAGCAATATAATAACAGACAACTAGTAATTGAAAGAGGAGGAACAAAAGTTATAAATTACAAAAATCCTTAATTTCATTCTGAAAGAAAATAGCTCGGACCAAATATCCGGGTCGAACTGCTTTCAAAACTAACTCGATATGGACAGAAAATAAATTTTCCCATCGCCTGCACTTACGCCTACTCCCCCACAAAAAAACTGAAACACAAAACAACAACAACAAGGGTTGGCTGTACATTAAATTTAATGGGCCACTAAAACGCCGCCAGTGACCAAGAGTTCCACGAAGAAAGGGTTCCGAGGGAGGTCAGAAGCAATTACGTGTATACAGGAATTTTTTACTTTTTTTCTCACCTATTGTCTTTCTCGTTGATAAGCCTCGACATTGTGTGGTATTGGCTATAGGGAAAAGTGGGAAGATACAACTTGCCTTTAATCATATTTCCGATCGAACTTGAAATGATCACGATCTTGGTGAAATTGTCTTCTTCAATCGCCAGCAGCAATTGTAAGTTTTGGAAAACTTCCCAAGCACTCCACGGAACCTTATGATTCACCTATAGTAATTTATAAAACACAAAAAATTAGTGTTCTTGTGTTTTTGGTGCAGCATAGGCTATACTAAAATTAGCAGGAAAATCTTCAAGATATTGATGATGGATATATTATCTTCACGTTATGCTTTTATTTTATTATTTTCATGATATTTAAAGACATTTCAATTTTTTTCAACTTTTTAGGACATCTTATGTCTTAAAATATAATTTTTCTCTTGACATTGATTTTCATGGAACCTTAAGAAGGAATTATTTGGAAATTTACATTGAGTGTTCTTATATGTAGGAAAAATGTTTTCTCAAAATTTTTAATAAAACAAATTTTCTATAAAAAAAATATACGAACAAATTTTTGTTCTTCAATCTTCATTTTTTTATTTGTTTTATTACTGTTCAAGTAAAAAACTGTTTTTGATAGTAATATCGTAAATTAATCCATCATCCATAAAACTGAAAATATGGATATCACGGAAAAACTGCATCATATGCAAAATAATGAACATTTTGATGAAAACAGAAGGAAGAATATACTTTTGCAATATATTTCATTTATGGAAGTGTTTTTGTAAGTTCTGCTTGAAATGAAAATAAGATTAAATAAATACGGTACTTTCTATAATTTAATGAGGTAAAAAAAAAATATATAAATCATTAAGGAATGACATAACCAAGTACCGAAAGGACAAACTAGTGGCTATCACATAAACCATTTGAAATATAGTTCCAAAATTTTTGAATCTTGTAAGAAAACCTCAAAACATATTCCACTGAATCAAATTCGACCATCATCGAACTTTATTGACTATCAAAACACTTCCTTTTACTTACTTACTTTTCAAACCCGCTTATCCGTTAGGGGAAGATCTCCAGTGATCGCGATCTTCCGCCATCAGGCGCATGTCCTCCCTGATAATACCCAAGCGACTCGAACCCAGATTCACCATGTAGTCTAGCCACCTGGTTCTACCCACCGGCTTGGAAAATAACAACGCCTAGGAAGACCAGTTTGCGGCATCCGTATCACGTGGTCATACCAGCGCAACTGAGATCTCTCAATGCGGAGAAGTAGAGCTTCCTTAGTAACTTTATATTCTATCATTGCTCGTCATTACGATTATTTGATGTATTACTTGGAATATCTTCGCCTTGAAAATTTTAGGGAATGTCAGCTAGGCCATCTTACTTCAATCCCATCGAGCACATATGAGATGCCATCGAAAGTGATGTTCTAGCTTCAGATTCCCCTCCATCAAATCTTCGTGAACTGTCAGTGGCCGTGCGTTCGTATGCCTTCCAAATTGTATCGGTTTCGACCATCTTCGAACTGGTTCGTGCGCTGAAGCAAATTTATCGATTGATGAAATCGATACTTAATTACGGTATATTCACTCATAGCTTGTCGTTAAGAGTTGGTTTGATGTATTACTTACAAGGGAACCCCACATAGCCGAACCGCATTAACAATGGAGTCTTTGTATGGCTATGTATGCTGAAATTTTTTCGTTTTCGCGATTTATTTTGAAAGAAACACAATTTCGCACTCTTATTTTGCAAGCATCTATAGTAGCTTCAGATGAGTAACATATTTCAATTTGGTGGAAATCTGTGACATACTTGTTCGAGGGATTCCCTTGTTAGTATATCTTAGCATTGCAAATCTATAAGGGTAACAGATTGATATCATTAGAGCACTACTAATGTACCAATTTCGACCATCTTCGAAATGTTTCGTGCGATGAACCATATTTATCGATTGGCGAAAACAGATTTTTTGAAATCTTTCATCCGCTTCGAGAAGATCGAGTTACAGACAGACACGTTTCCCCGCATTAATAGCATAAAGTACTTTTCGATACTTAATAATGATGAGAATTTTCACCTTCGGTCACTTTTCAAGTCTACGCAGTTAAGTTTTTGGAGTCCTGATGCTCTGGTCTCAGATGTTGTCCAATTTTTATATGGAATTTATAAATATATTATAAACAGTTTTCGAATAAAGAATAACAATGAAGATAAATAATAACTAAGATTTACAATAAGAATTTTTTTATACTTTGAAAAATTTTTGGAATGGAGAAAAACAAAACTTCAGGCATTTCTACACTAGAGGGTAATCAGTAAAAAAAAATTATGAAAGAGCAGACACCTGTACGAAATATAAAAACAGTAAAATTGTAGTTGCCTGTACAAATGCGAACAAGTTTATTCTCAGTAATAAATGACTACTGAATAAAGTGCGTTAAAATAGAAACTTTTCAGCTATTGCAAAAGTAAGAATAAATTTTGAATAAGGTTATGAAAGTTTTTGTGAATTGATAAAGAAAATTATATTTTAATGAGAATATTTAAAGAAAATTAAGTAAAGAAAGAAATAATTTACTTTACATATTGCTTATTTTTTGTTATTAATTGCATATACATATCTTTGAATCTTTCTTTATGTAATGTAAAAATCTAATCACACATATCACGGTGCAAATTGAGTTCACCAAATTCATTAGCCGTAGTTACTGGGTTTCACCATCAAGTCGTTTTATTCAATTCAGCTATGACATTTTAATAATTAATTGTAAGAACAATTATTTTTACTTAATTATCTTGACTTTAAAAAGAAATAGTAAATAATTACCTAAAATAACCAATTTAAAACTTTAATATTCCTTTTTTATTCAATCATTTTAACTCCTCACAGCAGTGAAGGGATTAAAATTTTTATAAGGTTAATATTAAGTGAGGTTAAGGTTAAGGTTAATTTATCTAGATTTCATGCTTATACCACCCTTTGGGTAACCCTGTTTACCTTATTGTTTATAATGAGATAACCTAATTCTTCGCTGTCCCTCCAAGCAAAGAAAAGCGATTGTTTATATGGTAAAAAATAAATTGAATAACATAACTTATTTATTATTAATAGTTTTATTGAATAATTCTGGTTTTTTCATAATTTTTTTATGCAAAATGGAGTCTAGCCAGATGCTAGTTTGTTAAAATCTAGACTTGTATGCCTCGGGCTGAAAACTTTCACTATTTAATATATTTACCTAATAAATTCACTAAATAAAAAAAATATGTTAATTTAAATATCACTAAATGGTTTATTCCTGAATACATTTTCAAATTAACGCATATTATTAGAAGAACAATAATGGTAAGTTTAATCCGTGATTCTGTTATGCGTGTGAATGTAATGTTCTAAAAGTGACGAATGACGAATAAGTTAAGTCCAGATACATTAATGAGAGGAAAAATCCGCTGTCCACAAAGATATTTTAGTTTTTTGAGCACTTTCATAGCCCTAGAACCATGTAAGTGCTCAAAAAACTAAAATATCATTGTGGATATCGGATTTTTCTTCTCCTTACTGTAAGTAAACCTCCACAGTTGTTTTCTTCTTTACTTTTAAGCCCAGATAATTAAGTAAAAGTAATTAAAACTGAATGTGTCGAATCGACTGTAAGTCCAGGATCTTGTACGGAACATAAAATTTTATCAACCTGAGAATTTCGCAATAAATTTTAAAGTTTTTACATTTCAATTGGTTTTGTGTTTTTTTTTTCCTTAATTTTAATTAATTTTCATTTGATTATTAAAAATACAGGTTTGTCTTTTATTCAAATTTCATGTTTCTTGCGCAATACCAGCCATATTAACATAGTGGCAACAATTTCACACAGTGCGATTTTTGCGCACTTCGATAAAGTCTCATTTCTTGCAAGCTTTCTCAGCACTCCACTTTTCTTCTCGAATCTCACCATCAAGAGCGCCTTCTCTCTCATACACGATTCCCAAATAAAACATATTCATTCACTTGTTCCAGACAATGTCTATTCACATTCTACTTTGTGTGATCAATACAAACTAAATGTAAGTGAATGCTAAAACAAAATGAATGTAACTGAATGCGTCGAGATGATTAAGTAACCAAGTGATTCTGGATGAAATATAGTGAGACGAAATGAAAAGTGACGAAAAAAATAACTATAACCAAATGAAGTGTGACGAACTGAATAGAATTCATATCCCTTCGCTTCCGCTATAAACTTACTTAATTCCTTAGGAATATATCTTTTTATTAAAATGAGCAATTTCTAGGTTACTCCTACCAGTTCCTAAAATATTAAGAGCTGCTTTATATTAATGAACTTTTCTCTAACATACTTCACACCTGTTAAAGTCATACAAATCAAGTTATGAAATCAAGTTATCGAATTCCCAAAATTAAACTTCTAAGAAATTCCCACAGAACTTTCAACTCTTCACATAAATAGTGGCGAACAATCGATAGAAGTTCAACTGAATTCAGCAACAACTGAAACTGCGCTCGAATTTTCTCTTTCGTTGTTCTGGGTTCAAATCGCGTGACACGTGAAACGGAAGTGCACACCCTGAGGTTGTAATTTCTCGAACTCCGGAAACGACATTAAAGAGAGAGAAAAAGGGTTGGATTATTAACCTAACCATAGTAATAACAATAAAACTCCAAACCATTTTTAAGTACCAACACAATACTAACAAATCTCAAATGCTAAAAACGATTTATTGGTATCGCAATAAATCTGTCAGGGAAGTTAATTAACGATGACAAAAAATTTTATTTTTATTTTAATTTTTTTTTTTCAAATCTGATCCTTCAAGAAACAAGTTTTTTTTCTTTTTAATGTTTATTATAGTTTTAAAAAAGTTCTGTAACATTAACCTCATTAGTCATTCAACTTGAGGCAAGAAGATAAGGTTGGGAGTGGCATAAAGCTTAGTTCTAATCTAGAAATTCGTGTTAGATCTAAATATAAAGTTAAAAAAATATTTTCCTCTAAATTCCTAACATGTTTTTGTCCTTAAACTTGTTATAAAGTACACTATTAACTTAGATTAGCTTAAAAACTCGATCATGTAGGTAACGAAGTGGCGATGACAGCCACAAATGCGAGTACTGTATATTAAATCAATGAAATTCAGTCATTCATGAATAATAATGAGTTAAAATCAGGTTATGGTATATTTACAATGTTTAATCAACTTTTAACAATAAAAATTCCGAAAACTGGCAATTTCTGTCCACTAAATTGATCAAGCGTAACTAAGAAATTAAAGCGGCAGATTCATGCTCTCACAAGCTAGTTAATGTACAAAAAGCTTTTCAGTCCACTAAATTGATCATATCTACATGATTATGTTTGAATATTTTTGTAGTACAACTATGAAATTGGGGCATTCATTTTGACTTAACCTGTATATGAAGCTGAGTTACACAAATTTAACACAAAAAAGTGTCTTCCGCAAAAGAGTCACCAACAAGCCCAAAAAAGAATGAAGGAAAAATAATAAATAATATTAAAAATATTATAAAAAGAGTAAAGGTGAATAAACAATGGAAAATATTGTACAAATTAACTGCTGGACTTTGTATAGTAATACTAGAAAAGTGCGAAAGTTATTTGGTGGAATTAAATCGTATCAGCAAATACAAGTTTATTACAAATGACTCATCGGGTTATAACTTCGTGCCATAACGAGACTTCCTTACTTTAGATCTGGATTCAGAAGGAGATCTCTGGATTGAAATGGCCGACCTTACTCCTTGTGAGTTTTTTTTTTCCATGGGAAGTACGTAAAAGACATTGCTTACATGTCATTATTGGATGAGCTCCGGGACCGCATTATTAATGACCATCCATTATATCGTGTGACTTCTGACAGGGATGCATACACTGAACATTTGTAATATTATGAATAAAACTTTAATAATTTCTAGTTTTTCCATGTAGCATTCATTGTTTTAAGGTGCGTCTCAAAAGTTTAAAGAAACATGTTTTTGTTCAAAAGAAAAAAGACTATTGAAGCTACATACAAATGCTTTAATTACTAGCTGTACAAAGCACTTAAAAGAAACTCCTTAAAATATTACTCACGAAAACATAATAGAAATAAAAATATTCAACAAAATGAAATTTTGCGGGTCTCAAAAGTTTAAAGAACTACCCTCAGATGCTGAATGGAGACGTCCAATATGTAAATTTGCGAGCAACAGGGTATTAATCTGTTGCAGAGTTCGTCATTTTTTTCAAAGAAAGCTTTTCTTCCACTCACAATTGACCTACGACAATGCCTCGCCAATCTCAATTCACAATCGATGAAGTGGCTGAAATCTGGCGATTGAAAGCCAACGGACTATCTGTTGCTGATATCGTCACAATTACTGGAAGATCCACAGTAGGGGTTTATAATGTTTTGAAGAGGAGTTCATCGTTCCACCAAAAAGCACGATCTGGTCGTCCCAAAGTTACCCCAACTCGCGATGACAGACGCATTATACTGGCAGCCACACAAAATCTTTCTATTCGCCAGATACAAGACGTGACTGGGTTAAACATATCGAGAGACACTTTACACTGGCGAATAATTGCGAGTGGACATGTTGTCTCCAAATAAGACGAAGAAACCGCCTCTGACTGCCAAGCGCATTCAAGAAAGGCTAAGTTGGGCACAAGAACACGTGGCCTGGAAAGACGAATGGATGTCGGTGTTGTTCAGTGTTGAAAAGAAGTGGAACTTGGATGGTCCTGATGGGTGGGCATCATACAGATATGACCTACGACAGGAACCGAAGACCTTTTTCTCAAGACAACAAGGAAGTGGTTCTGTCATGGTTTGGGGTGACTTCGCATTCAACGGTACCACAAATTTGGCTTTCATCAGTGGAGGAGAAAATTCGCTGACATACCAAGAAACCCTTATACAGTATCTGTTCCCGTCTATGATCATTAGTGTGGCCTGGAATTCGTGTTCCAGCAGGATAACGCCAGCATCCATACTTCACGATCAACAATGGAGTGGTTCAGAAAACAAAATATTTACGTTATGACGTGGCCCCAAGAAGCCCCGACTTGAACCCTACAGAGAATCTATGGGGAATCATGTCTCGTGCAGTTTACGGCGGCGGACGTCAATTTTCTTCGACTGATGAATTGAAATGAGCAATTGAAGATGCATGGTACAATGCAAGACCAGAAACACTGTTCAACCTCATAAACTCAATGCCGAACAGAGTATTTGAAACAATCAAGGCAAATGGTCGTTCAATTTAAGCTGTTGTGTAATTCATGCAATGTTTTTTCAGTCGTTCTTTAAACTTTTGAGACACGCAAAATTCCATTTTGTTGAATATTTTTATTCTATTATGTTTTCATGAATAATTTTTTCAGGAGTTTCTTTTAAGTGCTTTGTACAGCCAGTAATTAAAGCATTTGTATGTACCTTCAATAGTCTTTTTCCTTTTGAACAAAAACATGTTTCTTTAAACTTTTGAGACGCATCTTATGTGCAGTGCCACATTTCTTTTGTACTGTGGTCCCAGGAAAATCATTTGTAGTTTAATACGAAAACATATTCATGTATAACAAATAATTGTCAAGATCAAAAATAGTTTCCAAAATTAGAATATTGACAGAACAAACAGTCTAAATAAAATATACAGAAAATATTTCTGATAGAGTGAGAAAGGTTCAAGTATTACTAAAAACACTTTTACGTATCAGATTTTATCAAGGAATACACAAATCAAGTACCGAATTAAACAGTTAACAGACAAAGCAAAATATCTGATGTCAGAGTAAGGCTATCACCAAGTCTGTGAAAGGCTATATTTCACAGACCTACGGTATCATCACCGAGGAAAATTTTATAAAACAAAATTTCCCAAGCAAAATATTTTTAAGGAAAGGAACTACGGTATATCCATAGGTAAAACAAAAAATATTATTGCATTACAAATCAAGTTTACAGTCTTACAGCTTTTTTCATTTGCTTTAACGCAATTTTCAAAATAATTAACGCAGTTTTCAAAATAATTAACGCAGTTTTCAAAATATTTAAC
>JAHWFO010011261.1:806354-861555 GCA_023313115.1 Rhysida immarginata
ACCTGAAAACAGCCGACATTATTACTTTAATTTTTTGCTTTGATAAAGGATAGTCTCTATCCGACACGTCAGATTTCAGGTCTTACGAGTGGTAAGGGACTAATAAAGAAATTCTTCATAAAACAGGATAGAAATAATTTCTTAACAAAACTCACTTGCTTACAACTAAAATGAAAGCAACGGATAGCAATAAATCTTTCTTTTAATAAGAAAACGCATGACTTCCTATGATAATCAACTGCGACACAAAAAACAGAAGCCAATTACACCGTTTGCGCTTTGAGTTTTTGCGCTGACATTTACCCATTTATTTAAATAAAAAATAGTTTCTATTATAAAAAAATGAAGCCAGTCGTTTATTTACTCCTTTATCAAAACAGCAAGAGTGTGAAACTGGTCATAAATAATATTTTTTATATTAAAATTAAAGAAAAAAAAATTTTGAACTCACGTCCTAGTCGTAGCAAAAGCTTTTCTTCTTCGTATTATTAATATTTTTATTATTTTTTTTAATATCTGTATATCATTTACGGTATTTTTCCCCCTTCTCAACAGGTGACCTTGTCAGTCAAAAGATGAAACAGGATTTCAACTTTGTTTATCTGAATTCCTTTGATTTTTTTTTAAATATTCATTTCCCTATTGCGAGTTTTGTACTTTTTTTTATATGGGCTGCTATTCGTATCATAGCCATGAGCGACTTATTTGTTATTGGTTTGCTTATTTATTTATTTATTCATTCATTTCTACTACAAACTTATTACTAAGTGGAAAAATCCAGCAGGATAGGTTATTAGATTTCATTTCGTAACGCAAGTAAGCAAAACGAGTTCAATTCGCTAAGACTCCCCAATAATTTTGTAATACACGCCTGTATAGATCCTAAGTAATGTTTTTAAAGAATAGCTAATGATAGATAATTAATCATAAGCTGATGAGGCCGCTGAATGTTTGGATAATACTAAATAATTAATAGAAAGTGGGTCAGTTTTCGAAATGTTTAGTCTGAAGCTTAATTTTATAATTGGACCAGGTGGAGTTGTGTGTGTTATCTGTAAAACTCACCGCAATTAGTCATTAAGCCAATTCCTGCAGGCAACAAAACGTGATCTCCAGGAGTTTTTCTGAAGAAATATTTTGGCGGGTAATCGCACAGGCGTTCTATAATTAAACCTGGAATTTTAAGTCCTACTTCAAAAAGGACCAGATAATTGCAAGTTTTTATTCCTCGTATGTTCCAGTTAAAAAAATTAAATTGAAGAGCCATCAAAGTCTTTATACAAAGAGCGTGATGTTGTTTTAATAATTATCTATGTTCATGAATTTAAACAAAAACAACATTTGCTTCTCAACTTTAATGCATAAAAGTAAACATAATGAAAAGTAAAGACAATAAATGGACAAAATGGAATTGAAATAAAAGTATTTCATTTAAAATTTGGGAAGGTATACAATTTCAATAGCGTTAGGCTGCAAATATCAAGATATCTGTCTAGTAACTAGTATTTTTTTTTTAGAATTTTCTGTGACTTTACTATGATTAAAAATATCAGTGATTGCTATAATTAAATGACATTACCCTAAACTTTAGCTATTAATAGTTTAAATAGATGAGTATTGAAACCAGTCTTGAGTAATGTTCATTTGTGGAGGAATCTACGAGATCATTTTATAAGGTGCGTTGCAAAATTATAAATCCACCCACATTTTCTTAACTATTAATAACAATGAATGCAAGAAATACATCAACATTTTGAAAAGCTTTATTAATATTTTAGTATCTGTTTTCTCAACAGTACAAACACTTGCAACTTTAATTTTGAAAAATAACAAAAAAAAATCACTGTTCTCGGCATTGCAGAAGTATAAATCCAACATTTGCGAATGAAAAGCACTTTGTGATTCTTGTACCTTAATAATCAATGCTTCCACCGTTCTTCCTTAGCACTTTCATCATTCCGTTTGGCATGGACTTGATAAGCTCCTGAAATGATTTATGGATGATAGCTACTCTGAGCTCTTCACTGCTTTCAGACTGTTTACCTTTTGCGTAAACAGACCTTGCCAGTTGATCCCAGAGGTTTTCAGTTCAGTTCATATCTGGAGAACATAACTTGAACACCGTTTGAAAGGAACCATTCATATGTTGACTTCGCATTGTGGACTGATGCGTTGTCCTATTGGAATTCCGAAAAAGGTCCTCCAATTGTCTCTCCAACAGGTAGCAGATGTTCTTGTAGCAGTTCTTGGTAGTCTTTTGCTTTTATTCGTATCGTAAATCACTCTAATAATACCGGCCCATCCAAATTAACTTTTTTCTCGTCACTGAAGACCACCTTTTGCCATTTCGTCTTCCAAGTAACGTGTTCTGTGGCAAATTCAAGACGGTTTTATTTATGCCGAGGCTTCAGAACGGGAGCTACCTTCTTCTTCCTGTATGCTAGATGACATTCAAGTTTGAGCAACCTGGAGAGAGTCGCTTTTGAAACAGGAATGTTGTCGCTGTTTGCTAACTTCACGCATAATTGCAAGCTTTTTCGATTTGACAATTTCGATGGGCGACCAGGTTGCATATTTGTCATCCAACTTGAGGAAACTATTCACAACTCCATGACTTTTACCAAATTCAACGTGCAATTTCTCTGTTAGACACATCTGCTTCATGTCAAGAAGAAATTGGCCTTTTTGGAAATCTGTGAGTCTTGACCCAAGCGTTAAGTGTAAATTTATGTAAAAGGTTTTAAATCAACGTGAATAGTATGTAAATCATATTCAAATACTTGGAAGAAAGAGTGTCAAAGTAGAGTCCACAATATTCGACTCTAATATTTGCCAACAGCCAAATTTTCACAATCATTTAGTACTTTTTCAATCATTTCGTACTTTTTTGCAAACATTTGATCTCTAGTTATAATAGATTGTGTAAATTTATAGAACAGTTATAGACAAGATCAATTTTTTTGTATATTTACAACACGTAAACAAATATTGTAGCAGCTTTTACTCAACGGTTATTATTGTCCTAAGCTTTTATAGCTACGTTTATGGCTTATCAGAAGCGCTCATACAAAATTTTTATGGCTGCATTTTGTGTAAGCGATTCTAACAGGTTAATAGACGCAGCCACAAACATAATTATAAATACTGCTTCAATATTTGTTTACATACTTTAAATATATAAAAAAATTGATCATTATCTATAACTATTCTGCAAATTTACACAATTTATTATAAATATGAATTAATTAATTTTTTTGAAAATATTTGTAAAAAAAGTACTAAAGCAATGTGAAAAAGCTGTAATACGATGTAGGACCACCTTTAGTTACATTGACTGCAGCAAAGACTACGAGGCATACTTTCTAGAGAATTACGATTGCAGTTGGCGCCGGAATATTGGACCATGTCTCCTTCAGAAATGTTGTGGTTCGGACATTACTGGACCTCAGTTTATTCTAAAGATGTTCAATGGAATTCAGATCTGGGCTCTATGGAGGCCAGTCAAGGGTGGTGATGTTATTGTCCAAAAACCACGCAAAATAAGAACAGTGGCAGCCTTATGGTCCGGTGCATTGTCCTGCTAAAAGAGGCACACTCTGTTCCATAAACACGCCGCAAGGTACTCAGCATTTCATTGTCCAGAATGATCTGATACTTATCGGCGTATTATGTACATAGCACAACCAGAAGTCCGAGGTAGGACCATGAGAAGCAGGATCATATCATCACATCTCCTCCTCTGTATGGGTTATCCACACTGTGGTCAGAGTCGTTCTCCAGGCATTCACTAGACCCACATTCGTCCATCTGATCGGAAAAAGATGTAGCGTGATTCTATCTACTTTTCAGTTTCCAGGCCTCCAGATCTCACTCTGCCCGCTTGTTGCATCACTGAAGGACTGATGTTGGTCCGCGTAATAAAGGGATAACATACAGCAATTCTATCATGAAAACCCATGTAGTGCAACCATTGGATCTGAATCTTTTAGTACAAATGTTATGTTCAGTCGATTCTCGGAATTGTGAATTCAAAGTCGGTTACAATGAAAATACAGGGTGGCTACAAAAATGAGCCCTCCCCCCCTTTATTTTCGTAACCGAAGTCAATTTTGATGAATCCAATGAATAGGAAGTTGTGGGGGACCTATCCCATAGTGCACTTTTCATCATCCCAAATATGCAAATTAGGACACATTCAAATCTGTCTATAAACGATGGTGGCATTACAAGAAGGTATTAGAAATTTTTGCAACATTGGTGGAAAAAAATCTAGTCTATATGAATTCTGGTTTACATTCTTCTTATTTTTTTTATTATAATTTAAGTAAATTCTAAAAAAATACTGTTTTTTCCATTTTGTCCATTTATTTTCTTTACTTTTCATTATGTTTACTTTTGTGTACGAACGCTGAGAAGCAAATGTTGTTAATGTTACATGTCAGTAAGTTTGCCTCAACTGTATTTCTAAGTTATTAAAGAAAACAGATACAAAGTCATATGTCAAGCTAAGCATACAGTTTAGCACTTGCACAGCATAGCAGTGCATTTCGCGGGCTACACGTATGGCATCCATCATCTGATTTCGTGCAGAATGTGATGGAGTTGTTGGCAGGGAACACGAACCATAAGAAGAGGCACCCCACTTAATCATTTCTAACGCGCTATCGCCTGGGAGGAGAGCTCGTGACTCATTAAGGTGTCAGGAAACGCAGCGGGGAGCGAACGTGACGAGAAATCCCATCCTCAGGAAATGGAGAATTAGTTTTATGGAATGGCTGCTATAAAACTCTTGTCAACAATAATGAATGCAATGTTATGAATTTACAATTTATCTCTGCCCTCTAGTGTCGCACATTTTCTGCTCCGAGGGGGATTCTCGTGGTCATGGTCAACGGCTGGAGGCGTGGCTCAAAAAGCCGAGCGGTTTCGGCGGTTACCCTTTCTTCGCCGACGACCGACTGACACAGCCGAGCACCGATCCCGATTGTCAAATTCGACCCGTAAGCAAAGATCCCAACGATCTCACCTACTTCCTCAAAATCAAAAACTTCAACAAATGTGGTGTCAAGAAGCAAAAGGTAAACAATTTTTTCATCTCTTATTGAAATACTATGTCAGTTGTTTTAAAATGTTTCAATGAGGACACTACCTTGCCATTAATATTATTTTATGATTTGATCTTTGCAGCCTATTTTAATTCGAATTTTATAAATATCACATGTGTCTTTAATGCAGACACCTGGCAAGCATTGGGTTCAGATCTAGTCTTTTCCACATATTTTAAGACTAGAGTAGTATGGTTCAGGGCCATCAAAGGGGTTGATTGCGAACCTCGAATCGTTTGTCCAAATTATTATATTCCATCGGGGCCCCTTGCACCAGATAAATCAAAGTCCAGCGTTTCTTGAGATGACTACTGCTGCATGACCATGGTAATCAACAAGGTTGGACAAAATAATGGAAACACCTAGAAAAACATAAGTTGTTGGATTAAGTCCGCATTTTGTTTGCAAAACAGCCTTGATCTCTTGGAATGGACGCAAAATCCTCTTAGATTGTTTCTAACCCATTTAGTTTCTAGATTGTTTCTAATCTATTCTTCCTGCAGACATTGCTCAAGTTCTTTAAGAGAGGCTCTGAATTGTGTACATTTCCGCAGGTGTTCTGTGATAGAAAATAATGTAAATGTGGATTCATCTGACCACAGTACATGTTTCCATGCTCGGCAGTCAAGATTTTGTGCTCATGACACACAACTGCCTCCGTTTTGTACTTGACAATTCTGTTTTTCCAAGTTAACTCTGCAGCATTGTTTCTGTGGAAATGGAGTGCTGTAAAAGTAGATTGAGCTCTGCAATCACTTTCATCGCTCTGATCTTCTTGTTGGTGCTGAAATCCTTTTCAATGCCCTCCTGTCTCTGTCAATTAGTATCTGTTTCCTCCCACTCTTATGTTTTCCCACTACAGTGTAAGCAGTAAACACCGTTGATAGTAGCTCTCGAGAAATCGACTTAACTCCAGATTTTATTTATTAATTTCTTATGAGTGTTCATCAGCTTTCTGATGATCTGGTAAGGAGGGATTCTCGATCTACTTGAATGATCTCTTGGTTGTAGTTTCATAATTTAATTATCTCATAAATTGAGTATCAAAAAATTTCAGAAAAAGCGTTACGTAAGACAAGACCTAATCCCCCCCCTACCCCTCTGTAACGGTGCGTAACGCTGCTCAAAATCCCCTCCCCCTTCAAGCGTTACGTAATTTATGGACGACTCCTTGGAGATGACAGTGCTTCCATTATTCTGTCCAACCCCTGACATCTTGTAATGGCCTGACATTAATTTCAGTATGAGGTGCTATCAAAAAAACTTCCGAACTTATCATGCGGAATGATACATTTGAAACCACTTTCATACGCTTCAAAATAGCCATTGCCAGAACGCCAAAGCCTCCTTTTTCAGCCTCTCTAACACAGTCGTCCGTTTCCTCTTGAATCTTCTCTACGGTTGCAAATTTACGCCTTTTCAGTTTAATTTTCATTCCAAGAAATGATCACAGATGGCCAAGGACCCACAATTCCGGTCGTCTAGAACTAATGCGCTTCTAGTCGAATTTTTGTCCACAATTGTGAGTGCACAATTTTTGCCCTAAGTCTTTTGCCTCGTTCTGTCAATTTTGATAGTCTACATCTTAGCATATGAAACCCCTTTCCTCTTCTATTGAGTAAATAAGACATGCAGTTAACTTAAGAATTCCTAGAGTGACAAAGCACTTGATCATTTCTGGCTTGGTAGGTTTTGTACAATATTACAAGTTGGATTATTATCTACGTTTTTTTATTTGCATAGTCTCTTTCAAAGTTGAGAACCTCTTTTGAATCTTTATAATCTAGGGCTTTACTATTGTACGTGTATGGTTCCCTAAATTACCTGGTCTTGTACTGATGACCGATCAAGAAGTCGTCATCATGTGTCGTCCTGCCCTCTCTACAGTTACTGAAAACAGAGCAGCTGGAATTACTGGAAGCATGTAAGTGTTGTTGCTTTTAACCTTTAAATAATCAACAATGTTTAATACATCGTTACTGGAATTGCAAAATCGATCGTTCTGATGCAAATTTGTTTCGAATTTTTTGATTTTGACTTTAGATTCGGATAGAGCATCAAAAAACAAGTAAAAGTTGTAATAGGCAGGCATGGCCTGTCTATTCGGGAACATGGACAAAATGGTGGTTAAAGTTAAAATTATGGTCCTTCGCTCCAGGTCATGGCACCAAAATGTTTAACTTAACCATTCGGCCATGTTTCTGAATAGATAGGACATATGTGCTTACTATAACTTTTACTTACTTTTTGATGCTCTATTCGAATGTGAAGTCAAACTCAAAAAAATTCGAAAAAAAATTGGCAAAAGAACAATCGACTTCGTGAATACACAATCGATGCTTTTAATTAACATCATTATGGCAATGCAGTACCATTCATTCTCATCTGTTGTTTGTTTTGTTCAGTCCACAACAAGGTAGAGTAAGTGGCATTGTAGAAGAAGGGTCAGCAATGCCAGAATACTCAGTCAACGTGTATCGAGAGGCGACGTCACGCAGCGGAAATTATGTCATGCCTGTAGACAAAGCTGTACCGATCGGTACACGCTTGCAACTGAAAGCTTCTATCAATACTAATTCAGGTGATTAATTTACTGTTAATTCTGCTTTTATATGAGAATATTATGAAGAAAATAATTCAATTTTTATAGTATGGAAGTACGCCAAGTTGATAGAAGTTACCGTGTCAACGGATCCAAGCAATAGCTATCAACCGGGTTTCATCTTTTTGGTGCAAGAAGGGTAAGAAACTACTTACTAAAAATCATTTGCAGTTAAATGGAATTATCGTTGCAATTATATATTCTTCATAGATGCCGTAATCAAGACTACCACTCGATCGTTCCTTACCAACCCCAACGGCCCCAAGAAGCTCCTGGTGAAGTCACCTTAGAATTCGAAGCATTTCTTTTGGAGTCTATGGCCCCGACGGATGTTCTATGGATCCACACGCGAATAAAAGCGTGTGCAAAAGCTCATGACTGTGAGCCGGTTAGTGCAAAATGTATTAATTATTCAAAAGCTTCTAGCTATCTTTCAGTGTTAAAGTTCTTAAGATGGTTTAAGATCTACATAGACCAATTTTAGAACAACAAATCTTCCAGAGGGTTGTTTCCTTTATTTACTTGTAGAACCGCTGTGCCGACTTGGGCCAACCATTAGGTTTTGGAAAGCGAAAAAGAGATCTGATGGCACAGAATTCAACAGGTGCCCCACTTAAGCTGTCCAATGTAACTACTGACAAGGGAGAGCAAAGTCAGACAAACATATCCCAGAATGTAGGAATAAAAATCCTTCCGGCTGGAGGTAACATGTCCATTCCTTTGCTCAGTCCTTAACATATATTATAATTCTAAACCTAACATCCTATCTATGATTTTTTAGATTATTTTCAGTCATCAGAACATCTGTCGGAAGTCGTTCATTGCAACTTCCTTTTGATGATAACCATTGTAACAGGGTCACTGCTTATGACATCCGTTGTCACAGTGATCATCCTCTCCTGTAGGATCCATACGCATCTCAAAGTAAGAAATTTTTTAATCTATGAAAAATGCATATTATATTGGAAAAGGAAAGTTTTGCATACGAGTACTGTAATTAAGCAGTGTTTTTGTACGTTCGCCAAACTTTATTCCGAAACGATACAGCCATGGCAAGCAAGTTTTTTTATCATTAGTAACATCCGTATGTTCTTGATGGCAAAAGGTCTTTTTTGACTGCGGAGGCCTTACATGCTTTTCAGCCGTGTATCGTGGCCTTCGCGGTATTATTTATTCATAACTGCTTGGTTCTCAAATTTTATTTTTGAATTACCGTATTTAAAGTAAATTCACAACTTGACCTGTCAATGATTATTGTCAGCCATTAACTTTTCATCAAATGAACCTGTAACTCTCGCCATTATGATACAGTCGTGCATTCCTATCTGTAATTGGGTGCAAACGTGGACTGTAGTGACATGATAAGGTGGGCAAGGATTTAGCCCAATTCAACTAACCACGAAACCATCCGAACCTGTACCTCACAGTTTCACAACAAATTGAAATATTTCACTCATATAAATAAACCATTGATGCTTACAAAATCAGAAATCGCACTATTTTGATTTCTGAAAGCAATGGAACTACTCCCTACGAAGGAGCAGCAGACGACAATTGAATGGATTCTGAAGTTTCTAAATAGATTAAAATTAGTTAATTGCCATCCAGTAAAAAAAAAATCTATATTGTAATTGCAATAACCATTTCCTTAATTTATCAATTAATTCGGTACTGTTCGTAAAATTTCCGGGGCTGATGTTATGTATTTACGAGTGAAACGAAGGCAGGGCCTGTCGATGTAATGGGGCAGCCGAGAATACGAATATGCATTGGTGCAGGCTTATGTGTCGCGGTGTTTTATAATTTTAAATAAAAAAACAAAAAACAAAAAAAAAAACATTCATAGATGCTTACCTCATAAATTATTTCGAGACGAATAATTGTACAGCAGAATTAAGATTTTATGCTTAATAACACCGCTGTAACTGCAATTCCTTGGCGACTATCGTTAACAATTTTGCTTCTCCCTTACCGCCATGTTTTTTTTTTCTTTTCACTTCCGATTTGAATGAAGCGCTACCGCAACCATGCACTGCCATCGCTTCTAATGTATGCTTACGCGCAAACAAAGAGTCAGTGGGCAAGTTCGGATGTTTCCATTTTAAGTAGTGACATTGAAAATCCTTCCAGAGAATTGTGAAAATCCATGTTGCCAGTGCTCACTATGATCTTCATTGGCTATAGCTTACCCGTTTTGAAGAGTATCTCTTGGCTATTGACTTGATTCTTAATTTCAAGCAGTTCACTAAAGATGCGATACTTTCTCAGGTTTATCAATTTTATGTTCTTGTTTCTACATTGTCATCTGATTTTTGTTCAAAACTGAAGCTCTATTTAAAGACCCTTATTATGGTCATGATTATTGTCATCTATAAATTTCGGTTGTCTTTGTTCTTCTTCGCTGTTTTTAATGCATTGGGAGTATTTGATACTATATGATTATGGTCTTATTATTCTCATGGTTCCTTGAGCATCCTTTACTTCAAATAGGTCCTTTGTCAGTCCTTTTAATGAGGTCTGGTCTTTTTTTCCACTGATTTTGCTAATGGGATGTGGTTTCGCCTCTTTTCTTTACGTTTGCCTTATGATTTCATGGACTGGACGGGTTTGGTTTTCTTTTCCATTTTCACTTGTGTAGGATTTGATCTATTTATATATAATCCAATGCGTTAATTCTAAGTCTAAATAAAAATTAACTATTTTTTTCCAGGGACGAAAATCAATAGAAGAAACCAAAGACTTCATCGCTCCTCATTGGCGGTTTTCCAAGGCGCGACAAGCAATGGCTAACAAACAATGACATTTTGTTATAGTCATTTTATTGTAGACATTTCTAACATTATGTATAGCTTTCACCAAAGATGATAAACTTTCACATTTTTTAATTGTCATTTATAAATAAAAAACTTTGTGTTTATAGTTCATAAGCATTATGCTGGGTTTGAAGGATTTGGGTTGTAGGTGGACTGCGGAATCATTTTGTTGTTATGGGTTCTTTAATTAATGGGTTGTCGTTAATAAATAAATGTTGCTTAAAATTTTATTTTTATTTATTTTTTTGTTTAATTAATTTTTTCTTTTCTTTTTGTAATAAATAAATTTGAATAAAAAATTTGAAAGTGGCTCATTGAAAATGTAAACGGCATTAATTTGTCGGTTCAAGCCTAAAACAATATGGAGGGTTGAGAACCATATTGGGCCTTCTCCATCTACATTTAGCGGTGCAACTGAGGGTTATTTATCATATATTCGAATGGTATATCTAGATCGCTTGAATTGCATGAAATATGGATGTCCAAATTACCCGCCTTAAAACGAACTCGTACATCTGCTATAAACCATAGTGGACCAGAGCCACAAATTCCGTCACGTGACTAGTAAGAAATATGGTTGAAATTGTAAATGCAACAAATGTGAGAATCTGATGGGGGGGGACATGGAAATAGTGAAAATTGGGTGAAGAAAGTGAGCCATTTTGGAAACTCGGCAGTTTCGATGAACAAATAAACATACTGCTGCTTTGATTCACATAACTGACAATAAACGAGGCCAGGGAAGTGATAATGATGAAAAGTGCCATAAATAACACTCGAGAATTTATTACATAAGTTGAAAGTAAGATTTATTAGGGTAAGTAGGTACAAATGAATGTGACTTCCATGGCATATATTTATCTAGCATAATACTGTTTGTTCTGCAAGCAATATTCAGTTCAACTTATCCTTTAAGACACCTATAGCTGACATGTGATTTGTATGTGGGAGTTGAATAAAAAAAAAGCCAGAAATGGTTCAAACGGAGTTGAAAAATGATATTCAGTCATCAAAATAAGGCAAACTTGATACCATTAACATTAGATATGCAATAAAACCTCCCGATCCCTTTACTAATAAGCAGTGTGTATTTTTACAAGAGAAAGTTTAGGGCACAGATGAAGAGAAATGTGTGTACTTCCTTTCATCCATCCCTGATTGCACATTAGGTACTGCAAATTATATTAAAACAATAAATTATATTACCAATAAACTTTAACATTCATTTTCTCGGCCTCGGTGGCTCAGTGGTTGCGTGATCGCCTCTGATGCCCGAGTACGCGGGTTCGATCCCGGCCGAGGACGACGAGGATTTTTCAGGGGGAAATCCTGAGATCACGCACTTCCTTCGGAAGGGAAGTAAAGCCGTTGGTTCCGTGTAGTCGTTTGCCGGCTGCACGTTAAAGAACCCTTGCGAGGTAAAATTTGCGGCCCCTATAACGCCGTCCTGAAATGACCATAGCAGTTGAAAAGGACGTTAATACCAAGCAAACCAAACCAAACCAAACCAAACCAATCATTTTCTCAATTGTTAAAAAATGCCACATGGATCTATAATCCGCTTAATTCGGGTGTCAGAGAACCATGAAACTACTTCGACTTTTTAGGAATTCGATTTAAACGATATTTTAAAGGTTATTTTCAAAGGCAGAAAGCCTATTAGGAAGGCAAAGATGCAGTATAAAGCCAAAGCACCTGGAAAAAACATGTCATTTTAAACGCTTTCACCTTATCTGAACTATACGAGTTGACAAAGTTTTAAATAAAAATTTATTTATGTTCTTAATCTCTGCAATGTTTTTTAACGGTAACAGTACATTTAGATCTGCAGGGTGTTTCTAAATTATCTCCCGTATTCTACATGTTTATTACTCAAAAACTATTACAGATTTTAACGTGATTTTTTTTATTCACAAAGAAAAACTCGAAAAGTTCTTAGCCTCGCGTGAGTTGATAATGAAACACGCGGTTGGCGCGTTGTTCCATTTTCCGCAAGACGCAGTAAACAATGGCGAGTGTTCAAGAAAAAGCTTAAATTCCTGTGTTATAGCTTGCGGAATTTAAGCCAATCATTACAGTTCAGAGAATGTTCAAATCAAAGTTAAAAAAGGATCCTCCAAATCATAAGTTAATTAAGCTATGGCATGAAAAATTTTTAAACACAGGTAGCCTGCTACACAAAAAGGGTGCTGGTAGACCTTCAGCGACACCACAGAGTAGAAAAGGTCAGGGGGGCGTTCGATCGTAGTCCCCGTAAATCACTTCGCCAAGCGGCTCGTCAACTGGATATGCCAATGACATCCGTACATAAATTAGTGAAGCACCGCCTTCGTCTTACACCCTACAAAATCCAGATGATCATGAACCAGATGACCGATCGAAGCGCAAGAAGTTTGCTGAGGATATGCTCCAAAAAATCGACAATGATCCCACCTTCCTTGAGGACATTTTGTTTTCTGATGAGGCAACATTCCATACTTCCGGAGCAGTAAACCGACACAACTGCCGCATTTGGGGCTCACAAAAACCCCACGTTCTAGGGAGCATATACGCGACAGCCCAAAGGTTAATGTTTGGTGCGGTTTAATGCCTTTCTTTTTCGCTGAAGACACCATTACCGCTGCAACCTATCTAGATATGCTGGAGAACTATCTGATTCCACAGGTGGAAGAACTGCAGCCCAACATAGCCTACCAACGAGATGGAGTGCCTCCACAGTGTCTTGATACGAACTTTCCAGTACGATGGGTTGGAAGGGTTGGGCTCCCCTCGCTCACCCGATGCGAACCCTCTAGATTTTTCTTCTGGGGATATGTGAAAGACAGAGTGTACAAGACCAACGTTGATGACATTGAAACTCTCAAGAGCAGAATAATTGAAACAATCACTGAAATCACCCCCGAAATGCTAGCCCGAACATGGGAGGAAATCGAGTTTCGTTTTGACGTCCTTCAAGTCATAAATGGGGGGCACACTGAAATTTATTAAGACATGCTAAGAAACGTTTTGAGTTTTTCTTCGTGAATAAAAAAAATCACGTTGAAATCTGTAATAGTGTTTGAGTAATAAACTTGTATAATACGGGAGATAATTTAGAAACACCCTGTACATTATAAAATATAGATTAAAGTTTATTATGAATTTTATTAAATTTTAAATATTTATAACATCGATGTATAATAAAGTCAAACGGCAAGTCAAAGCCTTGTGTGAGAAACTTATGTGGAAAAGTGGACCAAATACAAGCTCTGACTTGGCTGAATAAAGCCAAAACCAATACGCCAAGGTTTCGCCGTAATCATCTTATTTTCAGCAAAAATCAAGTATTTGTATATAGCGTGACCACATTTGGCATTTATAATAATAAATTAGTATTTTTTGTAGGAATAGTGTTTTATTGGTATTTTTTTTACAATGTCTTCAACACGTTCAGCGATGTCCTCCGTACTATACGCCACGTCGGGATGGCAGCCATAGTCCTTAAGAATATCTTTGTAGAGCTTCCAGTCTTGATGATGTATGAGTTCTTCTCTGAAATTTATGTCGACAAAACTGTTATTTATTTTCGGTATTTTGAGGATTATTACGACAATCAATTGCCAACTTAGGGGATTTTACCAACAAATCAGGCAAAATCCCGCTAAAATCCGCTAAAAATTACATTAGAACAATAGGATCTAGTGGATTTTTAATTCGGTTTTGATCTGGCAACAACTGAAACAGGGTGCAATTTCGTACAAATATTTCTGACATAGCAATGCCACTAGCGTACTGGTAAACGTAATGAAAACTAACAGACTTACAGTAGAAGGAATTGCAGCAATGATTTTTATAAAGGAAAGCTTTTCAAATAGTGGTAATTGTGCAATCTCTGTCTATTTTAACTAATCTCAAATTTGTATTTATTAATTCCAGTCAATTGCAGGGTTTTTATTTATTTATTTATTTATTTATTTATTTATTTATTTATAAACCCTGCCTGAAGCCGGTATGTCCCATAAGCCGACTTGTGTGGTCTCCGGCGGGTAGAGTATACACATAACAATTATTTGGTAATAGAAGTAAAACTAATTTAGATTTAGAGACATTAGGTTTGCGACAATAATAAATAGATAAAACTCTGCATTTGAGTAGTCTTAAAGACTTGGACATTTTAATAGTACAAATATTTCAAAGATTTTAATTTGCAAGTAGTTAACACTATCTGGGAACAAGAGATAATAGATTAGTTATTAGTGGTTTGATATGAGGTTGATGAGTTAAGGAATAATTTAATATTTCTTTTAAAGGAGGATGGTGTTGGGACTTGCCGCAAATTCTTAGGAGATACAGCATGGGAGATACAGTTATACTTTGATAGTTTCGTCGGGCTGGCTAATAGGAGTCTTATTGAGCAGGCTAATCTGGTGGAATAGGGATGAAATTCAATTGATATTGTATTATTGCAGGATTAGGAACATATAAATATCTATTGAATGATAGTAATTATTGGATATATATTTGATAAATTGTTTATATACGGAAATATCCAAAGTAATGTGAAACAGAATCTGGTTTTGGGAGTTTTAACAATATTCTGAGAAATCTTTTTTGTGTACAAAAGATGCTGGTTAAGTTAAAGTTAGAGGTTGAGCCCCAAAACTGAATACCATACCAGAGCGATGAGTGAATCAGTGTATTGTACAATAGTAGTAATATTCTTGATGGGAGATATTGATGCTGGGGAATTAAACATATTCGTCTTAATTAATAAACGTGGCGGAAGGTAGTGTTCCTTGCTGGGAGGGGGGGGGGGGGGGTTGGGAAAAAATGGGGGGGGGGGTGCCCCCCCCCAAGCCCCTCCCATCTTTTGCCTATGTGTCTTAGATAGTTCGTTCTGCAGAATAAATCAGATGCTATATGCAATCCTAAGTATTTAAAAGTATTCGTTGAAGATATAAGGTCAGAGTTGTAATAAATAAGCAACTCGTGAGGAACGAATCGTTTATTTCGCTATGCAAAAATCATGTATTTAGTTTTATTAAGATATAAGAGATAATTGATTTTTACGGATCCAATTACTTCAGATAGTTAGCGAGTGATTAATAGAATTTTGAAGATTCATCATCGAAACATCTGCGTAAGAAAGGGTAACATCGTCAGTATAGAAGATTGCAAAAAAAAGGCAGGAGTGTGTACGAAAGGTCATTCAAAAGTAGCGCAGATTTATGGAGCCTTGTGGTACACCATGGTTACATTACGTACTAGAATTGACGAAGTTTTATTGCCAATAGTTAGTGTGTATTGTCGATCGGTTAAAAAATCAATTAGCGAATTTAAAGGAGGGCTCCGTATATTGTAAAAGTTAGAGAGTTTGTATATCAAGGGGTTTAATGGGATAGAATCAAAGGCCTTTGAAAAATCTAGAAATATAGAGACTGCCAGTTTGTTATCCGCCATAAATTGGGTATTGCAATAAGTTTCTCAATCAATTTCGATATCAAAATTTGAATTCCGATTCATATTCCGATACCTCTTTCGTGACTTTTTTTTTTCAATTCCAAATCCATTCCCACTCCAATTTGCAAATACTGAATCCGAAATCGGTTTTATATTTCCCTCGTGACCAGATCATTCTTGAGTTTCAATTCCAGTAAGCGCTGCAATTCCAATAAGCCACTACTATTCAGTACTTTTATTAGTATTAAAGTATGCTAGTAATAAAATTAGTATTAAAGTACTAAATTTAGTATTTTTAAATGTTAGTATTTTTTGGTATTTTTCTCCTATTGCATTTGTTATTTTCTGAAAAAATAATCTGGTCACGCTGTTTACTATACAGGGTGAGGCATTTATCTTGAAGCAACTGAATATCTCGGAAACTAAGCATTGTACGAAAAAATGTCCAAAATCAAAAGTGAATTATCTCGCAGGGGAAATTCATTAGTTAAAAAATTACCCACCCCCCCACGCATAGTCTCCATAGGACTGCTGCCCCCAAAAGTTTACTGTGCACTAAAAATTTTGAATTTTTGAAATTCTGACTTCGATTCTTAAAGACAATCAAAAAATAGAATAGGAATGTCTGTAAGACCCACTCTCTGTCTCTTTGTCTTCATCGATAAAATTGGGTTCAAAACTTCAAAAGTTCCACACTTTCAGTGCCTCTATCTCCTAAACGGTTGGATCAATTGAAAAAACACCAAGAATAAAACATTTCTCGAATATTGTGTACAATCTGAATGTACCATTAAAAATAGGGGTTCCTATTTAAGATTTCAAAGTTACCCCCTCCCCCCAGCCCCCCTCACAAGGGGGGTGGGGGTGTAATTTTTTAACTAATGAATATCACCAGCGAAATAATTCACTTTTGATTTTGGACATTTTTTTCGTACAATGCTTAGTTTCCGAGATATTCAGTTGTCTCAAGATAAATGCCTCATCCAAGTACTGTACTTTGTTTGGGGGGGGGGGGGAGCGTAGAGTTTGCTCTCCTGCTCCCCCCTTGGCTATGGCCCTGGCTGTTCCTCAATCACGGATGAGGTAAAATTTTGGTGGTGTTGCCTCATCCGTGTTTTCAGCCCTTCTATTGAAGAAATTACTTTAAATTATTGATTACAAACTTACCAAACAAATAAATAACCTGTCAAATGATAGTCATCATTCTTTTTTTTTTTTGTTATTTTATTTTATTTTTTTTTACTTAGAAATAAATTCAAAATAATGCTGCCCGCTCTTTTGTTTCAATGTTCGCCGCAGCAGCGCCTTCGTGAGTCCAAAGCGCGAAACAACCGCTTAATTTCTTTTAATAATACTAATCCGCTCTCTACGCGATAATATTAACGACGCTTATGTAATGAAGGAAAGCTTTGTTGAAATTCGAAAAGAGACAGATTGATGCAGAATACTTAAGGAAGAAGAACAATTGGCTTTAACATTGATTGGATTTCCCTCTGTTCCAAAAAAAAAATTTTTCTCGCCTCCGCTACCCTCTCAAATCTAAAGCATAACCATGACGACGGAATTAGATGTTATTGTCATTGGCGCTGGTCTCTCCGGCTTGAGTTCGGCTTATCAATTGAAATGCGCCGATAACTTACGCGTGATGGTAATAGAAGCCAAAGGTAAGCTAAAGCTCGATCCATCCATCCATCGATCGCCCTACGAAACAATAACAACAACAACAACAACAACGAGCAGCACCTGGGAATCGGCATCGGCCCAGCTGGCAGACTCGATCGTCCCACCCATTTCTTCTTCTGCGTTCTTTAATATTATCATTATTTTGATTACTATTAAGCGACTTTAGAGATTTAATTAAAAATTTATTTGTTTTTATCAGATCGAATCGGTGGTAGAACGTTAAGCGTGAAATTAAAGGCAGCGAATGAAGAATTTTCAGATGTGTGGGATTTAGGAGGACAGTGGGTATCCAGGTAATTTTGGAATAAAATAAATAAATTTTAATTATCAAAGATGATCAACAAGACGTATACTGAGTGGACAAAACATAGTTCATCATAGTTTTTAGCGCCCCCCCCCATATTCAGAATGGAACATACCCAAAGCAAATTCATATGATGTAGAGTACACACCTGGCTAACGAGTGCCAATGAAAGTTGGTGCTCTTTGTTTCGGTGTGAACGGTTCGCCCACAGTCCATAGTGTGGCAGTAACATCAAAGGAATCGGACCATTCAAGCAAACGAGCATGCAGCGTACAAGAGACGTTCATAAAGTTTGTACAATCACTAAGACCAAAAGTGAGAGGGACACAATTTTTGTGTCGGGGCAAGAACACGTTTATGTACGAGGGGCAGTCATAAAGTTTTAATGATCACTTTGGAAAATTCAAGCTGCGACCATGAAACTTGCTGATGGTGTTAGTCCTTCTCCACATATTCACCCTTCAATGCGACACATTTTTCACAACGATGGATGACTTGGTTGTAGAAGTCTGCAATTTGGCTGTTCAGGAAATGTTCTGCCTCGAAAATCACCTCGCCGTCATCCTGGAAATGCCTGCATGCAATGGTTTCTTCATCTGAGAAAAAGGAAGACGTCGCTGGGAGCCATGTCAGGAGAATAAGGGGGAACGAGGCAAAATCTGATAGCCCAAAGAAGCAGCATGTGTGACCGTGCCCTGTACAGAATGAGCTGGGGCGTTATTGTGGACCAAAAGGACCCCCTTGGACAGCAGCCCTCGACGCTTCATCTTGATCAAAATGTCATGCAAGATGTTGAAAACAGATCTATGACTGATTTTCACTTTTTCCACTATCGTCTCGATTGTGATACGCCGGACTTCGATACTTCTCTTGTGATTCCCGGTTCTTCGTTAAGAGATGATCTGCCACTTGTTGTTTGTCATTCAGACTTGTTTGTCCACACTGGAAGCATCTTCACCACCTAACCACTGTGTCATATAATGGTGCATTGTTGCTGTATACTTCCACTAACTCAGCATGGATTGTTGCAGCGTTGTTACTCTTCAAATGCAGAAAACGAATCATCGCATGATACTCCACTTTATCAATTTTGTTTTGGTCCCTCTAGCGACCTGCTATGGTGCAGGGATTTCAATGTGTACCCTTTGGTGGTGCAGGGATTTCAATGCGTACCAGGACTGCGCATACAAACAAAAAATTAATTACTTAACTTTATTTTTTTGGAGATGATAATTAAAACTTTATGATATCCCTCGCACAAGGGAGCCAATAAGTCGATTCCACAAATTTTTTTCACAGCAAATTATTGGTCAAACAAGACGACCAATTAATTAGCAGTTCTTTACTTATTTTTCTATATACCCACCACCAATGGCAATGCATTTTCCCCACCATGACACCAATTTGGATATGCTAGCTGCATAAAACATTGTTGGCTGCTGGTGTAATCACTGCCGCCAGCATGTTGCACTTCATGATCAGATAAGGAAGTGCTGGCCAGCCAATGCCTTCTTCATCAGGCCAAAGAGGTGATAATCGGAGGGCACCGGATCTGGACTGTATGGCAGATGGTCCATAATTTCCCAGGCATACATAGCAATTTTTTCCTTGACCGGCATAGCAACATGTGGCCTTGGTTATCATGAAGGAGGCGAACTTGGTCGCTGTCGCTATCACGCTTGGTAAGCGTGGTAGTGTAGGACATGGCGTTGATTGTTCCACATGCTGTGCGGCAGTGGTTACATCATCAGCCGACTAAGTTTTATGCAGCTCGCATATCCAGATTGGTGTCACGGTGAGGAAAATGCCTGGCTGGTGGTACGCCTAATGTCACCTTGTTTAACCAATAAATTACTATGAAAAAAATTTGTGGAACCTAAAAAAAAGCCTCTGCACGAAAACATCATACATTGTTACATCATAGGGCTTATTATTGGTAGAAATGCGATTAAAGATGATTACTTATGACATTTTAACAATATATGACATTGGAGAAGCCCATAAAACGTCATAAATCATCATGCTAAGCTTCTTGTTTTGAATCTGTGCCACTGACTATCTTTCCTAAAGCGTAATATTCATTAAAGAATAGCTCAAGATGGGTCCGTGAGGTTTTGATTACACATCTTACCTCAGATGTTAAATTACAGATGAAAAATAGGGAAGAGAATTCCACAGCTTGGATTCGAACAAGGAACCGTCGGCTCATTCTGCCAAAGTGCTAGGGGTTTTTTTAACATAGTGCCAAGAAGACTAGAAGAACTTCGGCCTGATCGGCCGTTTAAGGTAAGGCATATGATCAAAACCTCACGGATCCATCTTGGGCTATTCTTTGATGAATATTACGCCTTAGGAAAGATAGTCGGTGGCGCAGATTCAAAACTGGAAGCTTCGCATGATGATTTATGACATATTAAGGGGTCTTTCAATCAGCCACTTGCTTGTCATGTTCCCATGCTATGAGTAGTTTGAGCCTCACTTTAATGGTACACTCATGCACTGGTTGGCAACCGTTTGCGTTTTGAACTGCCTGCTTCTGATCTCATGATCAGTCATCATGGCCCCGCAGAGTGGTGATTTTAGGATGTTTTGGATAATGACATATGGAGAGGTTCCATTCTTCCCACATCACTGCAGAATCTGGACAAAAAATGACTGGACCACGTGGATAAAAATAGACCTATTTAGATCTAGGCAGTGTATATTATGTTCCTCATCAGATCATTTTTTTATATACAGCATTTTAAATTTAATTACATTTTCTTGTCACAATCGAAAAAAGTCACAAACCGCTTTTAACCTGTTTTACAGATCACAACCTCATATTCTTTCACTGTTAGAACAGTTAGGCATTGAAACGTTTCGACAGAGTACAAGTGGTCTCAAACTCGTGCAAGTAGATGGCACTGCTGTCCAACAATATCAAGGCAAAATTCCAAAAATCTCGTTACTTGCAAATTTAGAGCTGATGAGGTTTATTAATAAGGTGAGTTTGATAGTTTTGATTCACACTGTCAAGCGTTATTTTGCTCCCTGGAAGTTAGTAAAAGGGGTTTCGTTGAGTAGTTAATTTAGTGCTTTGTTTATTTAAAGAGTTTTACCCTGATTCCATAATTTAAGGGATTGTACCACTCTTCAATTAATACCGTTTTCATTTCGTTTGGCGTTTGTGGTGGTGGAATGCTTCCACAACACGTCTTCCCAGAGCATAGCGTGCATGTTCACTTGGATCAAGGTCTGGGTAATGTGAAGATTACTCCAAACATATGTCTTCATATTGCAGTACTCTTCTATCAAGCAAGCCCTATGAGAACGTGTGTTCTCGTCCACACAGAAAATTTTGGACTAACAAAAGCCTTGCAAGATCACACATTGCCCTGGTACAACTGGGCCGTAGATTCACTGTCGAATGTATGAAGTGATGTCTCTAGACGTCCTACCACTCTGCATCGTGTTTGTAGGTCGAAATGGACCGAATGGACCATGGCAAACAATCGAAAACCGATCAGTGGCCTAGAGTTTCACACAGCTTGTCTTCTGAGATGCAATTGCAGTGATCTGAACTGCCACTAGACAAGTATTCTTTACTTAGATGTATTGGTCCAAGCCAGTAAGAGACTAAGGGTCGGCCTAGAACCAGGTACTACATGGAGAATGTGGGATCAAGTCGCTTGGTCATTACCATCGAGGAAATGTGCATGATGGTGGAAGATCATGAGCACTGGAAATCCTCCATAGAGCTGCTGCCCCCATGACCCTAACGGATAAGCGAGTTTGAAAAGCATGTAAAGATGGTATTGGGAAAACCTTCTGTACTCTCTTCCAAGTATTGGTCCCGATCGGACAACCAGAACAGTTCATTCTTGAAAATCCCTCAGTATATGGACACGAGTATTTAATCCACCTCTTGTCCACACAGAAATGGAATTTAACGATCCGTATATGTATGAGATTTGTCGAACCTTTGGTCAGCAAAAATACATTTATTCATATATAAGATATTTATTGCAAGTCCTATCTGTAATGCACACACTTTTCCAAGTGGCCCTGCCATTGTTGAAAGCAATTCTAGGACACATCTGTTGGAATGGTATTCAGCTAGGCCATTGCATTTCGCATGATATCCTCTCTTGATTCAAATCGAGCCCCTTTCAGCAGAATTTTTAACTTGGGTAATAACTAAAAATCACACTGAGCCATATCAGGCGAATAGGGAACCTGAGAAAGCACAGAATGCTGTGTTTGACCAAAAAAGTCTAAATCAGATGTGAAGAATGACCTTGTGGCATCATGTCGAAAAGCCTGTTGGATCTTGCGAATGGTTTCTGCTGAGTTTTGCCAAGCTTATGGCAAAATTTCAAGCAATTTCACTGCCGAGCTCGTTCCGTCATTTTGGCAACAATTCACAATCCGATGGGTGCTTGCTGCACAGTCCTCGTACACCGATTACAGAGGCTAATGCCATCTGCTGGAGGGAAAAAATTCATGCTTGTTCATCCTTCACATCCCTATTGAAAAAGGGCTCCCATATCTTATTTGTTTCCATTGGAAAAATTAAGATTCGACACTTTTTGAACAGACTTTGGAAATACGTTCACGGATCATTAAATTCCTTTTCCTTAAATAAAAGAGGCGTGTATTTCATCATTATTATTTATATTCGCAGTTTACTTGGTATTTCAACAACTACATCCAATTTCAAAAGTTGTATGTACAAGTCTTTATTTCTGTTGGGTTTATGCAATATCATAATAACAAATTTTGATGTTATCCTATACAATTCACAGAATTGTCTCCTGTGAAATCATTGAAGAGGGATCGGAGGCAAACTTGGACGTTTGGGGGAGTGAAACCTGGTGTAAACATGACATGTTTGTTCTTATGAATGCTAGAACTCGTATTTTAGTTAGTTCTTTATTTTTATTGCTTATAATTTTTAGTTTGCTGATTAGTCATCGGCGTGGGTGGCAAAGATTATTTTGTTTTCTTTCAACCACTGCAAGTTCCTTCCTATAATTTCACTCCGAAAGGGAATTTTACTGGCTCTCTTCCGCCATCCCCTATTCTTTATATTTTAAAGGGTCTATATCCAGATGAGAGCTCTTATTTCCACATATTTTGTTTGGCAAGTGTCACTTTTTAACTCTCCAAAACCTCTAAGTTCTGGTCCCTCTTCATGATTTTACTAGGGTTCAGTCAGATTTGAGCAATAAACTCCTTCCTAGACTCTTTCAGTTTCTTATCCATCGTTTTGAATTCCCCACTTTTAGCATCTAATGACTGAATTGTGACATGCATACCGTAATGCTTAATTTACTGTTCAGTTATTTAGATACAGTCTTTTATTATTTCAGATTAAGTCAGAATAACCCTATTCCCATTGGTTGATTATTAACGAATGTATGCCACCTCATCATTCAGCTGCCCTTTTTGTATTACCAGCCCACTCCTCAACCCTCTCTCCCCCAAAATGTTCTTCTAAACTTCTTTAAATCAGTAAACTTAAATGATTTTTGTCATCATTAATAATTTATTTTGATGAATTGTTAAACCTAGTTTGTGTGCTATTGCAGATTTTTGAGTGGCCAGTTGCACGACTCATAGAAAGCCATGAAACACTTGAAATTCAGTTTTTTAACTACATGTAGAACACATAGTCCTGAAGAAGGCTACTACTGAAACGCATTGACTCTTCGTGAAATTAAAAATCCATATACATAGTGTCCCAAATTGATATATACATCCTTTGAAACGTTATAGCTTATCAACGAAATGAGATAGGAGGAAGAGGAGTTCCCGCCTTGATCTCCCGATTTAACCCTCTTGACTTCTACCTTTAGGGAACTTTAAAGGACACTGTGTGCCACTAACCCGGAAACACTGACGGAATTAAGAGATCAGATTGAACATTCCATCAATGATGTTCCATTAGCTACAATCCAGTCGGTATAGTCAGTCTGTTCGAAGTCGGTGTTGAGAGTCTCCTGTGCCAGAAGGTAGACATTTTGTACATGTACGGGCTTAAGGAAGTTTAAGGAAAAAAATACAACCAACCTTATATTTCTATCTCGTTTTGTTGCTGAGTTATAATCAGAGTGTATACATCAATTTGGGACACCCTGTACTTGTAAACAAAGAAAATGTTAAAATAAAGATGTTGATACAGTTAAAAAATCTTGAATAGAAATGTTTTTTGAATAGATTGAGAAACTGAGCCAGCAAGTCCCAGCAACTAATCCATATGTTTTTCCGGGAGCAGTTGAATTTGATGGAATGACATGTGAAACATTCAAAAATCAAAATTTACGGTGGAAAGCTTCTCGTGATTTAATGGAAATTGCTTTTCGTGTAACTTTTGGTAAGTATCACTCTTCAGTAAAATCTAGTGTATGTATTCAAGTTATTTATTAGTTTAATGATTTTTCTTTCATCATCAAATTTAATTATTAACTTTTCTGATGAGTTTTTTAACGAGTTTTGATTTTTATAATTTATTTTAAATGACCTTTCATAAAATACAAACTTTAAATGATCTCAAAGATCACTTTCTTACAAGGGAAGGCAAGATGCCCCCAATAAAATTACTGGATGAAATCAGAATATCTCAAAGAGCATTCACACTTCCAACTGGCCTGCCAAAAGCAGTTATGGGTTAAGCTCATAGTAGAGCACCCCCTTCTGATCCCACCAGATGCACAGCAGAATGTTCTTGCTGTGAATGTAGTGTTTGAGCGCATGAGCAGGGTTAGTCAACAATTTTTGCATTTTGCGTTATTGTACCTAACTCGTTTTTCCATGCCGGTTACTATCTTGATAAGAAAAGACTTCTTCTGCTTAGAAATCAGTTGAAAACATGTATCGTATCACTGCTTCCGATTGTTTTCAATCAACTCGTGAGACCCATTTTTCTTCTTTTGGGATGTTTCCCTAGCACGTGCAACCAACGTCCAATGGCTTGGTGAGTTACTGGTACAACATACCTAGATATGTTAGATCTATATGCCATACCATAACTCCAGGATGTTCAAGACCTCATTTTCCAGTAGGGTAGAGTTCTACTGCACTGGGCTTTGGACGTACGAAACTTTAGATCATCATTTTCCTGATCACATCATGCGATTTTTTTTCCTGTAGGGGTTCATTAAGGATATCAGACAGGGTAACATCTATCGTGAGCTCGAAAGAACTCGTTAGCGGAGCTTCCTTTTGGTTACACCGGTTATTTTGCAACGTGCTTGGATTGAATCAGACTATCATCTTGATATATGCGAGCAATCAAGAGGGCAAATGTTGAGATCTATTAATATATTAAAAAAAACTTTGAATAATATTATGGTTTGTTTCAACATTAAAAGTAAGTTATTTCATGTATTTCCCCTTAATAGGATGTTGAAGTTACATACTTATTTTGTGGATACCCTGCTTATGTCTAAATTTTTGATGATATATGATTTTGGCAGTTTTGGTTGGTAAAGTGGAACATTCGTTGAGACGTTCTGGTATTATTTATCAATTTTTATTTAAGATGTCCTATCTTATCTTCTCTTATTATTCCAGTATAGGGCACGGTTGGAGTGTCAAATAAAATAGGGCTCATTTATGTCAGAAACAGTCTGGAACACCACACAGTCACTTTTGGGGAGTCAGATTAGTGCTCCCAAATGATGCATACATTTTCTGTACTGCAGAAGATGGTGTTATATTGGTTAACATGCCCACTTACATGAAAAGTGGCTTCATCGCTCTATGTCTGTTAGTGATATTGCCAAAAATCTGGCAATATTCTACCCGAACATGCTTTTCCACTGCTGCCAAAGCTTTTTGCATGGCCATATCCTGAAATCTTGTGTCACTTTTTGCTTTATCCCTGATTCCACACTGCCACCAGATGGTCAATTTTGATGGATTCTTTGGTATGGCTGCATGCACAACAAGTCACTTCTATCTGTTTTGATTTTGCATCAGAAGACCACTTCATTCTTTGATTCGAATCATTTATCTGATATCATATTTCTTCATTTGATGATGTGTATCAGCCAGATGATTGTGCATCAAACAAAACCATTCCAAGAGAGCAATGTCCAGAAACGATGCTCGGTGGGGTTGAGCAATTTCAGGACAAGCATTGCTATGTGTAACGGTCCACCATGGCTGTCTGCCCTGACAAAAGAAGCTCATGGTACAGCATCCCCTTCTGATCCCAGCATATACCACAGGAGAAGGGTGGCATTTGGGCTACAAGGAGGGTGGTTGGTGGAGTTGGCCCAAATTTTTTGTTTCATTTTACCTTTTTCACCTTTTAAAGCCCGATTTAAAGGATGCCTTTAACATGCTTTAATAATATATAGAGAATTAATGGTTTTTGAATGAATGTAAGATTCCATGTACACTATCTGGCCATTCATCACCAGACACACATCATACCAGAAGTTAACTGGACCCTAAACACCATCAATACCTTTTGCCACGATGACATCCACAACCTTGAGGAAGACTTTTCACCAATTTGCGATTCATATCGGCAGGAATCTTGCTCCATTCATCCTTCAGATTGGTAAGCAAATCAGTGGTGTTCTTCGGGTGGCATGGCCTAGCTTTCAACCAGTGCTCCTATTTGTCCCAAAGGTGTTCAATGGAATTCAGGTCTGGAGTTTGGGCTGGCCAGTCAAATTTCCCCGCTTCCATTTGCTGAAACCGTGTGTTAATAATGCCTGCTTTATGACAGGGAGCATGGTCATGCTGAAAACGGATATGGGCCATTACCATTGTTCCCACATTGCTGGTAGTGCAGAATTGTCCAGAACTGTTTGGTTAAGCTTCGGCATTCATGGTTCCGCAAACTAAAACAAGAGGACCAAGGCCATACCATGAAAAGCAGTACCCAGACCATGATGCCATCTCCTTCAAATTTCACTGTGGGTATGACAGTTCTGTAAATGTCGTTTGCCAGGCATTCGCCAATCCCACACGTCCATCGGACCGGGCCGCCACAACTAGTAGCGAGATTCATCACTCCATAAGATGGTTTTCCATTGTTTTAGAGTCCAATGGCGGTGTACCTTGCACTACTGTAACCAACTTTGTCACTCTGCTCGTCCACGAAAACCAAGTGCGATGATCTCCCGGCGACTTGCATCTCTAGATAACGCCAATCGAAAGTCCTGTGCCAATGTTTTTAACGAAGCCTTTCCGTTTGACATCACAACACATTTCAACATCGACTGTCGTGGTCTGTCAATTTTGTCGGTTTACTGGATTTTGGTTAGCATGCTATAACCTTCTCTCAATTCCACTTCAAAATAACATCACTCACTGTCGAGCAGGATGCCAAACTTGTGGGCTCCTGTAATCAACCCTCTTTCCTCCGCATTAAGTTCACGTCGTCTGTACATATTGACTGCAGTAGTTGCTCTGAGTGTATTCGAACCCGTCACGGTCTTTTATAGGTTGTATGATGTGTATGGACGATTTCATGACGAATGACCAGAGCGTGTGGTATAAAAATAATTAGTTCACTTTAGTTTCTCTTTTAGAAGCCCTGTTTACAATGAATTTTTGGGAACCTTTTAAGTTTATTATGAACCAAAATTTTGCTTGTATGCCCACTCGTGTGAATTTAGGTCTGTTCTCTTCAATGAACGAGTGATTAGGCATATGTTAGCCTTTCTTTAACAATTTTTGTGCTAAAATATTTAAAATAAGTTGATGATGACTGATTATATATGCAATTTAAATATATTTATACTTTTTGTGCATAACGTGAATATTAGAAGATTAACAAGGAAAATTAAAAAAACTGATTTGACTGTAGGATGCGAACCATCTCGCATGTCATTATTACATTTCTTGGCCTACTGTCAAGCTGCCGGAGGCATGATGAATTTGTTTGAGGCTGAGGATGGCGGGGCCCAAGAATTGCGAGTGAAGGTGAGATGAACTCCGCTCGGCATCTGATGAAATTTACATGTTTCACCTAGAAATATTTATATCTAAATCCTGCTTCACATGCTAAAATTAATGCCTCTAGCTCCTATTCCTCTTTCCTTCTCAGCATTTCTTCCCAGTTTAGTCTATACACTTGTGCCGTTTTCAGATGATGCTCTTTAACGTACCTCCAACACCTAGTACTAACATAAAGGCGGTTTCACCATCTTTCTGATGTTATATATGCAAATACTGTATAGTTTTCCTTTAATGTCATTGAAAAAGAAAAAATAAGAATAATTGCTTTCCTTCTGGGAGAATTTTCATCTTAATTTATTTTCACTCCTATCCCTGTCCTGCTTTAGGTCTCTCTTCTTCCCGCTGTAGTGTCTTGTCTTTCTTAGCGCACTGTAATTCAACGGGTGGGCATTTTGAAAATCTCTTAAGTGTATCTGATATTAACGCTCAAGATTATATTATTAAGGTGAGCTATCTGTAACGATAATTGTTCGGTATTGTGTTAAGTCTTGTCATTGTGATTGTGGGAAATTTACTTTGTGTCGATTGAGCTTTCATAGCCTGTAAAAGCCTTATATTAAGAAATTTTAAGATTTTGGTAAGCTATTAAAAATGCAGTGATTGTATGGACTTTATAATCTAAAACGAAACCATTGTTATAACGTAATGAGGAATTACTGGAGAAAATGCTCTAATATTTGATAAACATTTTGGAAAGGAAAGAAGATTCCGCAACCCGGGATCAAACCAGGAACTACAAGTGTCGACCATGGACGGCCTCAAGAGTGTCAGCCAAAGTAAAAGCTCAATGACGAAGCAGGCAACTGGCTCACAGATCGGGAATCCTTCCTTTCTTAAGTCCATCAGAATGCTGATGAAAACTCGTAATAAAGTAAAAAGGAATTACTGGAGGAAATGTTTCGACATTTGGTAAAATACGAGGGAGAGTCAAAAATTATCTACATTTTTGCCGTAACAAACCTTCAAAGTTGCCTTAAGCCCATTTTCCATTTAGGGACTTTTTAGCATTTGTTAGGCATCTGCGACTTTATAGTGGCTTTTTGGATATTGCACTCGTTTTCCAATCAGCGATTTTCACGTGTTTATGTTTGTTAGGCGTCTGACGTGCGATTTTTGAAGATATTTACGCATTTCTTCAGGCGTGTTTTCAGATCTAGCCAATCAGGTTTAATCTATTTTTCTGTGCATTTTGAGTAGTGATCTTCGCTGATTCAGATGGAGAATCATAGCTGCCATAGCTCGTATTCGCAGACATGGGTTCTCGTGATTTTTCCTCATGAATTTATTACACAGGTTTTAAAAATTTGGTGAATCATTTATTTACTAAGTAGAAATGATATAGTAATAAATTCAAAGCGTGAATGTGATTGAAGTGGTCAATAAAAGAGCGACAATTGTTTGCAGCGACTTGACCAATCAGATCAGACTAGAGTCTGGATAATGCCTGAAAGTCGCTAAATGGAAAACAACTGCGCTCTTGCAGGCGACGATTTCAAGAGACACAAAAGTCACTGCACATTACGAGACACCTAAAAGTTATTAAATGGAATACAGGCTTTACTGCCTTCTGCACCTGCATACTTAGAGTTGGTAAGACTGTGGCCACTCTGCAAAATTTGATCTTGATTGCATAATTTGCCATCTGGCTATTACAGTGGAAACATATCCTCTCTGCACCAAGGAGGAACAATGAGCAGTGATCCGATTTCTCTAATCGGAGGGTGTGAAGAATGTTGGAAAACGAGCTGAAGCCAGCAATTCACAACACATGCAGAGAACTATTGTCGAAAAAAGGGTTTTTGTTGCATGACCATGCCGGCCCGCACTGAACTCACCACACTGTCCAAGCCTAAAACAAATTGAATCTTGAGGTACTGCAACATACTCTCTACACCCCAGATCTTGCTCCCTCAGTTTTTCATCTGTTTGGGCCACTCAAGGATGCTTTGCGAGGTCATCGATTTCCCACAGATTTAGACGTGCGGGAAGCAGTGCAAAAGTGGTGTCGGCACCAAATGCATTAACTATGTAGAAAAATGATGTACATGTAGAACTCTTATCTTTGTGTAAATAAATTATAGAACGAAAAATGTAGATAATTTTTGACTTGCCCACATATTAAGATTGAAGAATGAAAGGAAAAAAGATTTTTTGAAAAAAATTTCAACAGAAGTCTAACCCGAACCAGTATATCCACAGAACCTGATGTTAATCACTGTGCTATCACTGTTAAGTTGCATACCTTTTTTCCCATTTGGCTATATTTTATTTTTTTCTCCATAACGAATAGCCATTGAGTCAAATCCTTTTACACAAAGGGTATACTAAAGTTGTAGATTGACCTCCTAAAATTTCAACCAAATCCGTGATTACATGTCCGTGTGAGTAAGTAATCTTTAGGACATTTGTAGACAGCCTTGCTGTACCAATGTCCACAGTGGCTTAATTGATAAACATGATGAGCCAGATGGTCATGTTTCTGGTTCAACCAGGTTATTGATTTTATTCGTTCTTCCTTATTACTTTATTACTAGTTTCCGTCAGTTTTCTGATGGATCTTAAAGGACGATTCCCGAACTGCGACCCAGATGCCTGCTTTAACATTAAGCTTTCACTTTGACTACTTAGTAGTCTTTACACCTTGGAGAAACCCTCACTGTGTCAGTTTCTGCATTGGCTCAGTTGACAGAAGCAACGAAATAGATGCTCATGGTCCTTGATTTGATCTTGGGTTGAGAGCATTGGTGTTTGTGAGATTTTATCATCTCAGATTTCACTCTTTTGCATAAAAAATCAAAGCACCCTGAAAAAAAATGTGATCTGATCAATATGACAATTGGTATTAATCTGATCAACAGCCCGATACCCCAATGTATCTTTCGGTAATAAGGTCCCTAGAACTTTTGCCACTCAAACATGTTCTATGGAGGATCTCGAGCAATCGCGATCTTCCGCCATCAGGTGCATGTCCTTCATGGTAATACACAAGTGGCTTATACCCAGATTCTCCATGTTGTCTAGCCACCTGGTTCTAGCTCGACCTCATGGTCACTTGGAAAATAATCAAGAATAAATTTGGATGCATGTTATACATGGGTTCGTATTATATTCCAAAAATTTCGATAACAGGTTTTGTATGAAATGTTTAAAATATTGAATAAGAGTGTGTCTAAAGAGTCCGACCGGTCGCCAACAGGTTACATGGTATGATCGGCGGTTATTAGCTTCCGTGGACACAGAGGTCATGAGCATTTTGCTTCAAAATGGCGTCGCAGCAAGGTTCCTCATCATATTTCGCCATCTTCTTTCTCCAAAATATATTTATTACGTATCGGGCACTCGAACACTTGAATTTTCTTTCATCCGCCATTTTGATTCTATTCACCGAGGCAGCCGACTGCGACCAGCGTTGGACTCCGGTCGCGCTAATTACGGCTGGCATTGGACTCTGGTCGCGCTTAGCTCATCGCGACTGGTCATTAATTTATGAATCGAGTGTCGTTCGAATCGGTAAAAAATTTAAAATGAATAAAGCCAGTTACATATGCCTGCATCGTTCCCGCATCGATCGGACATAGTCGAAATATCACGTTAGTCACTGGTGGCTCCAAAATGAGCTTTGCGACAGGCTTTGAAAGGTCGTGACCAGTCGGACTTTTTAGACACACCCTAAGTTTATAATAGTTTAAAAAAAGGGGGGGGGGGGAGATAACTGTCTTGTTTTTTGTAACTTTAAGGATAGAAAATGATCGGAAAAAAAAAAACGATGATGAGTTATTTTATGTTAGATAGCCAAGACGTCAAGCGTGTGCGAACCCTAGCGGTGAATTGAGGCAAAGCTCAAATGACTTGAGCTTTGAAAACTGATGTTTGAAAAATTATATTTAAAAAAAACTAAGTTATAAAAATATTATAAGTGGAATTAGAGTTAGTTGCATGTTTTTTATATTATAAAATAGTAAAATTGATAAGTGATTTTTGGTGTCAGCTGCCCTTTAAAGAGTTTTTTTTTTTGTTTTTTTTAATTCCTGACTATGCTCTTATAAGCGGAGTCAACTGCAATATGAAATAGTTTTTGGGTCCATGAATTTCATAACAGGGTTCGACTAATAACAACAGTAGTATCACACTGTAACCTCTTCTTTTTACTGCGAAAGAGAGAATGAAAGGAATGCTCTCATTGATTGGGTACTTGTGTCATATGCTGCACAAAGCCAATCAGAAATCATGTTATATGATATGCGAGTAAACACCAGCATCAGTTTACTCCAGTTACTGTGTCAAGTTAGAATGGGAAAGACTTTATTTCATTTTCCACAATTTTTTCTTAATACTTTAAGAAACGTAGAGTTTAATATTATGAACTATACTTTAATCAAGAAACTAATCATATTTTAACATTTATCACTAGGGTGGAGCCCAAAACATTTGCCTAGCCTTGGCACAAAAACTTGGGAAAGAAACTGTGCTTCTAAATAGAGCAGTTACTGATATATATCAGGTTGGTTTTTGTCTGAATACGGTGATTGAAACGTTTATTTTTTGAATGAAGTTTTCAACCATTTCTTTAGGATGATGACAAGGATGTAGTCACCGTGTACACCGATAATGGTGATTGTTTTAGAGCCTCTCGCGTCATAGTAGCAATCCCACTTACAGAGGCAGGTAATGTTTCATCCTTAGTGAAAAAGAAATTTTTAACTGTATTGTGTACTTTATTATAGTAAAAACATACATAACAGGGTGTGTCTGATAAGTATCGGGACTTATTTATTCCAGCCAAGGAGAAGGGGCGGAGGGCGGTCTCTATGAGCAAGATCACTTGAGCCATGAGAACCGGCTCAGTTGCCTCCGAGCTTTGGAGTGTGCAAACCACGCCTGAAGTGAATGTGTGTTTAGTGCTCGCGTTAGAGAGTCAAAATGGAGCGAAGTATTGAGCAGCGTGGTGCCATCAAATTTTGTGTGAAACTGAAGAAATCTCCTAGAGACTTTTGAAATGATCCCTGAGGCCTACAAGGACGAATCCATGTCCAGAACACATATTTTTGAAGGGCATAACAAATGCAGAGATTGCCGGGAAAACGTTGAAGATAAACTTGTGCTGGACGTCTGATATAGACGAGACCCAATGAAAATGTGGCCAGAGTGCGAGAAATGTTGAACTGTGATCACCGGTTAATTGTTCGTTTGATAGCATAGGAGTAAAATTTAGCGAAATTCCCTGTGCATTAATTGAGACCAATGATTTGCACATGCGGAAGGTTTTGTTCAGACAAAACACCGTTTGACGATTTGTCGTGAACTCTTGGAAAGTTTGGAGACCGATTCAAATCCCAGGATCAAAAGGAGCCTGAAAGGATGTAGTTTCAGGACAATTGAGTTTCGACGAGGGCCTCAACAGTCTTGAGGTTGCCTATTTCCAGTGGGCGTATGAACACAGGTAAAAGTGCTGGCAACAGTGCATTGATGCAGGAGGGTCACGTTTTGAAGAATATTAACTCTTGTACATAAATCTTCAATATATTTGTTTTTATGACTTAAGTCCCCATACTTATCGAACACACCCTGTGTTTCCTATTGGTACTCTTTGTAATAGAAGTCTCTGGAAATGGTCTCTTTATCTTTGCGAGAAAATAAATACGAGTTGCACATTTATCAAATCATGCTTTATAATGTATACATTTTACTTACTAAGTTTTTCTCGCTCTCTTCTCTTGTTGGATCCACTAGTGGCTAGCTCTCCAAAAGATAAATGCACTTGTCATTTAAATTCAGGAGAGGACCAATGTGTAAGAGTGTGACAACAGATTTTCACACATTTATTTGTAGTGCCACGAATGGCCTTCCTGTTAACCCCTCTGGCAATGTGAATTGCATATGGGAATCCAGGGTGATCCATAAGGCCTTTTGGGTTTTGAAAGATAATAGAATAGACATAGACTCTCATATGAATGGATAGAGGATCTCTCCAGTTTTGTATGTACCTCACATCTGTCCCATGTGTACACCCTTGCTGACATGGCAGACATTAATCCTATATTCAAGTTCCTGTCACACAAATCCCAACATCTGACAGTCAGTGCCAGGGATTGCGACAGTGAGGATCCTCTCTCACAGCAGGTCTGAATTGTTCACTTGTGAACACCACGTTTTTGTTATCAGTGCCATCCAGCAGTTAAATTTACATACACGCCATAGTGCATATTATGAATGGAAACGAGTGAGTCTGTATCGGCTGATATGAGCGTTTCGGTTACTTTTCTATCAACTTCCAAACCTTAGAGGGGGCTTATGAATCATTTCTAGTGAGTAATATCATTTTTTTTATCGAATTATCTGCGACCATACCCTGTCTCAGCTTTAGTTGAGAGTGACATCATGAGTGAAGCAGTTACAGTTTGTCCGCAGTTCATCGAGAAGCCATGCAATCATAGGACAGCCTAACGTAGCATAGCCTAAGAATAACTTGTTCTTAAGCCTGTTTCACAATTAAATCGCCTGCATTAGCCCCAGCGGATCTGCCAGGGAAGCATATACTAGCGCTTTCATTAGCGAAACGGGCGATGTAACAACATGTCTGGTAAGTGACGTCACTCTCAACGGAGTACAGATGAAGAAGATAACCCTTTGTTCAATGTTATTATTTATTTTATTTATAAGAAAAATAAATATTAAAAGAAAATTGATCAGTGATTTTAATTTCCAGTTAAAATAAACTATAAGCCAGGATTAGCAGAACCAAGGCGATTACTTTTTCAAAATATGCCCGTAGGCCATTTGACAAAGTTCATTGTCACATACGAAAAGGTAACCTGCTTGTTGAATGTAATCGTCTCTTGAAGTTGTTGGTAATTTTTGTGGACACTCATTTCCAACCATTCATCGTTCTTTTTTTTTAATAACTCACATAATCAGTGCTGTATTGGTAAATTTTTAACAACCAGCTCATTTCAAGTGGCCAGATAATGGCACATCAAGAACTTGGAGGTCCCCTAGCACAATCATTGGCAATATAATATTAAGTTATAAATACAATTATAATCAGTAGCCATATTAGGCTGTGATTCCAATTCCTTCCAAAATTTGGGTTGAAGTCATGTGATACTGCCCAATCAATGACTGATTTGAACCTTATGACATGGAGCATTGTCTTGCCAAGAGATGGAATACTGTGGCCATGCAGGACTGCATCTGGTATCAGTTAAGTGCTGATCTGATTAAAGAAACAGTAGAATCATGGTTAACCGAATTAATTGGGACCTACCTCGGATATGAAAAAACTCCTTTAATACAGAGGGTCTCATTCTTAACTTAGCCAATTTTAGATGAAGTCACTTCTCCACCAACGATTATGTTCAATGTATTTCCCCGATTCCTGGCAATAGTCAGGCAGCGTAATTTCCATGCTAGCAGACTTCTTTGCAGGACAGCGAGAGGAATTTCATTCCATACCTCCTTCCACACTTTTCCAAAGTCCAGCGATCATTTTGGGGCAACACCTTCTGAGACCCCTTTTTGAGAAGGCCAAAGCCACAAAAGTCCATGTGAGAGGCGTTAAGTGACTTGTAAGGGTATTGTACGAATGCTGGTTTCCTCTTCAATTTGGGCCATGGAATTCTGTGTTGAGCGCACAGTGTGGCTGGGCGCTTATCTTGATGAACACAAACTTTGTTGCTCTCCTCCCCATACAACACCAGGATCTCCTCCGTGTAAAGAGGTTTCAAAATTTGCATTCACCTTAGCGTTTTTCTCTACCCAACAAAGTTGCAACTATTCTTTTGAGCAGTACCCCGCCACCACCATGAAGCCTTTCGGAAAACTTTCACGACATTTGCACACCTATTCAGTTCGGCCTTTTACATCTGCTGGATGGTAGGCAATTGCATGAACCTTACCACGATCTGTGAGGTAAATCCACGTTTCATCCAACATGACAACAAACCGCTATTTCTCGCTTGCAAGGTAGCCTTCGTTGAGTTTGCAGGCATTGGTTATGCGTTCATGGATGTGATGTTCGTTAAGAGCATGGAACTTGCACAGGCCTAAGTTGCGTTTAATTATGCAGTTTACCGCTGCTGATGTTCCTGCCTTCTGGCCCATGGGTTTTCTTGTGGTCCCATTTTCATGATCTTTTTGACTGTTTCAGGTGAACGGCTGGGTGGGGGGTGGGGTCTCTTCCAAGGTAGCTTTTCAGGGATGAACTTGTCGGGAACGCCTGAAATACATATGTCAACTAGAATGGAGTTAGCAGCAGCCTTTGATAACTAAATTCCTTCTGTTTTGCACTGTTGCACTGCTCACAGCACTAAATCTCGCCTTGGAAAGCACTCGTATGTACCCTCTCCAAACATCATTAATTTTTCTAGTCATGGCGTGAATTTTCTGCGCCCATTTCCTGAACAAATATTTATGAAATGCCCACTGATACACCACTTGATTTACATAGACTCTGGTGCATTCTATTGCTGGGGAGGGATGTTCAACATCAGCTCAGTTAACGATGATTCAACTGTACTTTTATTTTTCAAACCCGCTTATCTTGGGGACAGCAGCCCTGTGGAGGATCTCCAGCACTCGCAATCTTCCACCAGCAGGTGCATGTCATTAATGGTAATACCTAAACGACTCAAACCCAGATTCTTCTTGTAGTTTAGCCACCTGGTTCTAGGCTGACCCCTTGTCTCTTGCCCACCAACTTGGGAAAATAGCAATTGCCTAGGAATCTAGTTTGTGGCATCCATATCATGTGGCCATTCCAACCTCTCAGCATGGAGAAGTAACAGCTAAGTGCCTAAACATTCCCTTATTATGTTGCTGTGCACTTTTTGGCTGCTTGTACTCGCGACCCCACTCTTTCGGTCATTACCCAAGACTCGTGACTATATGTGAAAATGGGGACAAAGATAGATTTGAAAACTGAGAACTTGATTTTGTTTCATAGCTCATGTTTCGTTACCATGACTAGCCTAAGTTCATATATCTAACACAGCTTGCCATATGGACATATTTAACACATAGGGACATCTGGGGCAAGTTTTTGGACATTCTACCACGATGTAATTAACAGTTACGTGACATAAACTTCGTTGTTAAGGGATAATTTAACAATGCCAATTGATTTGATGCTATACAATTTTGACATGTGAGCATTGCTTACTAAACCACGATCTCAAGTTCAAAAACTCGCCCCTGGTCATCTTACCTCAAACGTGGAACATTGTCCTGCTAAAGGATCCCAGTATTCTGTGGAAACACTGCAGCCTTATAGGAACACAGCTGGTAGCAGTTAGATCTGATCTGGTTAAAGAACCCAGTACAATACAATATTTCAGTTTCCATTAATTTCATTCCTTGTCAATTTGAAGTGAAGCAATGTTCAGTTACTCAAATCTGTTCAATTTACAACCCCCACCCCCTTATGAATTTCTAATATGAATAAAGACGAATGTTAAATTTCAAATTGTACCTATGAAGTCCAATCAAAAAATTCTGGGACTGGTTACACATCTTGCCGACAAATGGCAGCAGAAGTCCACAAATACAGTAAATTATAGCCCTAACATACGTAAATCAGCTTTAAAAAGGATTTCGTTTCACGTGAATTGGGGTCTCAGAAAATACTGTTATTGTGACCACGTGTGTGAGGTCGTCTGCGATTTTATCATGAACATTAAATTTCAGAAAGAGCAAATTCGAGCAAGAAGCAATCTGAGGAAGGACGTTTGGCGAAAGGGACCAGATCTGTGGCATGAAAACAATTGGATGCTCCACCATGACAATGCACCCTTTCACCGAGCTCACCTCACATGAGAGACAACATGATTTCATTTCCACGTCCACCCTATTCGCCAGATTTGGCTCCTTTAGACTTTGCCCTCTTTCCGACAACGAAGATCTTGTTGAAAAGTTGCCGTTTTGATACAATTGTGCAGATCCAGTGTGAATCGCAGAAGGTGCTCTACTTGTTTCAACAAAACGACTTCCAGGACACATTCCTGAAGTGACAGGAATGCTGGACTCATTGTATGGCTTCACAAGGGGAGTATTTTGAAAGAGATACTGTGTAAATGTATTTAAATAAAGTACTGTACTTTCTCTTTAAATGAACCAGTCCTGGAACGTTTTGATTGCACCTCATATTATAAAACATGAAAATCCATAAATATAATAAAGAATTTTACATATTTAAAGGCATTTTGGAAAGACCGTAATTATTCTGGAGAAATTGTAAGTAATGGAGGGAGTAAAATCAACTTAGAATGCGATACTGGGCCATTAAGTGTTGTGTATGATGCGACATCACCAATGGGAAATCCTGCACTCGTTGGATTTATTGCTGCCCATCAAGGCGTGCAGTGGAGCGTCAAAAATGTATGTAAATTAAATAACGTGGTTGAAATATTGCAATATCATAAGTTTGAACGTTTTTACTGTTAAAATCTTATTTTTTTTATCTTCCAGCCCAGTGAAAGAAAAGGAGCTGTGTTGCAGAGCCTTGCATTTTTTTTCGGCAATGATGCACTTTATCCTCTGGATTACATTGAAAAGGTCCCTTAACTTTTATGGTTCTCAATCTTTAGCCAGTCTTATTGTTGTTGAGATTGCTTATATCATTCATAATGTTTAGAATTGGGCAGATGAGCCGTATAATGGCGGCTGTCCTGTCAACGTTATCCCACCTGGTTTAATGCGGTATGTTGGAAAATATTTACGGACTCCTCATGGAAGGTAATAGATAAAAACATACAGGATGATTCAGAACTCAACTTACAAACGTCTAGGGGAGTTAGTATGGGTGATTCCAAGCAAAAAAGTTCATATGAACATGGGTTTGAATTTGAACGATAATAGAGACATGAAGAGAAATAAAAATGCCACCTATTTGATCAAGAAGTTAATATTCAGGTTCTGTAACACCTAGGATAATAAAGCTTGGACGAATAATAGCATACATAAAACTCTCTCTACCATTAAAATTTGATCGAATTCCAACAAGTAGTTTCCGAGTTACGCATTCAACATTGTAACAGTGCTCACATGCCAGTACTAACCAGCAAGTTACGATATTGACTGTGTAACTCGAAAACCACATGTTGGAATTCGATCAAATTTTAATGGTATACACAGTTTTGTGTATCCTATTAAGTCACCCAAATTTCATCCTCCTAGATGTTATATAACCTTGTTGATCTTGGTGTAGCGTTTTTATTTCTGATCATATCTCTGTTATCGTTCAAATTTGGACCCGTAGTCATATGCAGTTTATTTGCTTAGAACCATCCATACTACCCCTTCTAAAAGTTTGTATGTCGAGTTTTGAATCACCCTGTATAAAGATGTATCCTAAAGTTGAATTTGGTGCTATATCTCATCACATTGCATAGAGCTTTGCCACAAAGGGGATCGTTTTTCCAAGATGACCAGAATTTTCAGTTCAAAAATCAGGATGTGGGTTTGGAAGGCAAAAAATATTTTGTGTAAATTTAATAAATATACTAATTAATATATAATAGAAAATTATTTTCAAAATAGTTTGCTATTATTATATTGTAAGTGTATGACCTACTCACATAAGTGTTTGTATACTGAATAACCACGATTTAATAGAATACTGCAAAAACATAAATTGGATACATTGATGTTTACTCGTTGATCGCCAAACATGCAAAACTCCTCGATCAACGAGTTAAGTGGGGACGTTTTATATAAATCAGGACAGAAAATTGAAAATCGGATGGGAGGTCTGGTCATCTTACTAAAGAGTAAGTGTGCTTGTGATGTGCTCAAAATGGCATCTTAAAAGAATATTTTATTATGGGAGTTTTTGAAACTGCTCATATTTTAACATAAATTAACTAAAAATATTAAAATGAAATTAACATACCATGTATGAATAGGAAAGGAAGACCTCTTGACCACAAATATATCCATATTTCAAAGGCTATACCTTCATTCTTAACGGCAAGATTGAGATCTGTTATAAGATTTATCTAACAATATGGATTGAGACAAAGAGAGGAGAATAGAAATCCATAAGTAATAAATGAAAGGAAAAACTCCACGACCCAGAGACTCAAAAACTCAACGCATCATGCTCTGGCCAGTGGAACAATCACAGACACGCTGAAGCTATGCTGTGTAGACGCGTCTTCCAGATTTCTATGAAATCTCCTGGCAGCTGCCTTTTCCTTTCTTCACCATCATTTTTAAATAATGAAATTCCAGTTAAGTAAAAATTGACATGGGTGATATCATTCTAAATAAAGTAGAAGAAAGCAATAACAGAAATGAAAAATCTCATGAACCAGGGACCATGACTCGCACATCGCTGCTCTAGCCAGCTGAGCTACAGCAAACTATGGACATTTTCGATACATCCGACCTGTGCCAACAAGTCATGTGGTATGGTTGGAGCAGTTCCCAACCAGATGATTCTGTGCATTAACTGTTTTATTATACAGCCGATACGGTTTATTCAAAACTGTAATTACATCATTTAGAACTCGAAGCATATGATTGTTTAAATTATTTTATTATCCAGATGTTCATAATTCTTTCTATTTCTTGGTTCATCCCTTGCATTAACTTCATTGTTTTCTTGTTTATATAGGGTCACTGTAGGACCAAAAATCTGAGTCAATTTGACTACTCAGCCTATAAGATTCTTTTTAATTTTCACATGTTTACATGCATCAATCTTGTAGTTAATTAGAAAAGACAGCATGTGACAAAATAACGTGAGGTTAAAATGTGGTGAGAAGGATTATACCGATTTCATTTAAAATTGGCTCACTGGTCAAAAAATCACGTGTTAATTTAAAGCAAAAAAGTGCCTATTTGACGAAAATAAGCCCTGCTGATAGATTATATTTAGATCTTATTTTTATTAAAGATTTGAATTTGAATTTTGATTCTACTTGATCAAGCAGAGACTGGACTTGGAGGCCACTTAGGACACCCCAAGTGTTGTGGTCGTTACTTGTTAAGACAGGAATTCACAACCACTCTGACTTACTGGAAATACTGTAAGCTATCTAAATGTATCTTATGGGCTTCCATGAAGTCATTGGTAGCCAGTTGACAAAGCTAGCCCTGTCCCGAAAGTCGTGAATTTTTTTCCTTCCTTGTTAAAACATCTACAAGGGTTGGATAAAATAAAGTGAACACCTGTTCAAAATAGGATCATCCAAATAATCGTGACGTTTGAGAAAGCTCAATAGAAATTTGCATGTCTCGCATATTGAAATCAGTTCTCTACTTCTCCTGTGTTACATTTCAGTATATTGCAATTTGTGTTGAATTATATACTCTGTCCAACGAAAGAAAAACTGGGCTTGTCCAGTTAAATTTCCAATTTCAATTGTTAATCATCGTTAATTTTATTTAGCAACAATGTCTAACAATTGAAATTGGGAATTTAATTAGACACTCCCAGTTTTTCTTTCATTGGACAGCGTATAGTTTGCAATAAGTGCTTCCTGAAATGTGTGACCTCTCAGAATTTGAAAGGGGGGTAGATCATTGGTGCCCGTTTAACAGGTGCTTCCATTTCCAAACTGCGACAATGTTGAATGATTCAAGAGCAAGTCTCCAATGTTATAAGTGCATACCAAAAACACGATAAGACATCGTCAGCAAAAAAGAATAGTAGGCGGAAAACAATACTGAAAGATACGGACCGTCGAGCAGTAACGAGGATTGTCTCAAACAAGCCAAAAACTACTGCAGAACATAATACCCACGTTGAACACCGCACTTCGGTAAAATCGGTTCGCAGAGAGCTTCACAAACGTGATATTCATGGAAGAGCTGCAAATGAAAAACCTTTTATCACAGAGATCAATGCTAAAGCCATTGTCAGGTGGTGTAAAGACCACAAAGCCTGGATGTTGGGGCGAATTTACATTTGGAGAAGCCCCAAAGAAGCCTACCGTCCAGACTCTCATTCCTACAATAAAACACAGTGGAGGATTTGTAATGGTTTGAAGGGCCATTTCTCATTATGCAGTTGCTCCAATGACTATCCGCAGTTTGCCAAATCACTGCTGACTGATACTAATACATGTGACCAAGTCCATTCCATGGTGCAGTTTGGTTCCCTGACAACAATGCACCCATACACCTGCTAGAACTGCGAAATATTGGTTTGAAGAGCACGATGGCAAAGTACAGCATCTTCCATTCTCTGCTCAATGGCCAGATTTGAATATAATCAAACCAGTATGGTCAGTTTTGGAGAGGCAACTCTGGAGGATTTCCTCCCCCTTCATCAATTGGCAAATTGTTTGGTTGAAGAGTTGTACAAAATCCCAACAGGGACTATTCAAGGATTGTATGATGCAATTCCAAGAAGGCCCAACACCTTATTAATAAACAATTTGTAACTTTTCTCTGGTGTTCGCATTATTTTGTCCAAAGCCTGTATGTTTGAAGTTAATTTTTACTAATGATTTTTAATTTTAAATTTCGTTTCGATTCTCATAGAGTACATTGGGCAGGCACAGAGACCGCCACAGTTTGGTGTGGATATTTGAATGGTGCAGTGCAAGCTGGATGGCGAGCTGCCAAAGAAGTTCTTCACGACTTGCGGCCAGACTATTTCTTTGACAAAAATGTCGACGAAAATTTTTTTGAAAAACCATCTAATGAATCTGTCCTGCATCAACACGTTCAAATTTCCAGATTTTTCCACATTTCTGTAGGACTTACTCTTGCAGGACTTATGCTGCTAGCACTGCGACGGATGTACTTTCGAATGGCTATTTGAAACTTAAAAAAAATAAATTTTTCTTGAAGTTTTATTATTCTAAATTCCTTGGAGATGTGCAGCTATTTTAATACAAAATGAAAGGTGCTAAAAAAATTGTAACTTGTTAAAGTGACAAAAAAACTTGTGCTGTGTTTTTTTTTTTTTTTTAATATATTAATATAAAAAAAAATAAAAATATATTTTTGTAAAAAATTTTTAAACAATAAATTAAACATGACTGAATCTTTTGCAGATGGTGTAGAGTCATTTTGTTATGTAACATTAACAAACGTTCAAAATTTTAATAAAAACTTTTATTAAAAATTATTTACAAAAAAATAAGAAAACTGAAGATGTATTTACACAAATATTTTTTTTTTATATATATACAAACAGTTAAAAACTTTAAATGACAAACAACATTTACATTCTATGTGCAAGTTATCTTTAAAAAGTAATAAAAAAAGAGACCTGATGCAATAAATAATAATGCTCTAATTACAAATCAACGCAATTAGAAAAATAGATGAATGTGCCTAATTCTGTTTGCCAGCCTTAGCATGGCCAAGGTATCTATCAAGGTATCCACGATGACCTAATCCTGGGAGCATGCAAAGTGCACACACTGCAGAAATTAACGAGATATGGAAATGATTAAGGCGCCCGAGTAAAAGGCGAATTAAATTTTGTACTTCTTCAAGTAACAGCAAAAACTCTAAGAATTACCTAATGCATATGTCAAAAATAAATTATTCACAAGAAATCCCAGCCATGCAATCAATCCCAATGTTACAAGGGTTCCTGTAAAATACTGTAAAAGAACATCTTGGCATGAAAAACAAAATTCTCTGAAATTACTTTGAGTACTGGCTCTTATTCTTTTCAAAGTTACAGAACACTTTATACAGGGTATCTCGAAGCTTTACGGTCGAAATTCTACAGGTGGTAGAGGACTGCAAGCAAGTGTTTTGAGATAGGGAGCAATGGCAGGAAATGTACGTTTCAGGCACCACAAGATCTTGTTTGCCGATAGAACATGTGGCTGCAAAATGACTGCCTGCTCACTAAAACGTTGATATCTGCGAGCACCTGGGCAACAGATTCCTTTATCATTGGATTTTTTTTTAGTCGTATCTTTTGGGTCGACTGTTGTTGGTATAGCTGCATTTGTGTATGGCCTGCTGCAAGTGTCAGAAGTGAGTGTGAGTATGTCTGCCATATTTATAAGTGCTCTGTGAAGGTAAGTTTAATACGAAAGAGAAGATTTTACAATCATTGATAAATCATGTCAACACACGAAAACTACAACAGATGTTTGTTCAAGTTTTCACATTGGGTACATGAAGAAGTGGTGTATGTGTGAGATTTCGATCATTAGGGGAAAGCTTGAGGAAGAAGGAATGATGTGAAGGGTGGGTTCATTGGAAGGGTTATCGGGATGAGGAGTGGTAGAGCAATTACCTGATGAATCAGAGGGAGTGATTGGTTGTTGGAAGTTATTATGGAGATGCTGGGAGTTGATGTGGGTATTGGTTGAAGGTGTTGAATCAGATGGTGAAAGAGTGTTGTCGAAGATATTGTATAGTGTATGAACACCAGTGTCATGTGTAGTATTGGAGAAAAGAGGTTGGCAGTATCCAAGTTGTGTGGGAAATTAAACCCAAACCATTGAATGAAAGATGGGAGCCCAACCCTACAAATGTGACTAGGAGAGAGTGGAGGGTGTTGTAAGAAGTGAAATCGGTTAGAAGTGTTGAAATGTGCAAGTTTGTTGAAGTGGGGAATATTGTTTTTTAAGCAGCGAGGTGTTCTTTGAGGGTGAGGGTCTGTGGAAATTTGTGTAGCGTGGTAAGACTGAAGATAAAGTGACTTTATTAATGGGGAAGATGATCGTGAGTTGTTGTATTAGGGAGAGAATGGCAGTTTCTGGAGTACGGGTCTCAGAGATCAATTGACGGATATAAGAGAGAAGGGTGAGAACAAGAACCTTGGAAAAAATAAAAATAAATAAATAAACCAAAAATAAAAAGCTGACGTTTCGGATAGAAGCTTTTTAAAAACAGGGAGGATAATTTTCTAAAGCAAAGAGAATATTAAAGAATTATCCTGAATCAGCCTCTATCCGAAACGTCAGGCTTTTTATTTTTGATTTATTTATTTTATTTTTTATTTAATATCTATTATTTATCATTGGATTGGAAGGAGAGGTTCTGTCTAATGGCCAGTGCCACTGCCCGATCTTACTCTTCTGGATATTTTCCTATAGGGACCTATTTTCAAATCGTTTGTGTATGAAACTCCAGTAGAATCTTATGCCATATTGCTCAAGGTCCAAGCTGCATGTCTCCTTGGTAAACAGACACCAGTTTGAAGTTTACACAGTCGAACCTCAATATCTCGAAAAAATTTTGTTTTCCTTCATTTTAACTATTAATTCAATGTAATTTTCCCTCATTATCTCAAAACATTTTCTTGGAAAGCCTCGCTATGTCGAATTTTGACTTTGTGTGCCAGCAAAACACAAAAGCATTTAAAAACATCAAAGTTAAGATTTTTTCATTATGAGAAATTTGTCATCGCTTCCTTAAAGTTAGAAGATTCTCATGTGTTACGAAAAACTTTATAACTCTATACACTTATATGTTGCATAACTCTATACATGTACACTATTTTATCTCGTATTGTTCTCTGTGGACAAACCGTACCTTTATTAACTAAAAATCTTGATTTAAAAAAAACTCTCCATATCTCAAAACCTCTACATTCTGTTCCCGTGAAATTCAAGATACCTGCAGTTCAAAGTGGAGAGATGTCTATGGCTTAAGAAAGCATTTATGGCTTAGAAATAAGGAAAAACTGATTAAGGAGTTAAACCTCAGTTTCATAAAATTTCAGTTGAGGGATTTCTTTTCTCGGTCCTGGCCACAGCCTTCTATTTTTAAGGGTATATAAACCGAGCCATGATTTTTGATCCCAAAAACTGGAGAGAAAAAAAAAAAAATAAGCAAGACTTGAGCATAAGCCGAGGCAAAAAAACACAACAACTCACTTTTGCTGTGTGGTGACCAGATTACTGAATTCCATGCAGAGATTTCAGGACATAGTGATTACAGTGCTATTACCAATCATCAATGACCAATCAATGCAATCGAAAGTGTCGGAAGCCATATGGCCACCACATATGTGGTGTGGAAATCTGATTGACCCCACATCCTTTTAAAGACTTCTCGTTATGGATGTGTTTCGACAGACTCACGAACTCCTAGCAAGAACTAAGTTGTGTAACTGTGGCCATTGAGCTGAAGTGAGAATCGCGACGATCATGCTATCGAAACGCTACGGGAGATATAGTATTTCTTCAGGCACTGTTTCACTTTCGGTTTTCTCACTTTCTTCAGGCGCTGTTTCCGAGATTTCTTGTTATTATTGTTTATTTCTTGCTCAATTTCAGCCCTAACTATAATTTTCCGTTGAAAGCAGACATCGACATGTTGTAGCATTGCATCATAAGCTACGCGATTACCACAATACCAGATCTACCCATACAAATCCTCTATGCTGTCTCCATCTTTAAACAAGCAGGATAGCTTCAAGAAGCTATACGACCTCGAAAGCTAAGATCATTTCGTAGGGTCCTGGACAGCCTTCTCGTGAGGTTCTCGGCTCTATCGAAATGGACGAGACCACCTCATGAAATCTATTGAAACAATTCAGAGAGAGAGAGAAAACCCCACTCTCGCGAGGTCCATGAATCCATCGAAATGCACTCTATGCTGTGAAGAGTGGATAATTTTATCTTAATAGGAATAAGCATGAAATTTATTTAAACAGTGAAAGGGGTTAATAAATGAATTCTAAAAATAACAATAAATTTTTATTTAGTTTTTTTGTAAACTCCGCTTACAAGAGCTTTCATCAAACTTTGACACGTGCATAAGCTGAATGTGATTTTTAGGGGTCTTTTTTGGAAATAAAATCTGTTCTTATACACAAGACTGGTAGTCGCTATTTTGAATACTTCCTCTGGCCAGTAAATCTTCTCTAGTATGAATCGGGGCAGCCCAACAAGACATATGGCAATCGACAGAGCAAGATTGACATATTAATCCTAGCAGCAGAGAGCATTTATGTTGAGTGCTAGATCAAAGGGAAAGTAGCATGGCCGTATATGTGAGTGACATCAGTACACCAGTTCCACTTAAAGACCCAGAAAAGAGAACAAAGCACAGTTGCAGAAACACAAAAGATAGTTACATTTGTGAATTCTATGCTCAATTTTAGTTGCGATGATAAGATCGCATATTAAGCCAACACACAACGTTCGACTTTGAGTCAAAGTGTTATTGTGTAGCAAATTAGGGAGTACAAGGGGAGATCAGGCGTTAATGCGGTGCTGAATGCTGCTTAATATGCAGCTAAAATTGATATAGAATTCAGGTATGTAACTGTCTTTTATGTTTCTACTGGCCTTGGTGTCTTTTCCGTCTCTTTAAGTGAAACTGATACGACTCCCATGTTGATTTCACTTTGACCAAGCACTCAATACTGACACTACTAGGATTTTCAGATTTTAATATTCAAAGCTGTAAGCTGTTTATGAATTTAAATAATTGTTGTTTGCTATGAAAACGAAAACGCCCTGAAAAATGCATTTCCGATCATTAGTTTCCTATCTCAAAATCCTTAGTTTACAGGCCTCAATCATCTGTAGAATTTTGATCCTACAGATTTCAGACACCCTGTATAATAAATAATAGCACAACACAAAACTCAAGCACATACAAATATTAATATTACTGGAAAAATAAAAGGAAAAATCCTGCGACCTAGAATCGAACCGGGGACCACATGTGTCATGCTCGTTGCCTCTACCAACCAAGTTCGCAGACAGCAAGGCTATCTGCAGGTGTCCTAAAAACTACTTGGTAGTCAAGATGGAAGCCCAATGATAGGACAGGCCTCTAGCTCGCAGAATTGGGAATTCCTCCTTTCCAAACATCAGAAACCTTTCTGGCGGGAGTTTTCCTTTCATTTTTTCCAAAGATATCATTTCCTTATGTTTGGAACATTAACTCCAGTTTCCATTATTAATTTCATCAGTATACAGGTATGCGTCACTTAGGTTCTAGTTATTTTCTGAAAAAAAAAAAAAAGTTAACTAACAAGGGATCTTCATGATTTTGTCTATTCGATCACTAAATCTAAAAACAAAACGTGGTTAACATATGTTTACGTAAAACACGTTTTTATCATAACTTAGAAATATTTGTACAAAAATAACTGAGCAAAATTTTGCCTCACAAAGAAAGTATAAGCAATCAACTAAGCGTCACATACCTGTACATAACTATGGTATATTAAAAACATGGGCACGCATGGCTTTAACAATTACAGATTATGCATAGCAGGAAACCTTTTAACTAACTAACGTAAGCAATTGATGACAAAGAATTTCACAGGACACCAGTTAAAAACTACCGCTATAAGGAAATTAACAAATTTTTTACCACAGACGGTTTTGTGTGTTTTAGTTCATTCAAACGTTCTACAAGTTTGAGTGCTTGTTCTTGGATGCAAAGAATTCCATAACAAACATCCTCAAATTTACGTTCTTTCACTCCATCCCTTCAAAGAAAAAAGAAAAGAGCAAGACATTCAATCCAATGTTGACAAAGCAAACTAACTACAAGGGGCAGCCAAAAAGTTCCCAGAATGGTGATATAGCTCTGTAATGTTAGGGCACATGGCAGTGTTTACTAAGCATCTTCAAAGTACAACTCTCGAGTACATGCGCATGCAAATGTTCAATTGACCCTGTTGAAAAATACAGAGGATTGTTAGGGATCTATGGTAAAAGTTACAGAGGGTCAGACAAGGTGTAAAAACCCCTTTTGCCACCATTGAGTGTGTTCAATTTGGTAGCCATGCATTATCATTTTGGAGGAGGCAAGAACACAGAACACTAAGATCAATTCATAACCACTCCTGTTCACAAACTTTTTAAAGACCCTCCACTGTTTGCATAAGGTTTCATAAGTGTCTCCTTCTGAGAGCCCGTTTACAAAGGCTAAAGCTACAAAAATCCATAGGCCATGCGTCCAGCGACTTGATGGGTATGTCAATGAATGAAATGGAGCAGATTCCGTATTTTCTTGCATGTATTCTAGAACGGGCGAGTTGACATGGCAGTGCGACTCGACACCTTGTCTAGTTGCAGCCATACCTAGAATATCACGGGTAGTACGGGGGTTAGAACTTTAGTACATGGCGTCGACTTTGGCCTTTGACTCCATTTAAAATGTTCATGCATTTTACGGCAGCTGGTCCATCACGCTTGAACATGGCAACAACTTATGAACATGGCTCTTGTGTAGTTTTTCCAGTTGTAAATCACGATTGATCATTGTGTTTACTGGTACACCAATTACCTTACTTTGTGTGCAAAGGCCCGTTGTGATAGTGGGTTACATCCGGGGACGAGAGCCCGGACTTTACGAACGACATTAGGAGTATGGCTAGAGTATGGTCTCAGATTGGCCTGCTTTTTACCCTCAGGAATGGTGCCGCTTCTGGTTTAGCCAATGTTATTTAGTACCCCTGATATCCCTTTCTTGAAAACTATGAAGCCTCGCTTCTTGCATGCTTTCATAATTTCAGAATAGCTGAATTTCACGTCGGAAAGGGCTTTATGTAGCCCTCCCAATATCTGTCAATTTTCAGTGATATAACTCAATGTTTTTAGCTCACTGTTTGAATACTATTTTAGTACCTGCCCTAACATTGCTACACATGATAGCTGACATGAAATGAATGTGCACATCACATTTAAATATGCGAATTGTTACCAAAGATCCCTGACAACCCTCTGTAGAAGCAAATAAGCTTATTTTGGAATCTTCCCGAATTACCATATCATAGATTCTCCAGATCACTGTTCCATGCGCCTTTTTGACATTCCTTATTCTGAAAACTGGCCTCAAGGGATACCTTTCACAACATATGATGTGTGACTCGGTGCTTCATCATGATGCAGAAACAACTCTCCCTACTACGGTTGATATCGTTTAATAAAGACCTCCAAGGGACCATGAAAAATCAGTCGTTATATCCGGTTGTCTTTATAACCGATATTGTTCTTTATACCAAGATCGATATGCAATTATTTGATGTGAAATTGTCGGATTTGAAAGCATTCTTAAATTCCAGGAACTTTTTAACTGCCCATCACGTTACAAGGTAACTTATATCAAATAAATTTTCACAAATTTTTATTTTGCTACAATTAATTGCAGTGATGCCCCTAGGATGAATGAGACAACTTGCCCAGGGCAAGCTCTGTGTCGGCCCACATTTTATAAACATAGCTAATGTTCACCTTCAGTAACCTTCAAAAGCCACGAATAATGATTTGCAGGATGAAAATAATATTTGAAAGGGTGGTGGGGTACAATACAATGCTAAAATGGCCTAGGGGGATCACTGTGAAGGAATTGTATTAGGTGTGAAACTTAATTCTGTCAGTTATCTTTGAGGAGTCTTAATTCTTAAATTAGCTATTGGACTTTAGCCGCTATTAAACTTGAGGGAGACAATCACACAATCTTTATTTTGTCCATAATTTCAAAACTTTTCTTCCTTATCTCATGAGTTACTTTCAGAAATGGAGCCCGAGAAAGTGAACATTCAACACTGCATACACTATTAGTTTCTATTAAGTATAAAGAAGGGCTCTTTTACCACAACAAAAGTAACAAAGAATATAACAAAAACAAAAATAACAAAAAAAATACAACCTGGAAGCGCTTTTCGAGAGCAAAGCTCTCATCATTCGGCAGGAACCAAGGAGAACACGTGGAAAACCCAAAGTGAACTGATTAGAAACCGAAGAAAGCGGTTTATATAGCGAGAGAAATACAAGGCAGACCAATAATAGAAAAGAAATAAAAACAATATTATTGGTTGGCTAATTGAGACCACCACCAGTTATACTTTCTCGTACAATTGCCCCAGTTATACTTTTTTGTATAATTTTGATTTACTAGAATTATCATCACTATTAGTTTCACTGCAAGATTTCTGCAGCTGAAACGTACATTCTATAAGTGCAAAATGTACAGAAAATTTACAGCAACAGAAAGAACATCTTGACGTCAGTTCAAACAGTTCAGAGCTATCAATTTCAACTTGAAAGATGAGGAGCGCCCGAGTAAGTCCAATCAGTTTTCAAATGCAGATCTTGAAGCGGTGCTCTCCGGGCATTGCTCCTTCAGGCTACCACTTATTCCAGTCGATGCAGAATCAACTGGTCGGCACCAGTCATCAAAATGAGGTGCAAGATTGGATCACAGACTTCAAGTTGAAGACTGAACTGTTCCAAATGTTGCCTGAATGATGAGCAACAGTGGTGGCAGCCAAAGGAAACTACTTACAAAAGAATTCTAACAAATTTTCAAAAAAAAAAAAGCCCCATTCTATATTCATGAATTCAGTAGTTCCATTGCCAATTTTTTTTTTAGAAGTTCCTGGTTTTTAATTTTGACTTTAATTACCATTTTGGTTAAGTTCCTGAATAGATAGGACCATGTGCCTATTATAACTTATACAGTCAATTCTCGTTAATACGAAATCGTGGGGACCAAGAAATTTTTTCTTATTATTCGTATTTCGTATAAACCAACAATACTAAAAGTGTTATGAAATAAGCACGGAAATAGAATACTTTAAGTTAGAAATAAGTTTTATTCATCTCTCCTAAAAAAATCTGTAATAACAGTTTGTTTTCGCGCTAAAACGATTTTTTTTATTGTTGAAATAAATAACGAGCAAATTTTTTACGTTTTTAAAACAGCGTGGCCTGGCGAATTTGCAAATAACTATCGAAGTTTATAAAATAGGGCGGTTTCGTCAGTGTTGTAACTTCAGATCTAATGAAAGATCCTTTCGTTTCCTTTTGCTTGAAGCTGACATTGAATAAAATTCCTGACTGTAGATAACTGCGTTATAGCGATGAGAAAATTGATTTTGAAACAATACCGATATTGCACTTGTTTAAATAAAGATTTGAGCGCTATGTGACAGGATTTCAGATCTGAATAGCTGAACCAATCAGATTTCCCGTTAGCTTCAAAGCACGTGATTCAGATTTCGCGAATCAGATTTCCCGTTAGTTTGAAAGCACATGATTCGTTAGTTTGAAAAATTCGACTAAATAACCGATGTTTTTTTTTATCGAATAATCGAATTATCGGATAACAATATCGACTGATTAAAAAAATCGAGTATTCATTTATTCGAATACTGTAATTCAGAAGCAATCACATATGAAATGACTTTGAAAATTATTTTTATTAAATTTACACTTCGAAATCTGAAATTTTATCATTAAAATTGTTCCTAAAAGGACTATTTTTCAATAAAATTATGAAATTTTCCTTCGTATAAACCGTATTTTAATAAAAATATGTTCGTATAAAGCAGAGAATTTTACATAGTAATTGCTTTTTCGGGGACGGGCCACAAAATGTTTTCTTATTAACCGGAATTTCGTATTAACCAATTTCGGATTAACGAGAATTGACTGTAGTTTCTTTTTGATACTCTATCCAAATTTGAAGGCAAAATCAAGTAACGATGTTTTTAATGTTGAAAATCTGACAGAATTTAGTTGCACACCCAATAATCAGTACTTAAAAGATAACCTACAACCTATAGCAGCAATTTCTTACTAATGAAGTTTACGTTCAGTATGGTTTGGTTTGTTTGGTATTAACATCCTTTTTAACTGCTATGGTCATTTCAGAACTGCGTCATAGGGGCTGCAAATTTTGCCTCGCAAAGGTTCTTTAACGTGCAGCCGGCAAACAACTATATGGGACCAACGGCTTTACTTCCCTTCCGAAGGAAATGCGTGATCTCAGGATTTTCCCCCTGGAAAAATCCTCGCCGTCCTCGGGCGGGATCAAACCCGCGTCCTCGGGGATCAGCAGCGATCACGCAACCACTCAGCCACCGAGGCCAATACGTTCAGTATGACATTTTTTGAACCATGCCTACAGACTCGTGTTGGACACGATTTTCTTTATTTTACACATCGTTTCATTATATACCGGGTGAATAAAAATTTCCGGAATGGTCTGATATCTCAAAAAATACAAATCTTGTCAAAAAAAGAAAAAACACGTGTCAAATATTTTTTTGAATACTATTTAATAGTGCCAAAATTAGACCCCCGCTACAAAGGGTGGGATGGGCAGCAACTTTGAAATTTCAAATGGGAATCCCAATTTTTTTTTTTTTTGCAGATTCGGATTCTACGGAAAAAATTACGTTAATTTTTACCCCAAAATTTTGTTTTTAAATCTATTTAGATGGCACTGTAAGTGCAAAAAAAAATCAAACTTGTGCGAATATCTCGAGAAGTACTCTTCAAATCAAAAAAAAAAATATTGGGGATATTTGAAAAGTCAGGTTTTACGAGACCAAATCCCATGATATTGACGAGCTAAAAGAGAGGATACGTAATGTTTCCAATTCAGTTTCTCAACAATTTTGCTACTGGTTAGCACACTGCCAGGTGCAAGAAGGTCATCAATTTCAACATCTTACGGCATAAACCGCTTACAGTGATTGTTCAGTGAGAGGAGAGGGGACTCACTTGAAAAAAATCATTCCAAAGGGAATAGAAAACTACTACATCCACGTTGTTATTCCTGGGTTACACTAAACGTAGTTTTTTTTCTTATTTTGAATTCCGAAGACTAAATTACTTTGAGTGCAGTACTCAGAATAATGGGCAAACATTTTTTTGCATTAGATCTAAAGCGTTTTTCCAGGGACATTCAAATTACTTTTTTTTTTCTTGCGCCACCTACTGTAAAAAAAATCAATGTTAAGAGATTTGAAGAATTCGATTCTACAATAAAAAGTAGGGGTTCCCAATTAAAATTTCAAAATTGCCCCTGCCTACCCCTGAAAAGGTGGTGAGGGTTAATTTTAGCACTATTAAATACCATAGCTTTCAAAAAATATTGGATGCTCGTTTGATTTGAAGTGGACTTCTCCAGAAATTTGCACTAGTTTGACTCTTTTGCACTTACAGCGCCATCTACAAAAGATTTAAAAATTTTTTTTGGGTAAAATCAATGTAATTTTTTCTGTAGAACTTGAGTCTGCAAAAAAATTTGGGGTTCCCATTTGAAATTTCGAAGTGGCCCCTTACTAGGGCTGCAGGGGGCTAATTTTTGCACCATTAAATAGCTTTCAAAATATTAGACAGATCAAGGACTTTTTATTCACCTGGTATGAAAGACTATCTCGTGCATTTTGATCTCTAACGTGGTTTAGCTCAGCTTTTTGCACTTTACTTCTAAAGCATTAACTTTTTTCTACACTTATTAAAAGTTCATGTAATTGTAAATTGAATCGCCTATCTTTTTAATATCTATCTATAAAATCGTCACAATGTGAAATAAGAAGCAATAGGGCCACACAAATCAGTGTCCACGAGAAGAAAATTATATTAGGAAAAAAATAACTTTGTTAATGCAATTAATCTGCAGGGTTCGACGTAAGCGGTATCGCATAGCAATTTGCCATGCAAGTTTAAACAAATGCTATGGATTATCCACGTGTGGGATGCAAATCTGCCTTAAATTACACACTTCCCCATCTGAAAATTGCATATTACCTACCTTAAAATACAGGGTTGGGACAAATACCGGAGAGTTGTTTAAATTTTCTAATTGTATGTGGATGGTGAATGCCAACATCCTGCTGCCACCAGTTTTCAAACGTCTTTCTGTTTAATCACTTTCTTTTGGTCAAAGTTTTGAATTGTTGGTGTGCGTTAAATACCGCTTTTCAACGAAAGAAATTTCAAGGTCATATTTGATGACCTGCAATTACAGTAAAGCCTGGTACTCATGTATGGCAAATGTCAACGGAAATGATGCCATTTTTGCCGTCGAGTATGACGGAAACACGATGCATTGGAAGATCAAAAAGCTGTCTTTAACAGAATCACAAGGGGCAAGAAAAAGATTTCGTTAAAGATAGTTTCCGTTTAATGAGTCTTATAAGAAACTGTTAGCTTGAGAAAACATTAAATCCAAAAACGTTTTTGAACGGTCATGTTAATCAACACGTGTTTTTATTAGGTGAATATAAATTTATTTAAAAAATTAGAAAATAGCTTCTATTTTCATCATTTATGCGTAAAATATAATATAGGCTAAATTCAAATCAACAATATAAATTCATAATATTAGGACAGACAGGTTTCATTCCGTACTCCTGACTGTCAGGAGAGATTCCCTCTCATAGCACACTTCTGATACTTCCTGTATCAAATGCTGCTGTTGAAAGATGTGTTTCTGTAGTAAATCGTATAAAAACAGAATCACGGAACAGACTGTCAAATGATGTTCTACAACACTTGATTAGAATATTCTGAGGGTGAGCCATTGAAGATTTTAATCCAATGGATGCGACAAGGATGTTCCTTTCATTCAAAGGAAGAAGAATTCCCAAAAATGAAGTTCAGAA